>JAJJMC010020031.1:12403512-12515501 GCA_023531435.1 Papaver californicum
GGAAGAGAGGAAAATTAAAGGCCATGATCATGGTTGACCCCTTTGAGGTTGATGTTTTACAGGGGTAGTCAAATGAGATTTATATAGACTTTCATAGATTTTTATTTTTAGTGACTTCCAGAGACTCTCTGGAAATATAGAGATTTCCAGTGATTTTAAAAGAGAATTGTCGAGAGTCTCTGCGACTTGTAGATACAAATCTAATGGATTTCTAGAGAGTCTTTGTGATTTGTAGAGATAAAAAGATGTAAAATATCTAATCATAAATTCAAAACATCTACCAACTTTTTTATTATGCACGTTATACAATTAACACAAGTATCATGAATACCTAGTAAAATTTGTGTCATTTGTCAAAATTAAAAGCTCATTGTTGTCATGTGCCTAAGTTTTCATTCTCTTTATTCTACTCATCCCAGACTACTATTCAATAAAATCAGAGTTGACCCAAGCTGAAGATATATATAAAAAGAAACAATATAAATAAATGAAGAATTACTAACCAATGAGCAAAGAATTCAACAATAGCAAAGGAAGCTGGAGTATCTTTAAGAACTGAATTAAAATTTGTTGTATTCAAATCAACAGCAGCATTAGGAAGATCAGAATCATCACTAATAACTCTAAGAATCGACCGAGATCCAACCGTAAATGAAAAAACCTCTAAAAAAAATACAAATAATAATAAAACAATAACATAATGATATACAGTTGATGTTGCCATTGAAGATCAAAGAAAATTTAAGATTCTGAGATCGAATTAGGGTTGATTCAGCATCATATTCGGGTATAAATCTAGGGCATAGTACCGAAGAAAGAAAGAAACTTCAGCTTTATAGAAGAACTGTCTTTTAAATTCTTTCTTCAATCTTTTGAAACGTTAACGTAGATTCAGATTCTGGAGGTTGAAATAGTTGAGAAACATGAGTTCTTTTTGTTTCTTCTTCTAGAGGTTAGCCGTGGTATAAAGAAAGGCGGAGGAATGAAGAAGAATAAAGAAGAAGGATTTTTCGTGGATGGATTTTGATCATCCGATAAGGCTGAGGAATGAGGACCTTTGGATTATATCTGTTTTACCCAAATTTTCAAGTCTCTCAAAATATCACCTATAAGGGAGAGATTTTGCTCATGCCTATTTTCATCAAAAAAGTCTCCCAAAATCCCAATAAGTAAAAATCAATGATTTTCAAGTCTTAATCCAATAACAAGAGTGTTGAGTGACTTTTAACAAATCTTAATCCAATAACAAGAGAGTTTGGGAGAATTTAAAAGACTTGGAAAAAATCTCTAACCAATAACAAGAGAGTTTGGGGGACTCTTTGGAAATATCAATTGACTAACAGCATGTTTGAGAATTCTCTATAAGTCTTTATAAATCACAATTGACCACCCCTGTTATTTTTCCCCTTTATTGACTTTAAGTCAACCATGATTCAAAAAGATCATCTTTCTCCACTTTGGATTTGCGTATAGTAAAAATCTATTTCATCTGAGGTATACATATAAAAGTGTTGATTGGTAACAACCAATGAATGTTTTAACCTTTAACTATTAGCTTATATGTTTTATTAATATTGTTCAATCTGTGGGTTTACAATGAAAATTTCGGCAATACAAATTTGATGAATCATACAACCAATTCAATTGGTTTTGTTTTCACAATCAATTCCGCGTGAGATGTAAATATTGTTGTTTTTTAAAAAAAAAAAGCTAGTACGACTTGTTTTTTATGTTTTTCGTCGATTCTGAAAAAATGACGATAATCGTTAAAACAAACATTTACCATAAAATATGATTTTCTCAAATAATGGATCATTGATTATTATTCCATGTAAGAAGCCAACCAATCAATACTTTTCTAATAAAAATAACAAAGATTTTTTTTCTTTCAAAGAATTGTACAAGTCAATTGAGATTGGTTTTCTCGATCCTAAAAAGATGAGATATCATTATTATAAATAGAATTGTAATGATCTAATTCCATTGCAGCAAGGAATTGTTACATTCTTACATAAGATAACAAATACTTTATTTTCCCCAATTGTAATAATCTCAAAAAATTTGAAACCGTTCAACATAAATAGAAATACGGTAAGACACAAGAGATCAACGAGTATGCACCTATCTTGTTAGCTTGTATCGTTAGTCCTTGAAGTGACTTAATTAATTTTGAGATAAAATTCTTTTGATAAAGAAACTTTCCATAATTTCATTCAAAGTTGAATAATTATCTTTTCGGTCCTATAATTTAGGAAGTTACCAAGGATTTATTTGCACAATTTTATATGTTTTTGGCTATAACGATGAGATTCTGGGTTCTAAATTGTAATCCATAGTTGATGATAAATGTGTTACAAAGTATTCATAGATGTATAGATTGATGTTATCAATTATTCGTGTTTGAAGGGTTTGATAAAATCAAAATTTAGGTGTGAAGAAAATTAAAGCGTTTGAGAAGAATGAAATTACTTTGAAGTTGTCTGCAATCATTTTGTTGGTGCTCTACATTAAAGGGTGTGTCGTTATTACTTCTTGAAGCATATAACCCTATGCATTCCACATAGGATAGGGTAAGCCTTCATGTAAACATATAAATAATTTAAATTTGATTAGTAGATTGTGCTCTTTATACTTCGTTTCGTATGAGGCTCAAGTGGATGTTGGAGGATGAATTAATATTGTTGGTATTCAAAGTTGGTATTCATTCAAGGTGTGTTTTCTATACAAGTCATGTTTTAAGAAATTAATATTGTTGTGGTTGAGATACAAGCTTTGTTTGTATGTTGGAGGAAGTACAAATTGCAATTGTTAGAGCACTGCTTGGTTGAACTCACCAACGTTGTTATGTCAAGTTTGGTTGTCAAGTTTAGTTCCAAAAATCACAAATTAAATTGCTTACAAAAG
The DNA here is from genome assembly GCA_023531435.1 of Papaver californicum. Classification (NCBI taxonomy): domain Eukaryota; kingdom Viridiplantae; phylum Streptophyta; class Magnoliopsida; order Ranunculales; family Papaveraceae; genus Papaver; species Papaver californicum. The sequence goes on from JAJJMC010020031.1 coordinate 12,406,417, forward strand.
CCAACTTCGTTAGGTTAGACTTAGGACATTGAATTACTAAGACAGAACTCTAGTTACTCAGTGAAGACTTGAAGACGACTGAAGAACAATCGAAGACATCATCCTTCGAACCTAGGTTAGTAACTGTTGAACGACTGTTCCTTTCTATCTAGTTCTTACAGTCTTATTCATTAAAAACATAACATACGAAGTTTGTTCAGATGACTTTAGTGTATAAAGGGACTTAATCATTATCTATGATCAAAATATCGGGGGAATGATATATATTAGTTGTTTCTACAACTTATTGTATTGAGTTACGTAGTATAGTTTTCTATAATCTCGTGATTTTGACACTAATGTTGTACTTGTTACTACTTAATGTGAACTTTTGGTATGAATCCGTGCTTTGAAAACGTGTTAGAAAGAAATTTCATAAACATGATTAAAAGCTAGTTTGAACTGAATTAAATTTTGTATTCAAATAAGGATTCATGGCCGCTCCCAGAAACGATCCTACCAGGTCTTGTCCCAGAACCGATTCCTGAATCCATTCTAAACCTGCATATTGTCTATTTCTTCTTTCATGATTAACAAATTTCGATGTTTGTGCAAGTTGGATTGGAAAGTTCATACGCCTTGAAATATTGAACATGTTAATATAACTCTAATATTCCCTCCATTCTATTATTTTCATCCTATATACTATTTTCGTCAGTACCAAAGTGTCCAGCTTCTGTTTATAGTCGTATTTTTTCAATAAACTCTCAAATATACATTTAATTTTTTTAATTGTATATTCATTTTCAATGAGACCCAATTTAAAATCATAAAGAATATTTTATTAAATAGTAAAAAAATATGATTGATATATTTCTTTTTTATCTTCGTTTTTTTTTATTTTTATTTACTTTTGGATGCAAAGGTTAAATTCCTTAATTATACATTTTTTTACTCCATGAAAATAATCATTTCATATGTATAATCTTTTCTTCTCTTTTATTTGAAGTAATTTATCTTCATGAGATGACCAATGGAGATCCAAATAAGCATCTAATGGATTTTCATAACATAGTCATGGCCATGCTACCAAAGGAGATTGACGCAGACAGATTCATATTATGGGCTATTTCAATCTCCTTGGTAGACACCGCTAAGGAATGGTTGTACCATTTACCTTCTGGCAATGTCACTAGCTGGAACGGTTTGAAACTCTTCTTAGAAGGTATTTTCCTGCATCAAAGGCAACCTAAATTAAGAAAGAGATTTGTAGGATTAAACAAATAGAGGCGGAGATATTGTATGAATGGTGGTAGAGGCCCGTATCATCAATTCAGTGACTTATTAATAATCAAATACTTCTACGAAGGTCTTCAAGCAAGTGACAAGAATCTCCTCACGCTGCAGGAGGTGGTGCTTTAGTGAACAAGACAACAACTCAAGTTAGAGAGTTAATTAAGAACATGACAACAAATTATCAATAATTTTCAAGTCGTGGGTAAGAATTACTTGTCAGGAGAGTTAGTGAAGTTACTTAACTTCGTCAACAAATGGGTAATATGGCAGCAATGGTGCAACAAATTTCAGTCGTGGTAGTTTCATCATCTCCTCAAGTTTATGAAGAAAGCAATGATCAAGTCAATAGTACTATTTTTTGAAATCAATAAAGACAATTGTATGATACTTATTCCAACACTTACAATCCAGGGTTGAGAGATCATGCCGATTTCAGTTATGCAAACAAGCAAGTTGCACCTCCAAGGCTGGTTTTTAATCGTCCAAATGGGTTCCAACAACAAGCAAAACATCCACAACAATCTCATAGCTCAAAATCATCGGATATGCTTTCCACGATGAAAAATATGACGTCATTGATGCAGGAAATCAGCAGAAAACTAATAATGCAATCAAAGAACTACAAACACAAATAGGCACTACGACGACTGGGATCAATAATTTGAAGATATAAAATAGTAGGAAACTCCCTTCTCAACCTCTTAACCCAAGAGATACAATAAATGTTATGACATTGAAAAGTGGTACACGAACTGTGAAACTAGAAGATGCTGAGAAAGTCAAAGACCCTAAGGGGCCGGTTTTGGAAAAAAAAAATACCGAGTCTTCCCAACCGATGAGGTATCTAAAACAAATTCTAAACCTCCTGATTCTACTTATGGTCCTCATTTGCTTTTCTTCGTAGGTTTTCTAACTATAAAAAGGAGGAACAAGGTAAGGAGATTGTCATGGCCTGAAGGGCGCACTTATCATCATCAACGGTTAAGCAGTTAAAGTAGTTAGTATGAATAATAGTCAGTTAATTGAATTGGAAGTTAGTTAAGTAACTGTTAGTTTTGTAGATGTAGATGGTGGGTTTTTGACAAAGGCATGATATGTAAAAAATTATCTTGTCTGGATACCAAAATATAATAAACGAATATTTTACCCGGCATCAGAATTATGGATACTACTCATATCTTATATTCCGCAAGAGAATTGAGAAGGCATATTCAGCTCATGGCTGCATTATCCCTATACCTCTTTTATATATGTATGCGCCTCCAAAAATTTCAGGTATCTACCCGGATAAACCCTCGGTATTTCATGCGCGTTGATGCAGACTATTTGTATTAATCAAAACATGTTGATTGTACAAAATAGCGAACATTCGGAATAGAGGCTATGCCATATCTGAATAAAAATGTTAATTAGATGAATACCATCTAATTGCAGAGTCGCATAAAATATTATCTCAAGTTGAAAACTTCCACGGATGAATCTCTTGAATATGTTCTGTACACATTGCACAAAAGTTAAGCACAATGCTAACATATTAATCGCACATGATTGGAAAACTATAAACATGCCATAAATATGGCCACAACATTAATGAATGCCAACGCTAGCGGTGCATAGGCAATAACCATGGCACTAGAAAGTGCCAGCCTTAACAAGCCCTAACCATGCTCTCAACACCAATGAGAAGCACACCTATATGCCAAAAGCCAGAAAAGCGCCAACATTAGATTTAACAACAAAGCCATGCAAGATCCCTTGCTAGAACGCTAGCCATAGCGCCAAGGCAAAGAGCTAGCGCCAAGGCCACGCACTAGCACTTGCATTGAGGCTAGCAGCGCTAGCGCCAAGGCCATCGCTAGCACTTGATCCAGCACTGGGGCCATCAGCGCTAGCTCCAGCACAGGGGACATCAGCGCTAGCTCCAGCGCTGGCACCAAGGACAGCGCTAGCACCAACCAGATTCTTCGTTCCTCTGCTGACGCGCCACCCTCGCTTGCTCGTTCTAGTATCATCCCTCGCCTATTTGTGCCAGTGTCATCCTTCGTCGCTAGCGCCATTACCTAAGCCATTACCACGATAAGTTAGGATAAAACTTAGTAGTAGCATTATCTTATGACAAATTGTCACATTACTCATATACTTTGAGTCCATGATTCCACTAAATCTTACGAGAAATCAAATCATATTACATGGGGGAATTATTCATGGGGTTTTGGTCTGGTGGTTACAACAACATACGGCGTGGCAACACCCCATGATATGCAAGTTACAAAGTAGTGGTGACAGTTAGGTAAGTTAAAGAGATGGTGGAATAATGGTCTTCCAGAAATTTCCCAAGAAATAGTGGGCGGTTACACCATTATCTCCATATCTCCACTACCTCCACTACTTACAAGGAAAATGTGTGTTACCAAGTTATCATAAATAGGCTACTTAGCCCATACAGAAAACATAACAAGCTGATTATTCTCACAAGCTCTGTTATTCTCCGTCTCTACACATAATTCAACACACAAATTCCTTCAAATTTCTTTTCTTCCCTCTCCTAAGACTAACCCATCTTCTCTCTTTGTGTCTGAAGCAGGACGAAACGGCCACTTTCGTGGTTTAGGCTTGTCTTGTACGATTTTGATTTCTGAATCTAAAGAAAGTACCACAACGGTACATTTGTTTTTCCTGGGAGAAATATTTAGGTACTAATAATTGGCGACAAAGGTGGGAGATCAATCTCTCGGTCACGAATCCAATTCTTCAATCATCTGAAAATCATTCTTCAACCATCTGAAAACAAGGTGGGTCTTAGGTCTAGTTCATAGACTAACATCAATTTAGGTCCAGCAACCAATCTCAGTTCTGGTGTTATTCCCTAAAATTCTTTCACCAAAAAACACAAACACTAATCTTTCAAGCAATGGTACTGGAAACGCCATGGATAGCCAAGCATCACCAAGTATCTCAAATATGATGAAGAGACCCTTTCCGACACACAAGCAGACGTGAATCCCACTCAGAACGAAATACTTGCTCCTCTCAAGACTCGTATGGAGAAACCACCTCTAGAACAACACAAGTATCATATGGAGTGAACCAGAAACGCCTCAAAAGTTATTGTTGATGCTAACACCTTCAGAGCCCACGTCCAAAGAGATAAATGAGAAGTTTGTATAGCCCCTGATCTAGTACTAGGAAACAATCAACATCAAAATCTCAACACCAGTGGAGTTCTGGAAAGTTTCATACAAAAATTACAAAAAGAAAGACTTATCTCGGTCTCACCAGAACTAGCCTCTTTGTCTACTTGAGATCCAGAAAATCCTACACTAAGGAGACATATCTCTCCTCATTTTCTTGTCGCATAAAGAGATAAAGGTACTCACCTTTATCAAACTGTCACCAGATGGAGCCAGCCAGCGCCATCTGCTGCTGCCAGTGCCACCACTATCTGTTGCTGTCAGCGTCATTTGTTGTTGTCAGCGCCATATGATACCAACGTCAGCATATACAAAATTGATATTCGATACGATGGTGAGATCTCCATTCAAAGAAAGTAACCAGGGATGCAACAATCAAACTTCATCATTCATAAAGATTTAGAGAGACCACTACCACTACCATATTGTGGCCAGGAGTGTCTGCTACCAATTCACCTGCAATAATCATGTAGATCCAGACTACGACATGGTTCTGGGACGTCCGTGGATCTACATCAACAAGGAAAGGCTCGACGTATCTCTGGAGAAATCGTCAGCAAGGGACCCATATGTAGGCGCCAACAAGCTAGCATACCCCAAAGATTTCTCACCTCCAGAACACACAAATAACGGACCTGGACGCTAAATAATTTAATAGAGGAGACATGATGCCGTGCGCCCATGGATTTTTCCTACAAGTAAATCTTGTTCAGAAACTCTCTTTACAACCAGTTGTCTTACGTCTCATCAAGGCTTGGGGACTTGACCCAAGTATCAACCTCAACGTGCCTTGACGATGTGAATGAGAAGTTGATCCTTTTTAAAAGTTTGTAGAATGGATATGGGCCGTCTCTACTGAGAATATTAAAACCAATAACCCAACCATTCTTAAAATATGTCATCAACCTGAGATACCGAAACCCAACCCTTTCCAAATCGGAGACACTACTGCTTCTCCTGGAGAAAAGCCACATCTAGTCATTCAAAACTATATTAAATGGATATTACAAACTTGTCAATACTGATAATCCAACATGGGTAGTCGTACATGGCAAGTGGCTTAAAACTGTCAAGGCTTAAACACTTTAACACCCCTGACAAAGCTGTCAAAACTTAAGCATTGTACCACCCTAGCAATATTTCCCTACTTTTACGCAATATTTGTAATCCCTCCGAAATGTTTACAGTGCCTTGCATTCATACTTAAATTTTCAATTTATTTAATTGAACAAAGTATAGTTTCTCTTTCTAGAAAATCCTTGCAAACTATTCAAAATCTACCTATTCAAAATTCCAAAATAAAACCACACACACAAAAGAAAAATTCGGGTATCTCAGAAATACATAAAAACCCTCAAAACCTACTAATTAGGAAAATTCGTTGAAGACTGATTCAGTGACATCAGCATATGCTTTCTCCACCTGTGCAAGGGCTTAAGTTGGAAGCATCAACTCTCAAAGATAGTCTTTCAGCATCATCTCTAGCCTTGGTAATCGCTTCTAAGACAAAGCTGCGCCTACTTTCTTCAAGTTCTCCTGAATGGTTCACATATGATAACGGAGCTATCCAATACCAAGCTTATTCGTCTCAGCTTTCTCCAAGAGTCGGATCCTGTCAAACTTGAAGCCGAAATCAACTCGTTCAGATTACTCAATTGGTGCAGTTCTCATCACATTAGCATCCTATGCAACAATACCACTTGAAATATCATCCCCGACAGTTGCATCCAAAGAAGCACGTGGACTGAAGGCTTACACAAGATTCCCTCGTTGTCAAGAACCTCTCCAGGCTATAAAAGATGGTCAACCAGAGAGTCACAACCTTGATAAGACCCTTTACTCTCCAAACACATGCCGCAAAGGTATCTCCACCTCTCCCAACTACATCGTCTGATCAGATAGGCGCCTGCAACCCCTGACGATTCTGAGACGCATCCCAAGCCTACTACAAAAAATATAACTTCAGAAATCAAAGAGAAGTGTGACAGGGGACTGATCACCGCAACACATCTCATAACAGTCAAAGATTCAGAAGATGGCTCAAGAGACGCCTCTTGGAACATAGTCTTTGAAAACTCATGCAACATCACGTCGGCAATAGGATACCTTTCAACTCATCCTCTTCACCTTCGACATCTCCAAAGGACTTCGCCCATATAAGCATACCATCATAACATCCAGAAGGGTAAAACAAGCTTATGAGCCAAAGGGTCAGGATGAGACACAATTTCATTCATTCAATGCTCACAAAAACGTCACAGTTGCGAATCACAGTCCGGGCACCAACGAGGGCTCGAATTTTGATTTAAGTTTGTGATCTAGCCTTGGCGAGACAGATACATCAACAACAATAAGAGATACCAATCTTCCTGGCTTCCTTTACCTGATCACGTCCATAGCATGGGGAATTTATCTCTATTGTTATTTCTGCTGATTTCAACCACACTGGTCAACTATGAAAGACACATTGAATTCAGAATTCTCAAGGTGACACTATCAATTCTCTTCATGCTTCAAGCAAGCTCTAAACAGACAGTACTCGTGGTCATGATCTCAACTATCACTGGTAACGAGGCAGCCTCGACCATCTCAAGCACAATGGACACTCAACAGGCCTGACCATTTCAGATTCATGCTTCGCCTTTCAAGAATTCATCTTTTCCAGAAACATGGTTGTGGAGAGCACCATATCCTATTGTAAATCTTAAAAATCCCACATCCTCACTATAGCACTTACCACCATGAGCTCTCCAATTCGTCGTTACAACTCCTGATGTCACACATGCATCTTGTGATCTAGGAAATCGACAAGCACTGGTGGGAATGAGGTAAAACATCCTTAATGAAAAATGTTATCTTTATCTCTACTACAACATACTAAAAGGGGTGCGTCAATCGGATCTACGGGCTAAGAGATGTGACTCTTGATTTAAAGTCTATGGAGTCTGAAAAATTTGAACGAGATTGTTGAATGTGGATTTTTGACGAGGGAGAAAATTGTAATATTGCTTTTCTTCTAACTGCAGAAGCATGAAATAAATATGTATAAATTCCTGACCCAGCATCAGAATTATGAATACATACCCTTATCCTACATTCTGTAAGAAAATCGAGAAGGGATATTCAGGTCTTGACTAAATAATCCCTGTAGCTCTTTTTGCATATATATGCACCATAGAAATTTCAGACATATAATCAACTAAATCCTCGTTATTTCATGTGTATCCATGCAAATTATCTGTATAAAACAGAATATACTATTTATACCAAATTGCGAACATTCAGAATAGAGGTTATGCCATATATGAATACAAATGCTAACTAGATGCATACCATCTAATTGCAGAGTCGCATCAAACATAATTTCAAGTTACAAACCCTAAATAGGCCATAGTTATGGTCACGACATTAGCAACTGCCAATACTAATGGCACATAGGCAATGGCCTTGGCACCAACAAGTGCCAGGCCTAGCAAGCCTTAGCCACGCTACCAACACCAATGAGAAGCACACCCATATGCCAAAAAGCCAGAAAAACGTCAAAGCCACGCAAAGCCCTTGTTAGAACGCTAACCATAACACTAAGGACAAGCGCTAGCACCAAGGACACCAACGCTGAGGCCAAGCACCAAAGTCATTGCTAGCGCTAAGGCCAGCGCTAGTGCCAAGGCTAGACCAGCGTTATCTTCGCTCCCTCTATGCCACACATGTTGTTGTTGTGCCGCTACTGCACCATTCTCCTTTGCTTGTGCCAGTGCTATCCTTTGTTTGCTTTTGACAACAGCATTCTTTGTTGCTAGCACTATCAATATGCTATTGTCGTGTTAAGATAACATAAAACTTACTAGTAGCATTATTTTACAACAAACTCACATGCTTTGAGTCCATGACTCTATTAACTCATACGAGAAATCAAAACAACTACATGAGAGGATTATTCATGGGGTTTTGGTCTGGTGGTTACAACAACATGTGGCGTGGTAACACCCCATGATCTGAAAGTTACAAAATAATGCTGACAGTTATAGAAGTTAAGGAGATAATGGAATATTGGTTTTTCCATAAACTTCCAAGGATAATGGGCGGTTACACCATTACCCCCATAATCCTCATTACTCCATCTCTTCACTACCTCCATTAATTTATAAGGAAAAGTGTGTGTTACCAACCATTATAAATAAGTTACTTAGACATTCAGAAAAATGAAACAAGCTTAGCATTCTCATAATCTCTGTTATTCTCCGTCTCTATAAACAATTCAAAACACATATTTCCTTCAAATTTCTTTGATTCCCTCCCCTAAGATCAACCCATTTCCTCTCCTTGTGATCGAAGCAAGACAGAACGACTACTATCGTGGTTTAGGATTGTCTTGTACAATTTTGATTTCCGAATCTAAAGAAAGTACTTCAACAATACATTGTTTTGCCTAGAAGTAATTTTTAGGTATTAACAATTGGCGACCATAGTGGAAGACCAATCTCTCGGTCACGAATCCAATTCTTCAACAATCTGAAAATCAATTCTTCAACCGTTCTAAAAAAATGGTTGGTCTTAGGTCAAATTCAATTACTACCAATTTTAACATTTCCACTGTCAATATCAACGCCGATGTGCAAAAACCCTCTCCAGCAGTCAATGACGCCATGAACCCACGTCTCACCAACGGTAATCCTGAAGTGGTTGAAACCCCAATCACTCTGACTAAGTTAATGCAAGACAAGAAATTCAAGCAAGAATTATAGCAAGACTAGAAGATGCGGTAGGTGTTCTGTTCTCTTCCCTTGTCAAATTAATAGAAGAAGTAGGATTGTAGTACTTTCGAACGAGGCCCAAGCTCCATAGATCCAGGGATAGATTTCTTGACTGGTGATTCTCCACCTTACAATATTTGGAGCTTCACCACTACAAAAAAAATTAGTAAACCAAGAATCCATATTTCTAATTGAAAACTTGTGCGAGCTTCTTCACTTTTCCAAGGATCAACGTTTCGATACCTTTGCTGATCTCAACTGCATAGCCGTGAACGCACACCTGATGTTGTCTTCGGTGGAAATAAAAACTGCCATATTGATAGGTGCATTATTTGCACAATTTGGATACTCTAATTCATTGATTTCTTGTAAGTTTTCATATCATTATGCTTTGATTTTGTTTGTTTATAAGTTTCTTAGGAGTTTTGATGTATATTCAACCAAAGAAGAGGAAAATAGTTCATTCCGGCATAAAAAGAAGAGGTTAAAGGATGGAAACACAACTTTGAAACAAGAGTTCCAGGAATATTTACGATTGGGAAAGTACCTCAAAACCCAACCATAAAAGAAGTTGATTTTGGAGGTAAATTCCAGGAGGATTTACGGTTGGGTCTAGACTCTCAAACCCAACCGTAAAATTAGTTGAAAAATCATGAAGATTTTGTCATTTCCATATTATATAGAATTGAAAGACGAAGGCAACCCAAAAAGAATGAGGTCAATCGGACACCGGATGAGGGAGATATGATCAAAATAGTGAAGTACAAAAAAGTATCCAGGAGGAATTACGGTTGGGTTTCTTGGTTCGAACCCAACCGTAAACCTGGGGAATTTTGGAGCGAATTTTTGTGACAGAGTTACGGTTGGGTTGATTGGCTCGAACCCAACCGTAAATCTGGGTGCTTTTGTCTGATATTTTTGTGCCAGAATTACGGTTGGGTTTAGTGGCTCGAACCCAACCGTAAATGAGGAGTTTTGGCACGTGTGTGGGCTTCTAAAACATGGAAAACATGGTCCCGGAAGCATTCAAAACCTAGATTTCGTGGATAATATATAAAGAGACATCCAAGACATTAAGAAAGGAATGGGGGGAGACGGGAAAAACATAAGGAGAAGAAGAATCTAAGGCTTGGAGTTGCAATTGATCATCACGATACCGAGGGTTTGCTTTACTTGTTTTCTTGATTATTTTCCATGGATTTTGAGAAGTCCATGATAAACTAAACTCTTCTTATTGGTTAGAGATGTAGTCCTAAGTTGGAAAACATGTTACCAATTGAAGTATTCATTCTCATATGTTCATAATCTCTTCAATATCGCTTATGTTCTACCGTTTATAACGCCTTGTATGATGGATTGCTTGTTTGTTTAAGTCGCGAATTAGATGAGCATGCATTGACATCTATAGATAAACTAGGGTTTGAGATCCGGAATTGTCGAAAGACCCTTGTTACAAGTAGTATAACATAGTTGTTAACGACGGGATGTTCCCATGCGATTATGTGTAGAAGCATGACCGAGGTTAAATCCGAGTGGCTCTTGCGCCAGATTGCTTAGAATAACCTCAACTCACAAATACCATTGCTTTCATTGGGTTAAACTTGAGTGGCTCTCGTGCCAAGTTATTCGTTGAAAAGGATTCAAAGAGTGGCTCTTGCGCCTTTGATGATAATATGAGTTTTGCCGGAGTAAGCCTGCGATAGGATGACTTAGGGTTATTGATATTGAGAGTGCATAAATGTTGAGTGTGTTTTGGTTGATAACATGTTGAAAGATGGAAGATGAACTCTCTAACCAATGTTCTTTATCTCTGATATTTGTTTTAATCTTTTTTCTTTAGTATAATTTAGTTATAATCACAACCAAAACCCCCCATGTTTACATAAGTAATGGAAAGTAATTAACAATCACCTGCCTCTCTGTGGGAACGAACTTGTTCTTATTACTATACTCTAATCTATATTTAGTTTTAAGAATTGTTTTTCAGGTACTATTTTCTTTCGTGAATGCTTAGAGAGGGTAGACCAAGTATCATTGGTATACGACTTCGATCAGGCCCTTTACTAAAAGAATTCGTTCGAGCAGTGAACACTCCACTTCCTCCAAGTACATCGTCAAGTGAGTTCGCAGATTCAGACGTAGAGGAAGAACAAGAAACAATGGGTGATACAAACCACACACTCAAGGACTTAGCGTCTTACAAGTTAGATACACAACAGTGGTGTATTCAGACGACATCTACATTTGAGATCAATCCAGGGTTGATTTGAGAACTCCCAAAGTTTCATGGGATGACTAATGAAGATCCGAGTAAACATTTGATGGATTTCCATAACATAATCATGGCCATGATAGGGGCCGAAACTGATGTTAATGGAGCCATGTTACGAGCTTTTCCATTCTCCCTGATGGATACTTCTAAGGAATGGTTATACTATTTACCTTCTGTTAGTGTCACAACTTGGAATGGTCTAAAGAAACTCTTTTTAGAAAGATACTTTCCTGCATCAAAGGCAACTCAGATTCGTAAAGAGATTTGCGGCATTAAGCAGATGGAAGGAGAAACATTGTATGAATGCTAGGAACGTTACAAGAGATTGGTCGCTAGCTGCCCACACCATCAATTCAATGATATATTGATCATCCAGTACTTCTATGATGGTCTTCAAGCAAGTGACATAAATCTTCTCGACGCTGCAGGTGGTGGTGCATTAGTGAACAAAACAGTAGCTCAAGCTAGAGAGTTAATTGAGAACATGGCAGCAAACTCTCAACAATTGTCAGGTCGTGGGTCAGAGTCACTCTCCAAGAGGGTTAATGAGGTTACTTCTTCACCGCACTTAGAGCATAAAATGGGTAATATGGAGAAGATGATGCAACAAATGGCAGCAGTGGTCATACCATCTTATGAAGAAGAAGCCGAACAGGTGAATGCAGTATTCCCAAATCAGCAGAGACAACGGTATGATCCTTATTCCAACACGTATAATCCAGGATGGAGAGATCATCTAAATTTCAGTTATGCGAATAAGCAAGTTCCAGCTCCGAGACCAGTTTTCAATCACTAAAATGGGTTACAACAGCAAGTACAACCTCCACAACAAGCTCAAAACTCAGAATCATCGGAGATTCTCTCCATAATGAAGAATATGACGGCGTTGATACAGAAAAATAAGCAGACAACTGATAATGACATTAGAGAATTACAAACGCAAGTGGGCACTATGGTAAATGAGATTAATCATCTGAAGGCACAGAATACTGGGAAACTCCCTTCTCAACCTATCAATCCAAGAGAAAATGTCAACGTCGTGACATTGAGAAGTGGTACACAAACTGTGCAACCAGAGGAAGCTGAGAAAAAAAAAGACCCTAAGGGGCCGGTTTTGGAAAAAGAGATTACTGACTCTTCTCAAACCAATGAGGTACCTAAAGAAAACTCTAAACCTCATGTTTCTACTTATGTTCCTCCTTTACCTTTTCCTCGCAGGTTTGCTAACTCGAAAAAGGCGGAACAAGATAAGGATATCTTAGACATTTTCAAGAAGATTCTTGTGAATATTCCACTCATAGATGCGATTAAACAAGTCCCCAAGTATGCGAGAATTCTGAAGGATTTATGCACCAATAAACAAAGATTAACCGGTAATGAGGTAATGCGAGTGGGGCAGAATGCTTCGGCTATCTTGCAAAAGAAACTCCCACTCAAATTTAAAGATCCCGGTAGTTTTGATATTCCTATTGTTATTGGTAACACGACGTTTAATAATGCTATGCTTGATTTAGGAGCATCAGTAAATGTAATGCCTGCATCTATATATGAATCTCTAAATTTAGGACCTTTGAAAGAAACTGGAATTTTTTTACAACTAGCTGACCATTCTAATGTATACCCTCGAGGTATTGTTGAAGATGTGCTTGTGCGGGTTAATCAGCTAGTTTTTCCAGCAGATTTCTGTGTACTGGAGATGACAGATGGATCAACTGATTCGTCTATACCGTTGCTACTGGGACGTCCATTCATGCGAACGGAGAGAACAAAAATTGATGTCTATAGTGGAACATTGACAATGGAATTCGATGGAGAAATAATACGTTTCAACATTTATGAGGCGATGCGATACCCTAGTGATGTACATTCTTGTTTTTCTATTGATGTTATTGACTCTTTGGCTCAATAGATGTTTGATTTGGGGAATAATGATCCATTGGAGGCTATTATCATGAGAAGTGTGGGTTTTAAGAATCTTCCAGATCCAAAAACCGAGCTTAAATTAGGGGATGAATTTGAGGAAGCTATTTGTGAACTCAATTCGTTACAACAATGCCCACCAATTCATGATATTTCATTTATCTCTTTACCATGCACTAATGAAAAATTGTTGTCGTCTGTCTTGCAGGATCCTAAACTAGAACTTAAGCCTTTTCCTGATCACCTAAAACACATGTATTTGGGTGATAATGAGGAGTTTCCGGTAATAGTTTCTAAAGAACTAACTAAATTGTAGGAACAAAAACTTCTTCGGGGGTTGAAGGAGTATAAACCGGCCATAGACAATTGTTGACATCAAGGGAATAAGCCCTTCTACGTGTATGCATAAAATACTACTTGAGGAGGGAACAAAGCCTACAAGGGAAGCTCAATGTCGTTTGAACCCTCCAATGATGGAAGTAGTAAAGAAAGAGATACTCAAGTTATTAGATGTGGGAGTTATCTACCCCATTTTTGATAGCAAGTGGGTGAGCTCGGTATAAGTTGTACCAAAGAAGTCAGGCGTTACAGTGGTGCAAAATACAGACAATGAACTTGTCCCAACTCGAGAACAAACCGGTTGGAGAGTTTATATTGATTATCGAAAACTTAATGCAACCACTAGAAAAGATCACTTTCCTTTACCTTTTACGGATCAGATGTTGGAAAGATTGTCAGGACATTCTTATTACTCTTTTCTTGATGGTTATTCAGGTTACAATCAAATTTTTATATCACCTGAGGATCAAGAGAAAACCACTTTTACTTGTCCTTTTGGGACATTTGCATACAAGAGGATGCCTTTTGGTTTGTGTAACGCACCTGCTACCTTCCAAAGATGTATGGTAAGTATCTTTTCAGATTACGTTGAAAACATTATCGAAGTTTTTATGGATGATTTCAGTGTGTACGGTGATTCATTTGACTTGTGCTTGGATAACCTTACATTGATTCTTAAACGATCTGTTGAAACTAATCTTGTGCTAAATTGAGAAGTGTCATTTTATGGTAAATCATGGTATTGTTTTAGGCCATATTATATCTTCTAAAGGTTTGGAAGTTGATAAATCAAGATAGATCTTATTCGTGCTCTTACCCCTCCTACTACGGTGAGGGAGATTCATGCTTTTCTTGGTCATGCAGAATTTTATCGCCGGTTTATCAAAGATTTTTCTAAGGTTGCATCACCATTATGCCAGTTATTACAAAACGACGTGGTTTTTAATTTTGATGAAAAGTGTTTGGTGGCATTCAATCGTTTGAAAGAACTTTTGATAACAGCTCCTATCATTAAACCACCGGATTGGAGCAAGCCATTTGAGCTAATGTGTGATGCCAGTGACTATGATGTCGGTGCAGTTTTAGGCCAGCGTACTGAGAAACTACCCCATGCCATTTATTATGCTTCTAGAACGCTAAATGAGCCCCAACAAAACTACACGACCACGGAAAAAGAGTTGTTAGCAATCGTTTTTGCATTGGAGAAATTTCATTCTTATTTACTTTGTACGAAAGTTGTTGTGTTTTCTAATCATGCAGCACTTAGGTACTTACTTACAAAGAAGGAGTCGAAACCAATGCTCATTCAATGGATACTACTCCTACAAGAGTTTGATCTCGAAATTAAAGACAAGAAAGGAATTGATAATATCGTTGCGGATCACTTGAGTCGTCTTACTGTAGACGAAGAAGCTATTCCGTTATGTGAAAGCTTTCCAGATGAGCAACTCTTCTTAGTTACAGTTTCAGAACCATGGTATGCGGATATTGTGAATTATTTAGTGTCTAAACAAATACCAAGAGATTTATCTCGTGCTGAGAGAGACAAACTTAAAAAGATAGCGAATCAATATATATGGGATGATCCATACCTGCGGAAACATTGTTTAGACCAAATTATGCGAAGGTGCGTACCCGAATCTGAATACAACTCTATCTTGTCTTTTTGCCATTCATATGCTTGTGGAGGACACTTTGGGGCAAAGGTAACTGCTTTGAAGGTACTTGAGATTGGGTTCTAGTGGCCCACTGTATTTAAAGATGCGTATTTGCACAACTTGTGATAGATGTCAAAGAACGGGCAATCTAGGTGCTCGAAATCAAATGCCACAGAAGTTTATTCTTTTTGTTGAAATTTTTGATGTATGGGTCATTGATTTTATGGGTCCTTTTGTTAATTCTTTTGGTAAATTCTACATCTTACTCGCTGTTGATTATGTCTCGAAATGGGTGGAAGCTAAAGCCACCTCTACTAATGATTCTAAAGTGGTTATAGATTTTTTTCAAAGAACATATTTTTGCAAGGTTTGGAATTCCAAGATCCATAGTCAGCGATGGGGGATCACACTTTAGAAACAACTTCTTCCAGAGTTTGTTGAAAAAGTATAACATATCTCACAAGATTGCCACAGCGTATCATCCACAAACAAATGGGAAAGAAGAAGTCTCTAATCGAGAGGTGAAGTCCATCCTAGAGAAAACAGTGAATCCATAAAGGAGGGATTGGAGTTTACGTCTCAATGATGCATTATGGGCATACCGAACAACATACAAGGCTCCTGTTGAAATTGAGCATAAGGCTTTTTGGGCTATTCAATAGTGCAACATGGAGATGGATGGGGCTGGTAAACAAAGGAAGCTTCAGTTGAGTGAACTGGAAGAGATTCGTAATGATGCATATGAAAGTTCACGAATCTACAAGGAGAAAACAAAGGCTTTTCATGATAGTAGGATTTCTAGAAAACAGTATACTGTTGGACAAAAAGTTCTCTTGTTTAACTCTCGCCTTCATTTATTTCCTGGAAAATTGAAGTCTCGTTGGATAGGACACTTTGTTGTGTCTAACGTTTTTACTCATGGTGCAGTGGAGATTGTAGCTTGTTAACAGGGAAGGAGCTTAAAGTGAATGGGCATCGTTTGAAGCCCTACTATGAGCCGTTTGAACCTGAGAGGGTTGAGATCAATTTAGTAGATGCACTCCCTCTGGAGGAGTAGCATGGAATGCCAAGTCGGGCTGAAGACGTTAAACTAAGCGCTAAATGGGAGGCAACCCATTGGTTTCGTATTTCTATCTCCATCTTTTTGTTTTTATTTTCATATCATGTTAGGATTTCCCATCTTGATTTTACATTGGAGGAATCAATTTACATTGAGGACAATGTAAAGTTTAAGTGTGGGGGAGTAATTAAGCATATAGAGTTTTTAGATTTGCTTTTGTAGGTAGAATTTTAAAACTTTTGTACACATTTGCATGAAACCTTCAACTTTTGGAGATTTTAGAGTCACTTAGTATACTTCTAGATACGTTTACATACGGAGTTCTAACCGAAACAACTGAACTTAGAAGTACTAGAGAACTATATTCGGAGTGCTTAGTTGTTGAGAGGCTAGAGATGACAAAAAATGACTTAAACTGCCGGTAGAGAATACAGTATTAGAAGAGTTGATCATTCAATACCCATGAGTGAGGCACCAAACCTTCAATTGTCCGTTTAGAGTGTTTCATCTGTGTAAATTCTGGAGTGATGAGCTACCTAACTTCGCATTTCAGCACTACTTTTTGATCTCTTGAGTGCTATTTCTGTCAATCATGAGGGTGTCATCAGAATTGCTAACTCTATCTTGTAGTCTTGTTTGCAGTTGGCACCATTCTCTCGACAATAACAGGTCCATAGAAACATATCATCATCAACAAGCGAAACATCAAAAATTTGAAGGAAAGTTGAAGAAAGTCAAGGTGTACAAGCAACCGTTTAAGAAAGAGAAAATTTCATATTCAAGTAAAGCAACGATACAATTAACATGTTGAAGACTTAAGTACAAAAGTGAAAGAAATCAAAAGATGTGAGTTAGTGAAGTTCATGATTTCAAGGCAATACAATCAAGTGGTAAAGTCTTTATCCCACGTCCATAGTAGTTTCATTATTTATTTTTCATTTTCATAAAAAAAAAAGAGAAAAGAAAGAAGCTTATCATTGCTTTAGTGTATATTTGTTTTTGGTATTCAATCAATAAGGCCGTGGGGAAGAAGAAATCTATAGAGAAGTTTCTAACAACAAGAAATTGAAGAAAAAAGTTAAAAATTGTCAAGGTTCTATGAAGTGCAAGAGTTCATCATCAACATTGGAAGACCGAAGACGTTTCTATTGGATGTTGTGAGAGTGGTGCTGATTGTCGATCATATGAGAAGGTAAGTAAGCGTTCCTATCCTCGCATAGTGGTTGATTTCCTTTATTAGAGGTCACTAGACAAATAAAAAGGGGTTTTTTCATCCCACTTTCTATGGGATAACATCTTCATATGATTCGGAAGGTTACCTTTCCTTCCTACCATTCAATGTGTGTAGGATTTCTATCTTCATTGCTCCCTGCACAATGTGAGAACCATAAAGTGCGTCTTTTGAGTGTCAAATTCATAAAATCTTGTTGGTGAGGCAGAAACATTCGGTAGCTCTCGAACCTGGATTCTTTCACATGGTGGTTTTCTCCTAACTCAAGGGTTAAGCATGAGAATAATGTTCTCTATACTTATAACTTCTTATTGTTAGTGTGCAGAAACTTTATGCCTTCGTAGCTCTTTGGATGCATGTGCTCTTGAATGTTTTGAAGTTGGAAATTAGGTTTTGTGGGTATACTTCTTGTAAACCCTCGAGAGACTATAACTCGTCCACTAGGGACACCTAGGGGTTTAAAAGCTTGTTACACATGCTAAGTGTAACCGTATCCTCAACGAAATGAAGTTGTTGTAGTTTAGGTTAGTTTAGATTTGTAGTTTGCTCGAAGACTAGCAAAAGGAAAGTGTGGGGGAATTTGATAGGTGCATTATTTGCACAATTTGGATACTCTAATTCATTGATTTCTTGTTAGTTTTCATATCATTATGCTTTGATTTTGTTTGTTTATGAGTTTCTTAGGAGATTTGAAGTATATTCAGCCAAAGAAGAGGAAAGGAGTTTATTCCGGCATAAAAAGAAGAGGTTAAAGGATCGAAACACAACTTTGAGACAAGATTTCCAGGAAGATTTACGGTTGGGAAAGTACCTCAAAACCCAACCGTAAAAGAAGTTGATTTTGGAGGTAAATTCCAGGAGGATTTACGGTTGGGTCTAGACTCTCAAACCCAACCGTAAAATTATTTGAAAAATCATGAAGATTTTTTCAATTCCATCTTATAGAGAATTGAAAGACGAAGGCAACCCAAAAAGAATGAGGTCAATCGGACACCGGATGAGGGAGATATGATCAAAATAGTGAAGTACAAAAAAGTATCCAGGAGGAATTACAGTTGGGTTTCTTATCTCGAACCCAACCGTAAACCTGGGGAATTTTGGAGCAAATTTTTGTGACAGAGTTACGGCTGGGTTGATTGGCTCGAACCCAACCGTAAATCTTGGTGACTTTGGGTGATATTTTTGTGCCAGAGTTACAGTTGGGTTTAGTGGCTCGAACCCAACCGTAAATGGGGAGTTTTGGCATGTGTTTGGGCTTCTCAAACATGGAAAACATGGTCCCGGAAGCATTCAAAACCTAGATTTTGGTGGATACTATATAAACAGACATCCAAGACATTAAGAAGGGACTGGGGGGAGACGGGAAAAACACAAGGAGAAGAAAGATCTAAGGCTTGGAGTTGCAATTGATCATCACGATACCGAGGGTTTGCTTTACTTGTTTTCTTGATTATTTTCCATGGATTTTGAGAAATCCATGATGAACTAAACTCTTCTTATTGGTTAGAGATGTAGTCCTAAGTTGGAAAACATGTTTATTAATTGAAGTATTCATTCTCATATGTTCATAATCTCTTCAATATCGCTTATGTTCTACCATTTATAACGCCTTGTATGATGGATTGCTTGTTTGTTTAAGTCGCGAATTAGATGATCATGCATTGACATCTATAGATAAACTAGGGTTTGAGATCCGGAATTGTCGAAAGACCCTTGTTACAAGTAGTATAACATAGTTGTTAACGACGGGATGTTATCATGCGATTATGTGTAGAAGCGTGACCTAGGTTAAATCCGAGTGGATCTTGCGCCGGATTGCTTAAAATAACCTCAACTCACAAATACCATTGCTTTCATTGGGTTAAACTTGAGTGGCTCTTGCGCCAAGTTATTCGTTGAAAAGGATTCAAAGAGTGGCTCTTGCGCCTTTGATGATAATATGAGTTGTTCTAGAGTAAGCCTGCGATAGGATGCTTTAAGGTTATTTATATTGAGAGTGCATGAATGTTGAGTATGATTTGGTTGATAACATGTTGGAAGATGGAATATGAACTCTCTAACCAATGTTCTTTATCTCTGGTATTCGTTTTAATCTTTTTGCTTTAGTATAATTTAGTTATAATCACAACCAAAACCCCCCCTGTTTACATAAGTAATCGAAAGTAATTAACAATCACCTGCCTCTCTGTGGGAACGAAATTGTTCTTATTACTATACTCTAATCTATATTAGTGAAGTAAGAACTTGAATTAATTTTGCTCGGCTGACAACCAACTACATATTAGACAGCCAAGCTATAAATAGCGTCACCTTCACCGAGGAGGACATGATGGCTGAAGAAGGTCACAATCGAGCTATGTATGTCACTGCTCATGTCAAGGAAATCGAATTTAAGAGGGCCTTTATCGACACAGGAGCAACTGCCAATGTTATTATACTCATGGCGCTCAAAACTGCTCAGGTTCCACAGAATGAGATTATACAGTATCCCAAAGTGATGAAGGATTTTGAAGGTAATCGTACTAATTCCTATTTCCATGTTCATTTAAATTTACAAGTTGGTCCTATAGTATCCAAGGTGAAATTCCATGTCACTGCGAAAGAGCCTGGATACCATATGATACTAGGGCGCCCATGGCTACACGATAACAAGGTTGTTCCCTTCACCTACCATCAATACGTGAAAGCAGTACTAAACATGAAGATCATACGCATAACGGCGTCGCCATCACCCTACACTCCAATATACATAGGATGATATCATCAAACCATCCAACAAAGTCTACAACACGATATTGCCAGATTGGGCATCGATAACAGATAAACCATTAACCTTTGCCACAAAGGTCGAGTTATTAGGGACAACTTCCAGACCCTCTGAATGCCACCGTGGGACTTCCGGAATCACAAATCCTCAACCTGATAAGAGAAGACATAGCTTCGTGATTAGCTGTGACAATGATGAACAAGTGGTCTACCTCTGCAATCATTGTTAGAAATTAACAAGGGAGGCCTACAAAGAGTCTCCCTACCCGCATAAACGCAGCCACGGTGAGGAGCAATACCATGAGGAAGTCCAAGATGCGCCACGACAACTACAAGACGGTACGGATGCTACGGCTGATACGCTTGAAGCTATCAATCTATGAACAAAAGAAAATCCACGACCATTTTCAATCAACTCAGCCTTGTCACCAGAAGAAAAAATGGAGCTTGTCAATCTACTCAAGGAATATCAACATGTCTTTGCTTGGACTTACGAAGATATGCCAGGGTTGGATTACAAACTGGTCGCTCATCATTTATATGTCGCTCCTGATGCCAAACATGTCAAGCAACAACTCAGACAGCTCAGACACGAAGTGGAGGAACAAATCAAGATTGAAATTCAGAAATTGCTAGCAACAGGCTTCATCAAACCTATCCAACACCCCACATGGTTGGCTAACGTTGTCCCTATTAAGAAAAAGAATAGAAAAATAAGATGTTGTGTGGACTTCAGAAATCTGAACAAATCCTGTCCCAAGGATGAATTTCCTCTCCCAAATATCGAGATGCTCGTGGATGCTACCAGTGGACATAACATGTTTTCATTCATGGATGGCTATAGTGGCTACAATCAAATAAAGATATACGAGTATGATACTGAGAAGACCGCATTTCGAACTCCTATCAGGAACTTCTATTATACAGTGATGCTCTTCAGATTGAAGAATGTTAGCGCTACCTACCAAAGAACCATGACAGTAATATTTCATGAGACAATGCACAAGCAAGTAGAAGATTATGTCGATGATATGGTATTCAAATCCATAACCAGAACATCCAATGCAGACTTCTACGCCAAGTCTTCGAGAGATGCTGTGAATACCATTTGAAGATGAACCCTATGAAGTGCGCCTTTAGTGTATCCTCCGGGAAATTTTTGGGATTTGTGGTAACAACAGAAGGGATCAAGGTGGTCCGACCAAAACATAGGCTATCACCGCCATGCCGCCACCACGCACCGTAAGGGAACTCAAAAGCTTCATGGGAAAGGTATCATATATTCGACGCTTTATCCCTAGACTAGATCAATTTGTTGCTTCATTTACACCTCTGTTGAAGAAAGAGGCGAGTTTTTTCTAGTCATCTACACAACAAAAGAAATTTCATAATTCAATAATTGATGTTATCACCAGCCGTTACGAAATCTCCAACCTCGGGAAAACCATTACTTTTTTACACGGCCTTCAGTGAAGTGGCCGTAGGAGCCTTATTGTCTCAAGAAGATGACATGGGAACTAAATGTCCCATCTACTATCTCAGTCGTACATTAAGAGATACAGAGATGAGATACCCCAGTTGAAAGAGCATGCCTATCCTTGGTGCATGCTGTTCAGAAGTTTCGACATTATCTACTAGCAAATAGAGTAGTGTTGATGGCTAAGGACGAACCTATAAAAATTTTACTATCAAAACATTCTCTCACCGGACGAGGGAAAAATGGTTTCTACAAATGTTAGAATTTGATATATCATGTGTATCGCCAAAAGCAAAAAAGGGACAAGCACGCTTGCAGATCTGCTTGCAGCTTTTCCAGAAGAAAATGATACCAGAACACACGAAGACGTACCTGGAGAATTCCCAGACATCTCACTCGCCGAAGAATAAGCCTGGATATTATACTTTGACGGCTCTGCTACTCCTAGCAACAATATTGGAGGATCCGGTGTTGTGCTAATTTTACTAACTGATGAAGTGATCTCACATTCCTTCAAGTTGGACTATAAATGCACCAACAACTCTGCCGAGTATGAAACCTTCCTACTGGGATTATCGCTAGACAAACAAGCTGGAGCCGCACGTCTCGAAATAAGAGGAGACTCGAAGTTACTAGTAAACCAGATGAATGGTGTATATTGTCTCAAGGAAGCAACACTAGCCTCGTATAAGGCCGAGGCGAAAAAGATATTAAATCTGTCGAGGCAGCGATCATACATACGGGACACGCAAACAACAGACACGTTGATTGCCTGGCAACCCTAGCCTAAAAACTCCAATTCGAATACTCGGAAGCAAATTTCACCTTACAAAGACGTACCGTACCCTCAACCTGTATAGACAAGCCTGATGAAGAACAAACCAATGAATAGAGGACGCATATCATCCAAGAGCTCAGCAACTCGTATAACCAAGGGAAGGTCAGTCTTAAAGATTTAAAGCACTTATTCTTATTACATGGAATATTATATCATATAAATTCAGATGGATCTCTGTCAAAATGTCTGGGAGACAATGAGGCACAAGGACGACTTAGTCAGGTACACCGTAAGAAGTACGTTCAGACATTAGTAATAACCTTATATAGATTTCTCCAACGTCTCGGGTATTATTGTCCCACCATGGAGGCTCAATCACAATTGTTGCAAGGATCTTTCCCTAATTGTCAAATCCCGCCGTAGCAATCGAAGTACTAACTATACACAATTCTTGGGACTGGAGAGAGCCGTATATCAAATACCTTCAAGATAATATTCTACCTCAGAAAAAGCAGGAAGCGGCACGCTTGATCCGAAAAGACAAAAGATTTGTCTTTCACGAAGGAATACTCTACAGAATGAACTTTGGTGGAGATTTACTGCGATGTCTGGCAAAAGAAGACATCCAGATTATCCTGAAAGAAGCGCACGAAGGAGAACACCAAGGAAAGAGAAAACTATTCAGAAATGTCACCAATATCAAATCCATGACAACCTTATCCACACACCTTGCTTTCCTTTTCACTCGGTAAGCATCCATTGGCCATTCTATAGCTGGGGACTGGTTCTCATTGGTAAAATCAATTCATCCTCTTCAAAACAACACGAGTACGAACTTACTTTAACGGAATACTTCACCAAATAGGTCGAAGTTGTACCCCTCATAAGCACGACTAGAGGAACAATAACGGCCTTCATCAAAGAACACATTATATGCAAATTTGGGGTACCAAAGCACATCGTAAATACAACGGTACTTCATTTGCAAATAAAGTGTGCGAAAATTACTCAAAAGTTATGGCATCAAATAGGTATTTTCCACGCCATACTACCCTCAAGGAAATGAAAAAGATGAAAGCACCAACAAAACTCTCATCAGAATTTTAAACCGCACTGTTTATGATCATCCAAGGAGATGGAACGAACAATTGCCTATGACCCTGTGTTCATACAGAACTTCTCCAAGGAGTTCTACAGGGACCTCACCATATTCTCTCGTGTATGGAGCCGATGCAATCATGCCTATAGAAATTAAAATCTTGTTACCGGAATCGCGACAACAAGTGGGGTTTATTGGGACAAGTCTGGAAATCTCAATTTTTGGATATCAGGTTTAGATGCACTCGAATCCAAACGAGCCAAAGCAGAGAGATATGCAGAGACTTATCGACAAAGGATCACTAGGACATATGATAAGGCAGTACAACCACGGGTGTTTCATGTAGGGGGTCTGGTACTTAGAACATCTAAGCTTATTCGACAAAATATGTCTGCTCCAAAATTTACTCCAAAGTGGGAAGGACCTTATGTAATCTCCAAGGCCATGCCGAGTGGGTGTTACAAGATGGTTAATATGAATGGAGAAGATGTAGGTACAATCATTAATAGTAAATGGCTCAAAACATATTATGGCTAAAATATTTTGATCATTTCTCTCAGAAGTTCAATATTACTCCAAAACATATATTTGAACTTTCAAATTCAAAACCCATTACATTCATCTGAAACATCCTTTATTCAAAACTATTCAAAACCCAAAAAATAAATAAAATAACAGGAATGTTTCGCTACCTATCTTATAGCCTAAAACATATCTATGAGTAGAGGGTAATTGCGATGATGCAATTTTCTCAACCTCTCATCATACTTCTCTGAACGAGCCCGAAGATTTCGAGTTATTTCTTCAATTTTGTTAGATTCTTCCTTTAAGGATTTCCCTTCTACCAAAGCTGCTGCATGAGCCTTTGTGATACTCTCCAAATGCTGATGCAACCAATTTATGTTGAAAAGGAAGCCCTCACAAGTAGTCAATATCTTATCCCATTCCTGGATTTTTAAGTCTGTAACCATATGCAGAAGCGCTTTATCCATCTCAGAAATAACGGTAAGGAGTCCTGCGACGGCTGTTACGGGAATGGGAGTATGACTCTTCGCCAGCTCTGTTATAGCGATATTCCCTTACTTTTCTCATATTTTTGTGTAGAGGTCCACATGATATTTTGTCACAACAAATCACTATTTGATGCTTCCGAGATAAGGACTCCATTTCCAACTCAAAGGGGATCCCAGCATTGGGATAATCATGAATGGGAAGACTCAAGTCAGCATTGGCAAGAGAAGCCATGATGTTAGAAAAATTCTTAAAACCGGCATCAACATTTTTTCTGCTATTCACTGGTACGAATTCCTCATTTTTCTTAATCCCAACATGTCCAATCTCCATCTCTTGCTACGATCAAACAAGCAACAATACATAATAAAAAAAAACGGTTTCAAAAAAAAAAAGGGAAAAAAACATGCTTACCATTGCCTTGAAACTCCTAGTTCTCATATGTCTTTGTGGTACCTTATTAACCTGAGAAACCTAAAAAGACAACAACAACCAAATCATCTTTAAACCTGCATCATAATATGGGAAGCTTGAGAGCAAAGAGAAACTCACCGGACTTGCAAACCAAGTAGAACGCTTGACATATGAGCTGCCTTGGTTCGAGATACCATTGTTATCAGACATGTTGCAGTGATAAAGTGATTCAAGGCTGTTCTGAGTTCTGGGAAGAATGAAAGTTAAAAAAAGGTTAATGTAGTCCTCTTGTTTAAATAGAAAAAGGTGGGAAACCCTAAAATTCAAATATATGGAATTTTCTGGAGTTCACCCCGAGGAGAATGGATCTGAGCATGACTGCTAACTAAAACTCCAAGACCGACCGTTGTGAAGAGAGGAATGACAAGCTTTACCATATGGCTAGACAAGCCAACCTTGCCAGCATTGACATTGCTAGCGCCAGCGCCAACACCAACACTGCCAACGCTATCGCCGGCTCTACCACCGACACTTCCAACGCTATCCAATACGCCGGTGCCCACGGAATCTTCAGCTTGTGCTGTTGAAACTCATTCACGCTCCTGGCACTCCAAGAGCTTGTATCCGTGCTCTCTCTCTCTCTCTTTTTCTTAAGAAAACAATCATGCTTACTACGTATAACACTACATATAGCTCCTTCTAGGTAGCATGAGTACCACATGCCCTAGTAGTAAAAAAAAAATCACCATCTAATGCTTACCACGAAACATCACTATTCCGCGCTAAGCAGGGGACTTAATGTTGATGGTGGATTTTTTACGAGGGAGAAAACTGTAATATTGTTTTTCGCCTAGCTGCAGAAGCATGAAATAAATGTGTATAAATTCCTGACGCAACATCAGAATTATGACTACATACTCCTATTCTACATTCTGCAAGAAAATCGAGAAGGGATATTCAGCTCCTGGCTAAATTATCTATGTAGATTTTTTTTCATATATATGCCCCATAGAAATTTCAGAGTTATACTCAACTAAATCCTTATTATTTCATGTGTATCCATGCAAACTATTTTCATAAAACAGAGTATTCTAATTATATAAAATTGCAAACATTCATTATAGAGGCTCTGCCATATCTGAATAAAACGCTAACTAGATGCATACAATCTAATTATAGAGTCGCATCAAGTATAATTTCAAGTTGCAAACTTCCGCGGATGGATCTCTTGAATATGTTATGTATGCACTGCACAAAGTTAAGCATATATGCTAACAGTTAAATCTCATAAGGCTGAGAAACCCTAAATAGGCCATAATTATGGTCACGACATTAGCAAATTGCAATACTAATGGCATATAGGCGATGGCCTTGGCACCAGCAAGTTCCAGCCCTAGTAAGCCTTAGCCACGCAACCAACACCAATGAGAAGCACACCCATATGCCAAAAAATCCAGAAAAGCACCAAAGCCACGCAAAGCCCTTGCCAGAACGCTAACCATAGCACTAAGGCCAAGCGTTAGCGCCAAAACCACCATCTCTGAGGCTAAGCACCCAAGCCAGTGCTAGCGCTAGCGCCAAGGCTAGCCGAACGCTATCTTCGCTCCCTCTGCGCCGCGTGTGCAGCTGATGCGCCGTTCTCTTTTGCTTGTGCCAGTGCTATCCTTTGCTTGTTCTTGACAACATCATTCTTTGTTGCTAGCACTATAAATATGCTATTGTCGTGTTAATATAGCATAAAACTTACTAGTATCATTATTTTACAACAAAATCACATGCTTTGAGTCGATGACTCCACTAACTCCTACAATAAATCAAAATAACTACATGGGGGGATTATTCATGGGGTTTTAGTCTGGTGGTTACAACAACATGTGGCGTGGTAAAACCCCATGATTTGAAAGTTACAAAATAGTGGTAACACCCCATGGAATAATGGTTTTTCCAGAAACTTCCAAGGATAATGGGCGGTTACTCTATTACCCCCATAATCCCATTATTCCATCTCTTCACTACCTCTACTAATTTACAAGGAAAAGTATGTGTTACCAACCATTATAAATAGGCTACTTAGTCATTCAGAAAAAGGGAACAAGCTTAGCATTCTCATAAGCTCTATTATTCTCTGACTCTACATACAATTCAATACACACATTTCCTGCAAATTTCTTTGTTTCCCTCTCCTAAGATCAACCCATTTCCTCTCCTTGTGACTGAAGCAAGACAGAAAGGCTACTATCATGGTTTAGGCTTGTTTTATACGATTTTGATTTCCGAATCTAAAGAAAGTACTTCAACAGTACATTGTTTTGCTTAGAAGTAATTTTTAGGTACTAACATGGATTACATATTACAAGCGTGCACGCTTGATTGACTGACCATACAAGATCCAAATCAGAAAATGTCACCAACTTCATGTCATCAATTCTTTGCTGCTGTGACCCTTGTCGTCTCAACTTCTGATACTGGTGTTGCTGCTGGGAGAGAGAAGCAAGAAAGAGAGCGCTGGTGATCGTTGATGGTTAAACAAGGATTTCCTCTTTGAAGCCATGGTCTCATGCTACACACGGGTAAATTTTAGTCTCTCTATCATATAAATCATCCACGCTTCACTAGTTTATGCTCTCCAGACAATGCTATATCATCCTACATGCAGTCTTACATCAACTAGTGCTCCTCTAGCAATTATTTGACATCATCGAAGCGTCATCAAATCAGAATTCCTGGTAAAATCCGACAACTAAGCTCGTTGATTTATTTTTCCTAGATGCAGAAGCATGAAATAAATATGTATAAAATTCTGACAAACATCAAGATTATGGACAGATACTCTTATCTTACATTCTGCAAGAAAATTGAGAATGAGAAATTTTGACAAATATCAGGATTAAGGATACGTACTCCTACTTATATTCTGCAAGAAAATTGAGAATGATAAAATTCTGACAAACATCAGAATTACGAATACGTACTTCTTATCTTACATTCTGCAAGAAAAATGAGAATGATAAAATTCTGACAAGCATCAGGATTACAGATACGTACTATTTTCTTGCATTTTGCAAATAAATTGAGAATGGTAAATTTTTGACAAGCATCAAGATTACGGATACATACTCCTATCTTAGATTTTGCAAGAAAATTGACAATGATAAAATTCTGAGAAACATCAGAATTACGGATACGTACGTCTATCTTACATTCTGCAAGAAAATTGAGAATGCATATTCAAATTCTGGCTAAATTAATCCTTGTAGGTCCTTTTGCATATATATGCACCCCTATAAATTTTAGGGCTTTACCCATCTAAATCATCATAATTTCATGTACATCCATGCAAACTATTTGTATGAACTTGCACGAATTAGGGAAGTTAAAGAGATGGTGGAATAATGGTCTTCCAGAAAATTCCCAAGACATAGTGGGTGGTTACACCATTATCCCCACAATCTCCATTTCTCCACTACCTCCACTACTTACAAGGAAAATGTATGTTCCCAATCTATTATAAATAGGCTACTTAGCTCATTCAAAAGACAAAACAAGCTTATTATTCTCACAAGATCTGTTATTCTCCGCCTCTACATACAATTCAACACACAAATTCCTTCAACTTTCTTTGCTTCCCTCCCCTAATATCAACTCATCTTCTCTTTTTGTGACCGAAATAGGACGGAACGGCCACTTTCGTGGTTTAGGTTTGTCTTGTACGATTTTGATTTCTGAATCTAAAGAAAGTACCACATCGGTACATTTGTCTTGCCTAGGAGAAATTTTTAGGTACTAACAGAAACGTCTGGATTTATCCATATGTAGGATACCAGATTAGTTTTATCTTTATCTAGGGTTTCATCCCTATTTAAATTATCTTTGTATTGAGTAGTCTTCATCAATGGAAAACTAAGAATATCATGTTGTACTCTTTGAGTGTAGAGTTACCCATAATCTCTTCTTTTATACTTGACTTCATTTATCATTCACAGTCACGACAATTGGTATCATCCAGGGGTTTTCTCATTCCTTGAAATGACTGGTGCACCTTCAATCAAAGATGTGGATGCCACTACTCGAGAAATAAACCAACTCATTAAAGCATTAGATGAAAATAATACTCGTGACTCTGTAGATCGTACTACATATGCTAAAGCAAATGACGATCTTTTGACTCGTCTAGTATCCATCTCTGAAGAGAACATGACAAAGTTTGATACTCTCATTGAGTTATTATCTAGATCTGGGTCTCACCCACATTCTACTACTTCTTCTTTTACCACTTATCCTACTTTCGGAGCAACTTTCACTACTCCCACCATGTCTAATACTGGTGGCCCTTTAAACAACAATAAATCTCCTAAACTAGACCTTCCTAGATTCAATGGTGAAAATCCTCGTAGCTAGATCTGTAAGTATGAGAGATACTTTCAAATTCATCATGTAGAAGAGGCTTAGAAAACAGATTTTGCTTCAATGTATTATTTGGAAGGAAAAGCAGACTCTTGGTACTTTTATTTTCAAACTGGTAAAAACCTTATTCCGTGGCCTAGTTTTGTTAATGCTATTTGTATTCGCTTTGAAGATCTAGCTAATGATAATTATGTTGGGTGTTTTAATAAAGTATCACAAATTACCATTGTGGAGGAATTCTATGAACAATTTGAACAACTCAAAGCTCTTATTCTTAACAAGAACCCTCACAGTACTGAAGAATATTTTGTGTTAAGCTTCATCAGTGGGTTGAAAGATGCCATTCGAAGTTCGTACAAATGCATAAACCAACCTCACTTTCTCAAGCATTTATCTATCCATACTTCAAGAAAATGCTTTATGTTCTCACCAACCACCATCAAAACCCTTATCTTCTAAACCTCCAACTATTTCCACTTACTTTAACAAGTTCTCTTCAATACTCTCCAAACCCACAAACAACCAATCTATTTCTACCCCTTCTACACCACCCACTACTATCGCCCCATCACCATCTACTTCAACAACCAGATCTCCTTATATACCTCCAATCCGTCACCTAACTCAGGAACAACAAAACCAGAGAAGAGCAAAAGGGCTTTGCTATAATTGTGATGAACAATATAAGCCTGGCGATCGTTGCAAAACCCAACAATTGTTCATGGTAATTACTGAAGAGGAGAGTGCTGAATCTGAGAATTCAAGCATGAGTGAGCTACCATCTGATGATCTAGTGGAACCAGATATGGAAATCTCCCTCCATGCTCTTACAGGTACTGTTAGTGGTGGCATTATTAAAATTCTAGGAATGCTAAAAAATCAAGAAATCATCATTCTGGTAGACACATGGAGCACCAACAGTTTTATTGATTCCTCTTTAGCTACAAGGTTGGGATGTGATGTATACCCTATAACTCACATGTTGGCCATTGTGGCTAATGGAGCAAGAACAACTAGCACTAGGGTTCGTAGGCAAATTCAATGGAAAATGCAGGATCATTCCTTTAAAGGTGAATTAAGATTGCTCCCTCTAAGAGGATGTGATATGGTCTTAGGAGATGATTGGCTCAGAACATTGGGAGATGTAATGTTCAACCTATCCAAGCTATGCATCTCATTCTTACTCCAAGGAAAAACAATTACACTCAATGAGATCCATTCAAAACCATCCATTATGATGATGAGTGCTACTGCACTCAAGAGGTTTTTCAAGAACAACAGCCCTACCTTGGTGGGTCAATTTTTTGCTACGATACCTCTCCACAACCCACATATATTCCACAACCCATACAAAATGTACTACATGACTTTGTAGATGTTTTTGAGGAACCAACTCAATTATCACCAACTAGAATTTTTGACCACAAAATCCCATTGAAGCCAAGGGAACAACCTGTAAAATTTAGGCTTTACAAATGTTCTTACATACACAAGTCTGTGGTAGAGTCCTTGGTACAAGAGATGTTCAATACAGGCATAATCCAAGATAGTCATAGTCCTTTTTCCTCACCAATCCTGTTGGTCAATAAGAAGGACAACTCTCGGAGATTTTGTGTTGATTATAGGCAGCTAAATAATCTGATCATCAAAGATAAGTTCTCTATACCTTTCATTGATGAATTTCTAGATGAATTGCATGGTGCTACATTGTTCACTAAAATAGATTTAAGATTTGGATACCACCAGATTCGATTGCATGCTCTTGACATACCCAAAAATGCTTTTAGAACACATTATGGCCACTATGAGTTCAAAGTTATACCTTTTGGATTAACAAATGCCTCATCCACTTTTCAACCACTCATGAATTCAGTTTTTGGGCCTTATTTGAGAAAATTTATTTTTGTCTTTTTTGATGGAATATTGGTGTATAGCTCTTCACTCTCAGATCCTACTAATCACTTGTATTTAGATCTCTCTTTACTTAGACAACATCATCTCTATGTTAAATTCTCCAAATGTTGCTTTGCTCAATCTTCTTTGAAGTATCTTGGCCATATTATCACAACTGATGGAGTAGCTGCAAATCCTGAAAACATTGCAAGCATGCAAAATTGGCATGAATTCTTGGGTTTAACTGGGTACTATAGGAAATTTTTCAAAGGATATGGTACTATTTGTAAATCATTGACTGATCTTTTGAAGAAAAATATATTTGAATGGTCCCCTTTGGCAATGAATGCATTTTCAGAACTTAAGAAGGCCATGTGTACCACTCCTGTGCTGGTATTACTTGGATTTTCTAAATCATTTGTGGTGGAAACTGATGCATGTTTCAAAGGTATTGGTGTTGTCTTAATGCATGAAGGGAGAGTAATTTGCTACTTCAACAAAACCTTGGGTCCTAAAGCTCTAAGTTTCTCCACCTATGAGAAAGACCTCCTTATTATGGTGATGGAAGTGACTAAATGGAGGCATTATCCGTTGAGTGATCATTTCATCATCAACACTGACCAACAAAGTATTAAATACTTCATGGAGCAGAAGATTACTTTTATGCTTCAACAAAAATGGCTAATAAAGTTATTGTATTTTGATTACACCATTCAGTACAAGGTTGGGTTAGAAAATAAAGTTGTTGATGCCCTCTCCAGGTTACCAGCTGACTCACATACTTCTAGCTGTAGTTCCTTCTCCCTCTCAACTCCTACTTGGGATCAAGATATCATCCATATTTATGAGCAGGACCCATTGGCCAACCAGCTTACTGCTCAGCTACTTATCAACGCCACTACCATTCCTAACTTCACTTACCAGTAGGGTATTATGAGACACAAAGGTAGAATCTATGTGGGTACCCATAACAATCTAAGACATTCCATCCTTGAATGTGTGAATGCCTCTGCAGTAGGGGGTCATTATGGGATGCAAGGCAGTTATTTAAGGGAAAAGAATTACTTCTACTAGAAAGGGTTAAAGAAACACATTCTTATCTTTGTTAGTCACTGTGATATTTGTCAAATAAATAATGGGGAGCATACTCATCCTGCTGGTCTTTTATAACCTTTACCTATTCATACTAAAGCCTGGCAAGACATCATTATGGATTTCATAGAAGGGTTACCCAAATCCAATAAACTGGATGTCATTATGGTGGTAGTTGATAGATTCACTAAGTATGGACACTTTATTGAATTGAGCCACCCCTTCACTGATACAACTGTAGCACATGCTTTCCTTAATAACATCTTTAAGCTTCATGGTTTACCTGCAACAATCATTTATGACAGAGGCAAGGTCTTCACCAGTAACTTTTGGCAGGAACTATTCAAGGCTCTAGGCACTATCCTTATTTGAGCTCAGCTTACCATCCTCTGATGGTCAAACTGAAAAAGTAAACTCTTGCCTAGAGATCTACCTGAGATGCATGACAGGGCATAAACCAAAGAATTGGTTCTCTTGGCTCCCCATGGAAGAATAGTGGTATAATACAAATTACCACACCAGCCTATAGATGACACCCTTTAAAGCTTTCTATGGGTATTCGCCTCCACATTTGGCCTTTCCCAGTGAGGTTATCACTTCTTTAGCTGTTGTGGAGGATTACATACAAAAAAGAGATGCAATGCTGGATATCTTGAAGGATTTCTTACACAAATCTCAAGACATGATAAAGTTATTTGTTGAGAGCATATTGACAGATCTTTTGACATTGGGGATTACGTCCACCTGGAGCTACAACCCTACAAACAATCTTTTTTGGCCTTGAGAAAAAAATTCAAGCTCTCAGCTCGTTATTTTGGGCCTTTTCTTGTCGTGGAAAAGATTGGTCAAGTTACTTATAAACTAGGTCTTCCTGCTACTGCGAAGATCCACCCAGTGTTCCATGTATCACAACTAAAGAAGATGATTGAGGATTCAGCCACAACTCTTCCAACCTTGCCTGTAGTGGATGATTCTGGAAAAATGACATTGCTTCCAATTGTTCAGCTTGATTCTAGATAGTAGTTCGAGATGGACACACGATTCTATAAGTCTTGTTTCAGTGGTCCCATACTACACCAGCAGAGACTACATGGGAGGATGTGGACAACATCCAATCTCATTTTCTTAATTTCCATCCTTGAGGATAATGATGATTTGAAGATGGGGATATTGTCATGGCCTGGAGGGTGCCCTTATCATCATCAACGGTTGAGCAGTAAAAGTAGTTAGTATAAATAATAGTCAATTAATTAAAATGAGAAGTTAGCTAAGTAACTGTTAGTTTTATAGCGTCTGGATTTATCCACGTGTAGGATACCATATTAGTTTTATCTTTTGCTAGGGTTTCATCCCTATTTAAGTTATCTTTGTATTGAGTAGTCTTCATCATTAAAAAACTAAGAATATCAGGTTGTACTATTTGAGTATAGAGTTACCCGTAATATTTTCTTCTGTACTTGACCTCATTTATCATTCACAATCACAATCAAAAAAGAGATCTTAGATATTTCCAGGATTTTTTTTTTTTTTGCTAAGTCAAAAATTTCATTAAAAAAAAATAGATACAAAAATTACGGAGTCAAAGACTCGTAAATAAATTAAATAACATTAAATATAAAGAAAGAAAGTAGTCACAGTAACCAGCGCCTAAGACCCACTTCTCTCAATTTCTAACCCTATAAGATCTACCCTTGGAGAAGATGGCATCCAAATCAAATTTCTAACTCTATATATTCAGGAAGATTCATGTGAACACTCTACTCATAAAATCGATTAAACAAGTTCCCAAGTGTGCAAAAATTCTGAATGACTTGTGTACCAATAAGCAATTATAAACAAATATTGAGATAATAAAGGTGAGCGGAGAATGCGTTGGTTATCTTGCAAAAGAAACTCCCACTCAAATGTAAAGATCCCGAAAGTTTTGATATTCTTATTGTTATTAGTAACACTAAGTTTAATAAGGCTATGATTGACTTAGGATCATCAGCGAATGTCATGCTTGGATATATATATATATATATATATGAATCTCTTAATTTAGGTTCATTAAAAGAAATTGGAATTATTTAACAATTGGATGACCGTTATAACATATACCCTAAAGGTATTATTGAAGATGTACTTGTGCAGGTGAACCAGCTAATCTTTCCGGCAGATTTATGTGTATTGGAAATGAAAGACAACTGATGTATCTCTACCTATACTACTTGGATTCCATTCATGAGTACGGCAAGAACCAAGATAGACGTTCACATTGGGATGTTGACTATGAAATTCGATGGAAAAGTGATATGTTTCAACATCTACGAGATGATGATATATCCTAATGATGTTCACTTTTGCTTCTCCATTGATGTGATTAATAACTTAGATTAGAGGATGTTAGAGTTGAGTGGTGCAGATGCTTTAGAAACCATGTTATCAAAGTCGATTGATAGTGGTTTGGAGTATGGGAATAAGATTGAGGAAACTATTTGTTCTTTTAACTCATAACAAGAAAAATCAGTAATCGAAGTACTTTTTATATTTCTTTACCATTATCTAATAAAAATATTATGCCATGTATCTTGCAGGCTCTGAAGTTAAAACTGAAACCTCTTCTGGATCACTTAAAGTACTAGTATTTGGGTGATGGGGAACAATTACCAGTAATATTTTCAAAAGAACTAACTTAATTTCAGGAACAAAGACTTCTCAGGGTGCTAATGAAGTATAAAACGACCACTGGATAGAAAATTGTTGATATTGAGGGAATAAACCCTGTCGCTGACAAGTGCCTAACTTACATGTTTATAGTATCAAATCCATTCTTGTTTTAACTATAATTTTTACAAATTACTTTGTATTACTCTTGTTTTCTTTTTTTTTAGGTGAATCATTGGAAAACAATGGAAACAGTGTTGAAAAGAGCTAAGAAGAGGAAGACAGGACATTGAAGTGTTGAAACAAGGATTCCAGGAAGATTTAAAGTTTGGTCTATGCTATCAAACCTAAATATAAATTAAGTTGAAAATATATGAAGATTTGGTCACTACCATCTTGTAGAGGACGAAGAAACAAAGCCAACCTAAAAAGAATAAGGTCAATCGGACATTAATGAGGGAGTTATGACCAAAATGGTGAAATATAAAAAGTGTCCATAAATAATTACAATTGGGTTCACTGGACTCGAACCCAATCATAAATACGATGATTTTGAAAATATTTTCTTGTCAGATTTTCGGTTGGGTTGGACTCAACCATAACTGGGGTAGTTTGCCACACGCTTGGGCTTCTAAAATAAGGAAAACACGGTCCCAAAATGATTATAAACCCTAGAAAGAGATGATACTTGAGGGACAAACATTCAAGACTATAAAAGAAGACATCTAAGGCTCAAACATCATATACTCTACATCTCATACTACAATTCTACATCCTTTAGGGGGAAACCATCATTCTTCTTCATCTTCTTCATCCTTGTAATATGAGTATCTAATTCATTTGTTGATTAAGGATGAATTCAATGTTCTAGACATGAAGCTTTATTAGTTATACAAGTTATTTGGAGTTTTAATCATCTTATCGTTTGTTTACATTATATCTAGGGTTTATGATTGATTTCTAGATTGTTCAAGTGTACAATTGGATTAATATATTGATCAGTTTAATGCTAGTATTGAGTTATGAGATAAGCAATCGTCCATCAAATCATTTACAAATAGAAATCACGATACCTTATAGAGGGATTCTATGGAGCAATTGCGAGTGAAGACAACACCAACAAGTTGACCTTGATCTAAAAGTTCAACTACTGGGATCGAACTAAATTCACAAAGTTTAAAGCATTCGATTAGTTACATCTTGAGTGATCTACTACTTGGTGGTTCACACGAATAGAATTTGGTAGTCGAGAACTTCCGTATCCGGTGATAAAAGGATTTTTGGGGATATCACTGATCTAGCAGCTATTCTATTGTTGGTGATGAATGATTCTGACGAAAGATAGATAAGTATACTACTCGAGTTAATGTTTGGTAACGACAAAGGACTCCCTAATCATCTCTTTCTTATTATCTTTTTATTATTCTTTTTAATTAATTAACCCAATCCCCCCTTAGTATTTACTTTTATTATAGTTTTGTTAATCTAATAACATATCAATTACACAGCTCTCTATGGGAACGATCCTTACTACCGCTATATTACTAGTTAATTAGTGGGAAATATATTGATTAATTTGTTGCACTTACGACATGCATCAAATTTTGGCGTCGCTACAGCGGAGATGTTGCTAATTGATTTGTTATTTTTTTTTAGCTTGTTTTAGTAGTTTAGAATATTTTTACGTGTTTTTTTTTAGAGTGTTTTCAGGTATTTAGGTTTTTGTGGTGTTAACAACTCGTTGAAAGTGTTCAACTCTCGTCAAAAGCGGGAGGTAAATTCTAAAAACATGTTGTAAGTATCACTTTAGT
Source organism: Papaver californicum (assembly GCA_023531435.1). Taxonomy (NCBI): domain Eukaryota; kingdom Viridiplantae; phylum Streptophyta; class Magnoliopsida; order Ranunculales; family Papaveraceae; genus Papaver; species Papaver californicum. Next base: position 12,443,508 of record JAJJMC010020031.1, read on the forward strand.
TATTTTTGTTTAGATCTTAGCGTTTATTCTTGTGAGTCATCATGTTTCCATACGGAAAAAAACATATACGGTGCACAAGATCAATCATGCAATAGTGGTAATCGATATGGTTTTCAATCTCAGTCTTACGAGAACTACCGACCATACCATGGGTATAATCAAAACCAATCTTTTTGTTACGACCAATACCCTAAGGAATCTTATGATTATTATCATACATGCCAACAACATTACATCGGGTATGTAAGTGAACAATCACAAGGATGGGAGGATAGTTATGCTTTGAATAATTTTTCTGGTACTACAGATTCTACTTATGCCAAGTTAGACGAGCTCCAAGGGCTAATGGAGCAATTTATTCAACAACAAGATGAGCACGGTGATTTTCAATAACAACATCAACAACAATATGATTGGAAAGAGTTATATCGATAGATTCAAAGGAATTATACTAACAAATTGTTCAACTAGGTAAAAATAGGGATGAGGAAGAAGTATGGCCTCAAAACCAAAACAATTCTGAAATTCCTAAGAACGATAAAGACTATTATGAAGATGAGCAACCTTTGGAAATTCCTTGCAACAATGATGAAGTTATTCCAACTCATGATCATAATAACGATCATTCGCCTATTCAAAAGGAGAAAATTGGGTATAATCTATATAGTGTTATAAATGGTGTAACTTACTCAAACGAAGATCTTAGGATCTGTTCTGAGGAAAATTTTCTTGAAGAGGACCATGTTTCCGATGACGAGAGTGTTAAAGATACAATGATTGAGAATGAACCGAATTGATTAATTTCGTGCAATACACAATTGAGCTTGCCAAAAATTATAACGATGCTGAGATTTCGGTTGATAAGAAACTGATGAACAATGACCCTTAGAAAGTTTGATAGATGACCACGACAGACATGAGGTAAATAATTCAATGGAGTTATTTAAGAATGATGAGGATCCTGTAAAAGGTTTGTCTAATCCTTTGCGTACTTTTATATCTTTTGATTTTCCTCCTCTTATCGAAATAGTTCCCCAAAGAGTTGTTAACCCGATTTTTAATGAACTACCTCACTTAGAGTTGGGTATATGTACTACCAAAATTATGAAGAATTATTTTTCTTTTAATTATCCAGCACTAGATGTGTTTGATTGTAGCATTGTGCAGGTTCACCAAGAGAAACCCAGAGAAGTTCCCTTGTTTTATGTTCTTTATACACTTCCAAGTGTAGAAAAGACTAAGTGTGGGGGAACCTTCCACCAAATAACAGTTTTCTTATTTATAACTTATGTTAATCATTGTGTGAAGTTTTTATTAAAACTACAGATTATTATCTAGGTGGATCCCAGATTTTCAGATTGTTGGTTTACAGGCGATAACCAGAAGGTCAGGCTGATGACGTTAAACTAAGCGATGCATCGGAGGCAACCCATTGGTTTTGTATTTCTATCTTTTGCTTTTAATTTTTAGTTTGCATATCATTATTTGATTTCCCATTTTAATTTTACATTGGAGGAGTCAATTTACATTGAGGACAATGTAAATTTTAAGTGTGGGGGAGTATTTAGCATATCGAGTTTTGTTATCACTTTTGTAGGTAAATTTTTAAACTTTTTGTACATATTTGCATGAAAATCTCTAACCTTTAGAGATTTTATATTGACTTAGTATACTTCAAGATAAGTTGACATACAGAGTTCTTACTGAAATAACTGAAATTAGGAGTATTAAAGAACAATATTTGGGTTTCTTAGTTGTTGAGAGGCAATAGCTTACAAAAAGGGACTTAAACCGCCTATGGAAAATTAGGTGCAGATAAAATACGGTATTAGAGAAGTTGATCAATTATTAGTAGAGACTACCTATTGTTACATCAAGCGAGGCACCAGACCTTCAACTCTTTATAACTGTCTAAAAATTATCCTTTAGAGTGTGTGTCATCTTACGCTAATTCCGGGTAGAATGATGAGCTACCCAACCTCACATCCCTTCAGCACTACTTTTTGATCTCTTAAGTGATAATTCCATAAATCATGAGGGTGTCATCAGAATTGTTAACTATATCTTGTAGTCTTGTTTGCAATTGGCACCATTCTCTCGACAAAACAACAATAGAAACACATCGTTATCAACAAGCGGAGCGACATCAAAATCATGAAGAAAGTTGAATACAGTCAAGGTTTACAAGCAACAAAAAGATGAGCAAAATTTTATATCAAAAGTGAAGACAGGACTAAGTACAAGAACAAAGAAAAGAAAAGCAAAATATGTGAATTTTTATGAAGTTTATGATACCGAGGCAATACAAGTTGTGAAGAATCAAGTGTTAAAATCCTTATCCACGACCATATTAGTTTCATTTGTCAGTTTGTATTTCAATGAAGTTCTTTAAAAAAAAATCATAAATAGAAAAAATAAAATAAAATAAATGACTTATATTGCTTTAGTACATATTTTTTTGAATTCATTTTAATAAGGCCGTGGGGAACAAGAAATACATGAAGAAGTTTCTATCAACAAGGAATTGAGGAAAAGAGTTACAATTGAAAAACTTCTACAAAGTTCAAGAGTACGTCATCAACAGTTGAAGACTGAAGACTGGAGACCTTTCTATTTGTTGTGAGAGTGGTGTTGATTGTAGACCGGGTGAGAAGGTAAGTAAGCATTCCCATCCTCACATAGTGGTTAATTTCTGTTCTTATAGATCATCAGAAAGAAAAAAAAAATCGTCACACGTTTATATGGGATAACAAAATATAATTCAAAAGTTTTCTTTTTCTTCCCACCATTCGACGTGTGCAAGATTTCTATGTTCACTCCTGCCTGCATACATGAGAACCATAAAATGCATCTTTTGAATGTAATTTTCATACAACCCTATTGGTGAGGCAGAAGTCGAGGCAGAATGCTTATTTGATCGCTCTCGAGGCTGGATTCTTTCATATGGTTGGTTTTCTCATAACACAAAAGTTAAGCATGAGAATAATGTTCTTTGATATTTCTAACTTCTTATTATTAGTGTGCAAAAACTTTATGTCCTCATAGCTCTTTGGATGCTTGTGACTTTGAAGTTGGAGTAGGTTTTGTGGGTATACCTCTTTTAAACCCTCACGAGACTATAAATCGTCTACTAGGGACAGCTAGGGGTTTAAAGGTTGTTGCACATGCTAAGTGCAACCATGTCCTCAACGAAAAAGAGTTGTATTAATTTGAAGTAGTTTAGTTTAGGTAGTAGTTTGCTCGAGGACTAGCAAAACCTAAGTGTGGAGGAATTCGATAAGTCCCTAATTTACATGTTTATAATATAAAATACATTCTTGTTTTAGATATAATTATTAGAAATTACTTTATATTACTCTTGTTTTCTATTTTATTTGTTTCTTTAGGTGAATCATCTGAAAGCAATGAAAACAATGTTGGAAAGAGCTAAGAAGAGGAAAAGAGGACATTGAAGTGTTGAAACAAGGATTCCATGAAGATTTACAGTTGGGTATAAAATATCAAACCTAACTGTAAATTGAGTTGAATATATATGAAGATTTGTTCACTACCATCTTGTAGAGGACGAAGAAACAAATCCAACCAAAAAAGAATGAGGTCAATTGGACATCGTATAAGGGAGTTAAGACTAAAATTGTGAAGTACAAAAAGTGTCCAGGAATAATTACGGTTGGGTTCACTGGACTCGAACCCAACCGTAAATCTGGTGATTTTGACAAGATTTTCTTGTCAGAATTTTGGTCGTAACTGGGGTAGTTTGGCATGCGTTTGGGCTTCTAAAATAATGAAAACACGCTCCTTGAGGGATTCTAAACCCTAGAAAGAGAGGATACTTGAGGCCCAAGCATTGAAGACTATAAAAGAAGACATATAAGGCTCAAGCATCATATACTCTACATCTCATACTACAATTCTACATCTTAAACCTAGGGTTTGACCCTTTAGGGGGGAAACCACCATTCTTCTTCATCTTCTTCTTCCTTGTTAATATGAGTATCTAATTCTTTTGTTGATTAAGGATGAATTCAATGTTCTAGACATGAAGTTTTATTAGTTATACAAGTTATTTAGAGTTTTAATCATATTATCGTTTGTTTTCACTATATCTAGGTTTATGATTGATTTCTAGATTGTTCAAGTGTACAATTTGATTAATCTATTGATCAATTTAATGCTAGTATTGAGTTATGAGATAAATAATCATCCATCGACTCGTACACAAGTAAAAAACGCGATACCTTATAGAGGGATTTTGTGGAGCAATTGCGAGTGAAGCCAACACCAACAAGTAGACCTTGATCTAAGAGTTCAACTATTGGGATCAACCTAAATTCATAAATCTTAAAGCATTCAATTGGGTTACACCTTGAGTAGTCTACTACTTGGTGGTTCAAATGAACAGAATCTAGTAGTCGAGAACTTCTGTATCCGATGATAAAAGGAGTTTTTGGGATATCACTGATCTAATTGCTATTCTACATTTGGTGATGAACTATTCTAACGAAAGATGGATAAATATACTACTCGAGTTAACGTTTGTTAACGAAGAAGGACTCTCTAATCATCTCTTTCTTCTTATTATTTTATCTTTTTAGTTAATTACACCAATCCCCCCCTAGTTATTTACTTTTATTATAGTTTTGTTAATCCAAATAACAAACATTTACACATCTCTCTGTGGGAATGATCCTTACTACCGTTATATTACGACACGTGATACATGCATAATTCACATGTTTATAGCGTCAAATCCGTACTTTTTTTACCTATAATTCTTGCATATTACTTGTTATTACTCTTGTTCTTTATCTTATGTGTTATATTAGGTGAATCATCCAAAAAGGAGCTACAAAGTGCTTAAAATAAACAAGATATTGAAGTCTACCAATGGAGAAAGGACAAAGACCAAATTCTACTCATTCAAATCCAGTATTTCTCATTACCATATGGAAGAGAACGAAGAAACGAATCCAACGGCGAAAGAATGAGGTTATTCCGACTTCATATGAAGAAGTTATAAGAAAAGCAAGTTCACGATTTTTTCGATGGGTCAAGCCATCAAGAAAAGAAAATCCATAAGAAAAATAAAATCTCGATGGGATAGAATTCTCTATGGGTCATCCCATCGAGAAAAGCCAAATTCTCGGAGGGTCGGGTCATCGAGGCACATACGGGAGCTAGGTATTTTTGACACGTTTTTGACTTCCAAATCAAGGAAACTTAGTTCCAATGGGATTCTAAACCCTGGAAGGAGAGAATACTTGAGGGCCAAATATTAAAGGCTATAAAAGAAGACATCTAAGGCTCAAACAAGAGATCTCAACACAACTATATCTCTCATATTACATCCTCGACATCTAAACCTAGGGTTTACCCCTTTAGGGGGAATCACCATTCTTCTTCATCTTATTCTTCTTTGTATTATGAGTAGCCAAACCGTTTGTTGATTATGGATGAATTCAATTTTCTAAGCGTGAAGCTATTAGTAATACAAGTTTATTCAGAGTTTTAATCATTATCGTTAGTTTTTATTATATCTAGGGTTTATGATTGGTTTCTAGATTTTCCAAGTGTACAATTGGATTAATATATTGATCAATTTAATGCTAGTATTGAGTTATGAGATAAGTAATCGTCCATTGACTCGTACATAAATAAAAATCATGAGACCTTGCAGAGGGATTCTGTGGAGCAATTGCGAGTGAAGATAACATCATCAAATGGACTTTGATCTAAGAGTTTAACTACTAGGATCAACCTAAATTCACGAAGCTTAAAGCATTCGATTGGGTTACATCTTGAGTGATCTACTACTTGATGGTTCGGTTGGATAGAATATGGTAGTCGAGAACTTCCGTATCTAGTAATAAAAGGAGTTTTGGGGATAACACTGATCTAGCTGCTATTCTACGTTTGGTGATGAATGATTCTGACGAGAGATAGATAAGTATACTACTCGAGTTAACGTTTAGTAACGACAAAGGACTCCCTAATCATCTCTTTCTTATTATCTTTTAATTATTATTTTTAGTTGATTAAACAAACCCCCCCTTAGTATTTACTTTTACTATAGTTTTGCTAATCTAAATAACCTATCAATTACACAGCTCTCTGTGGGAACAATCCTTACTACCGCTATATTATTAGTTAATTAGTGGAAAATATATTGATTAATTTGTTACACTTACGACACGCATCGAATTTTGACGGCGCTGCCGGGGAGCAGTTGCTAATTAATTTGTTATTTGTTTTAGTTTGTTTAGTAGTTTAAAATTTTCACGTTTTTCTTTAGTGTTTTTCAGATTTTTTAGGTTTTTCGTGGTGTTAACAACTCGTTGAAGGTGTTCAACTCTCGTTAGGGAGGTAAATTCTGAAAACAGGTTGTAAGTATCACTTTTATTTTATTTTTATTCTAGGTTTTAATATTTTTTACGTTTTTCTTGTGAATCGTCATGTTTCCATTCGGAAATAACATGTACGGTGCACAAGATCAATCATGCAATAGTGGTAGTCAATACGGTTTTCAATATCAACTATCAACCATACCAAGGGTATAATCAAAACCAATATTTTGGCTATGACCAGTACCCTATGGAACCTTATGGTATTCTCATACATGCCAACAACCTTACAGTGGGTATGTAAGAGAAGAATCACAAAGATGTGAGGATAGTTATGCTCTTGATCAAAATTTTCAAGAGGAAATTTGGGGATTATGTCTACCTGAAGCTACAACCCTACATGCAATCTTCTATGGCGTTAGGAAAAATTTCAAGCTCTCAGCTCGTTACTTTGGGCCTTTTCTTGTCATGGAAAAGATTGGTCAAGTTGCTTACAAACTAAGTCTTCCTACTACTGCAAAGATCCACCCAGTGTTCCATGTATCACAACTGAAGAAGAGGATTGGGGCTTCATCTACAACTCTTCCAACCGTGCATGTAGTGGATGATTCTGGAAAGATGATATTGCTTCCAATTGTTCAGCTTGATTCTAGATAGATAGTTCAAGATGGACACATAATTTCACAAGTCTTGATTCAGTGGTCCCATACTACACCAGCAGATACTACTTGGGAGGATGTGGCCGACGTCCAAGCTCATTTTCCTAATTTCCATCCTTGAGGACAAGGATGATTTGAAGATGGGGGCATTGTCACGGCCTGGAGGGTGCCCTTATCATCATCAGCGGCTAAGCAATAAAAGTAGTTACTATGAATAATATTCAGTTAATTAAGTGAGAAGGTAGTTAAGTAACTGTCAGTTTTGTAGCGTCTGGATTTATCCAGTGTAGAATACCATATTAGTTTTATCTTTTGCTAAGTTATCTTTGTAACGAGTAGTCTTCATCAATGAACAACTAAGAATATCAGGTTGTATTCTTTAAGTATAGAGTTACCCATAATCTCTTCTTCTGTAATTGACCTCATTAATCATTCACAATCACAATCAAGAAAGAGATCTAAGATATTTTCAGGATTTTTTTTTTGCTAAGTCAAAAATTTCATTAAAAATAAAAAAAGAATAAATACAAAAATTACAGAGTCAAAGACTCATAAATAAATTAAATAATATTAAATATAAAGAAAGAAAAGAGTCACAGTAACCAGCGCATAAGACCCACTTCTCTCAATTTCCCCCTATAATTTATAACTCTATAAGATCTACCCTTGGAGAAGATGGCATCCAAATCAAATTTCTAACTTTATATATTCAGGAAGATTCATGTGAACACTCTACTCATAGAAACGATTAAACAAGTTCCCAAGTGTGCAAAAATTCTGAAGGACTTGTGTACCAATAAGCAAATATTAACCAGTATTGAGATAATAAAGGTGAACGGAGAATGCGTTGGTTATCTTGCAAAGAAAGTCCCACTCAAATGTAAAGATCCCAACAGTTTTGATATTCTTATTGTTATTAGTAACACTAAGTTTAATAAGGCTATGATTGACTTAGGATCATCAGTGAATGTCATGCCTGCATATATATATATATATATGTATATGAATCTCTTAATTTAGGTTCATTAAAAGAAATTGGAATTATTTAAAAATTATATGACCGTTATAACATATACCCTAAAGGTATTATTGAAGATGTACTTGTGTAGGTGAACCAGCTAATCTTTCCAGCAGATTTATGTGTGTTGGAAATGAAAGACAACTGATGTATCTCTTCCTATACTACTTGGAGTCCATTCATGAAAACTGCAAGAACCAAGATAGACATGTCACATTGGGACGTTGACTATGAAATTCGATGGAAAAGTGATATGTTTCAACATCTACGAGATGATGATATATCCTAATGATGTTCAATCTTGCTTCTCCATTGATGTGATTAATAACTTAGATTAGAGGATGCTTGAGTTGGGTGGTGCAGATGTTTTAGAAACCGTGCTATCAAAGTCGATTGATAGTGGTTTGGAGTATGGGAATGAGATTGAGGAAACTATTTGTTCTCTTAACTCATAACAAGAAAAATCAGTAATCGAGAGTACTTCTAATATTTCTTTACCATTATCTAATAAAAATATTATGCCATGTATCTTGCAGGCTCCGAAGTTAAAACTGAAACATCTTCTGGATCACTTAAATTACTTGTATTTGGGTGATAGGGAACAATTACCAGTAATAGTTTCAAAAGAACTAACTTAATTTTAGGAACAAAGACTTCTTAGGGTGTTAATGAAGTATAAAACGACCACTGGATAGAAAATTGTTGATATTGAGGGAATAAACCATGTCGCTGACAAGTGCCTAACTTACATGTTTATAGTATCAAATTCATTCTTGTTTTAACTATACTTTTTACAAATTACTTAGTATTACTTTTGTTTTCTATTTTATTTGTTTTTTTAGGTTAATCATTGGAAAACAATGGAAACAATGTTGAAAAGAGCTAAGAAGAGGAAGACAGGACATTGAAGTGTTGAAACAAGGATTCCAGAAAGATTTAAAGTTGGGTCTAGGCTATCAAACCTAACTGTAAATTAAGTTGAAGAGATATGAAGATTTGGTCACTACCATCTTGTAGAGTACAAAGAAACAAAGCCAACCTAAAAAGAATAAGGTCAATCGGACATTAATGAGGGAGTTATGACCAAAATGGTGAAATATAAAAAGTGTCCATAAATAATTACAATTGGGTTCACTGGACTCGAACCCAATCGTAAATATGGTGATTTTTAAAAGATTTTCTTGTCAGAATTTTGGTTGGGTTGGACTCAACCATAACCGGGGTAGTTTGGCACACACTTGAGGGACAAACATTCAAGACTATAAAAGAAGACATCTAAGGCTCAAACATCATATACTCTACATCTCATACTACAATTCTACATCCTTTAGGGGGAAACCATCATTCTTCTTCATCTTCTTCTTCCTTGGAATATGAGTAGCTAATTCATTTGTTTATTAAGGATGAATTCAATGTTCTAGACATGAAGCTTTTTTAGTTATACAAGTTATTTGGAGTTGTAATCATCTTATCGTTTGTTTTCATTATATCTAGGGTTTATGATTGATTTCTAGATTTTTCAAGTGTACAATCGGATCAATATATTGATCAGTTTAATGCTAGTATTGAGTTATGAGATAAGCAATCGTCCATCGAATCGTTTACAAATAGAAATCATGATACCTTATAGAGGGATTCTATGGAGCAATTGCGAGTGAAGACAACACCAACAAGTGGACCTTGATCTAAAAGTTCAACTACTGGGATCAAACTAAATTCACAAAGCTTAAAGCATTCGATTGGGTTACACCTTGAGTGATCTACTACTTGGTGGTTCACACGAATAGAATCTGGTAGTCGAGAACTTCCGTATCCGGTGATAAAAGGATTTTTGGGGATATCACTGATCTAGCAGCTATTCTATCGTTGGTGATGAATGATTCTGATGAAAGATAGATAAGTATACTACTCGAGTTAATGTTTGGTAACGACAAAGGACTCCCTAATCATCTCTTTTTTATTATCTTTTTATTATTCTTTTTAGTTAATGAAATCAATCCCCCCTTAGTATTTACTTTTACTATATTTTTGTTAACCTAAATAACCTATCAATTACACAACTCTCTGTGGGAACGATCCTTACTACCGCTATTTTATTATTTAATTAGTGGGAAATAAATTGATTAATTTGTTTCACTTACGACACGCATCAGCTGCTTGTATGCATAAAATTTTATTTGAGGAGGGTGCAAAACCTACTAGGGAAGATCAACGTCGTTTAAATCCTCTGATGATTGAAGTAGTGAAAAAATAGATACTCAAGCTATTAGACGTGAGAGTTATCTACCCCATAATCTAATAGTAAATGGGTGAGCCCGGTACAAGTTGTACCAAAGAAGTCAGGCCTCACAGTGGTGCAAAATGGTAAAATCGAACTTGTTTTAACTCGTGTTCAAACCGGTTGGAGGGTTTGTATAGATTACAGAAAACTGAATGCTACCACTAGAAAATATCACTTTCCTTTACCTTTTATTGATCAAATGTTAGAATTTTTATATGGACACTCTCACTATTGTTTCCTTGATGGTCATTCAGGTTATAATCAGATTACGATAGCGCCGGAAGATCAAGAAAACTTTTACGTGCCTATTTGGAACTTTAGCATATAGAAGGATGACTTTTGGTTTGTGTAATGCACCTGGTACCTTCCAAAGGTGTATGGTAAGTATCTTTTCATATTATATTGAAAACATCATTGAAGTATTCATGGATGATTTTACTGTGTATGGTGATTTCTTTGAACTCTTTTATGATAACCTTACATTATTCTTAAGCGACATGTTTAAACTAATCTTGTACTTAGTTAGGAGAAGTGTCATTTCATGGTAACTCATGGCATAGTTTTAGGCCATATTATATCTTCTAAAGGCTTGGAAGTTGATAAATCTAAGACAAATCTTATTCGTGCTCTAACCCCTCGCACCACGATGAGGAAGATTCGTGTTTTTCATGGTTTTTATCGTAGGTTTATCAAAGACTTTTCCAAAGTTTCATCACAATTATGCCAATTTTGTAAAAGAATGTAGTTTTTTAACTTTGATGAGAAGTGTTTGGCGGCATTCAATCGTTTGAAAGAACTTTTGATAACAACCTCTATCATTAAACCACCAAACCGAAGCAAAGCGTTTGAGCTAATTTGTGATGCTAGTGATTATGTGGTCGGTTCAGTGTTAGGGCAGCGTAATGGTAAACTATCTCACGCCATTTATTATGCTTCCAGGCATTGAATGAGGCACAACAAAACTATATGACCATAGAGAATGAGCTACTAGCAATTGTATTCGCATCAGAGAAATTTCGTTTTTATTTTCTTGGTACTAAAGTTGTTATGTATTCATACCAAGCAACACTTAGGTATCTACTTGCAAAGAAAGAAGCGAAATCAGGGATTATTCGATGGATATTACTCCTATAAGAGTTTGACATAGAGATTAAAATAAGAAGGGCATAGATAATACAGTTGCCGATTACTTGAGTCGTTTTACTGTAAACGAAAAAACTATCTCGTTACGTGAAAGTTTTCCAGATAAGCACTTATTCTCAATACAGAGTGCAGAACCGTGGTATGATGATATTATTAATTATTTGGTTTATAAACAAATCCCTAGTGTTGATGGTGGATTTTTGACAAGGGCCGGAATCGTAAAATTGCCCTATGCCTAGCAACAGAAATATAGAAATATCCGCGTATATTTATAACTTTATATCAAAATATAAAACATTTTATTTCTACATATATGCTGCAAGAGAATTAAGAATACAGTCTTTACAAATAGTTATAGGCATTCTATATTGAACACGTAGCCTCTCTAAATATATACATATATTTATGCCTTATAGAACTAGTCTCAAGTCGCATAACTTCCACGGTTGAATTCCTTGAAATTATTTTGAATGTGCATCAATGTTCAAACAATATCAATTTATTGCTATACGCAATAAGAGACAACATCCAAATAGGTCATACCCTGGGACTAGCTAGCTTAATGCCATGTTCTCGAGGAAGCGTTCTAGATTAATGACATGTTCTCAAGAACACATTTTAGTTCAATGTCCAGTCCTCAAGGACGCGACTCAACTTCGTAACCGAGACTCTAGGAAGCATATTATCTCAGTAGCCGGTCCTCGAGGAAGCATCCTGACTTAATATCCGGTCCTTGAAGAAGTGCCCTCACAACGCCAGCCTTGTGCTGGCGCCACCAAACTTATGGCGCTGACGCTACCAATCTGCGTGGCTTGGCCTAATGCAGTGAAATTCTTCCCTGTGACACTAGCCCAAGGCTAGCGCCAGCACCTTTGTAACGCCAACATGGGTTTTCCTCGAGGAAGCATCCTTGATTGATGCCCTGTCCTTGAGGATGCGATGATTACTTTATGTCCGGTCCCTAGGAACTTTTTACAAGTTTTGACTCTGGACATTTCTAAATTTGTGTTATTCACAAGTTTTGCTTACGCACAATTACTAAACTTATTATTTTCACTAGGCTTGACACTGATCAGTCTAATTAACTAAGGCTGCACAACGGTCGGTTAGGTTCGGTTTTGAGCAAAACCAATTACTGAACCACAATGCATCGATTTTATACTATTAAAACTGTTCCAACCGGTCATCTGAATCGGTTCGTGATAAGTGCATAATTTAAATGTTTTAAATTTCAAATCCATACTAATATTTTCTATAATTCTTGCATATTACTTGTTATTACGTTTGTTTTGTATCTTATGTCTTATATTAGGTGAGTCATCCCAATAAGAGTGGAAGTGGTTACAAAAGAGCTAAGAAGGGAAGTACTCCAAGTATTTAAGCATCCCAAGGCCAAAGAAGAATAAAGGAGTTTATTGTGACATGAAATGAACAAGGATATTGAGTTCTATAAGTGAAGAAGGGACAAAGACCAAGTTTAACTCATATAATATCAGTATTTCTTAATACCATCTCGAATGGAATTGAAATACAAAGAGAACATAAAAAGAATGAGGTCATTCCGACATCGGACGAAGAAGTTACGAGCAATACAAAATAATATTGAAGACTTTGTTCACAAACCATATAGGTTTGCAAACCGTACCATTCTGAATTCATGAACTAAAAGTGTTTGTAAACCATACACTTCTGAATTTTTAAATTAAAAGGTTTTGCAAACCTTGCTCAATTATTTTTCACGAACCGTTTTGGATCTTTATTTCCTACTTAGGATAAGAGTTATTTTAGGAAAAGGTTTCCTAAACCGACTAGGATACTTGAGGGCCAAGCATTGAAGACTATAAAAGAATACATATAAGGATCAAATAAGATATACTCTACATCTCATATCACAAATTCTACATCTAAAACCTAGGGTTTACCCTTTTAGGGGGAAACCACCATTCTTCTTCATCATCTTCTTCTTTGTAATATGAGTAGCTAAACCTTTTTTTGATTAAAGATGAATTCAATGTTCTAGACAAGAAGATTTATTAGTTATACAAGTTTGTTTGGAGTTTTAATCATTACTGTTTGTTTTCACTAAATCTAGGGTTTATGATTGATTTTCTAGATTGTTCAAGTGTACAATTGGATTAATCTATTATCATTCTAATGCTAGTATAGAGTTGAGGCGATCCGTAATTTTCAAGAATCTCCTACGCAAGTAGAAAATGTGAGACCTTGCAGAGGGATTCTATAGAGCAATCATATGTGAAGACAACAATAGTAAGAAGGACCTAGCGCTAAGAATTCTGATGCTAGGATAAACTTAAATTCACAAACCCTAATGCATTCCATTGGGTTACACCTTGAGTGCGCTACTACTTGATGGCTCAGTTTGATAGAATCTGGTGTTCGAGCGCTTCGACATTCAGTGATACAAGGAGTTTTGGGGAAAGCACTGTGCTAGCTGCTATTCTATGGTTGGTGATGAAGATTCTAATGAAAGATAGATAAGTATACTGATTCAGTTAACGTTTGGTAACGGCGAATGACTCCCTAATCATTTTTTTATTGTTCTTTTTAGTTAATTAATTTAGAAAAACCCATTTTCAGTATTTATTCTAGTTTTGCTAATCCAAATAACCTATTAATTACACCGCTCTGTGTGGGAACGATCCTTACTACCGCTATATTAATAGTTAATTAGTGGAAAATATCTTGATTAATTTGTTGCACTTACGACACGCATCAGTTCGGTTTGGAACCGGCTAAATCGGTGCCCGGTTTGGACGGTCGGTTCTGCAAAACTGCTAAGAAAAAAATATCCTTGAAAAGAACTTAGATTTAATTTTCAGTTTTTTCTTGTCCAATTCTTTATAACAACAAATTAAGATTTAGTAATTGTGTTTGTTCCCAATCCAAGATATAAAAAATTCATGTAAAGTAGATTTTTCATCCTGTAAAGTTATCCTTTTCATCATAATTTTATTAATGATGCAAGTTTAAAATTTCACTTAGAGAAATTCTCCTAGTCCAAATCTAGTGAATATGATACTTGATACTTCATACAGGGAAACTACCAAATGTGAAGGAATTAACCAAACAGAGATTAAGAGATAGCACATTCAAAAAGGGTAAATAAAATTAAAAAATGAAAAAGCTTATTTAAGACTAAATTTAGGTTTAGAGAAGAACAATATTATTAAGTTGGTAAAGAAACATGATAAAAATTAACAGAGATTACTCAAAAGAAATAACTAAATAAAAGTTCAAACAATCAAGTATGTGGAAATATTTTGAGAATAAAGTTCTTCACTAACACAAAGAGAAATATTAAGGCTCTTGTTTATATGGTTTGATCTAAGCAAAAATAAAATACATTGATATTCCAATCGATCGGGAAGAGAAAGGGAAAGGGGAAAAGAGGGAGAAACATACAGATACGAAAAGAGAGAGAGAAGCGTTGATGGAATTGAGAGAATCATTAATAAAAATCACTTATATAGTAGGGTTATCGTTCATTTTTTACCCAACGGCTGAGAAATTGGGGTTCGTTTTAATCGGTCGGCTATGGAGTAGCCACCGTAAAGAACCGTAGAATAATAGGTTTCTAAAACTTAAAATTGTTTGCAATCGTAATCAACGGTTCGTTGAACGGATCGGTTTTTTGAGCTCGGATCAGATCGGTTTATCGGGTTAATCGGTTTCTGTGCAGCCTTATACTTAACCACTTACTGAACTGAGCGACTTGCCTTACTAATTTAGCAGATTATTTTCTTAACTTAACCAAAATAGTAGTAGTCCATGACTTCATTATTTACTACGAGATATCAAATATGTCATATGGGGGGATTCTCATTGGGGTATTGGTCTGGCGATTTACAACAACGTGCGATGTGACAATACATCCACTACGAGAAGGTATAAGTAGTGGTACAGTTAGGAGAAGTTGACAGGATGAGGGAGTATTGATCATATTGTCCTCCTAACTTAGAGGACATGACTCCACTACAATCCCCACGATCATCACTTCTTCATCTCTTCTCAACTTTCACAACTTACGAGAAATCAGTATGTTCATTACAAATACTATAAATAGATGGCTTCATTTATTCAAGAAGATAACAGAGATCCATCTAAGAGATAATCCAGTCTTCAATTAGACACTACCATTTTTATCACACGGTGATTTCTCAACCTTTTCTGCTTCCCTCCCCTAATATCAACACATCATCTCCACCTTTGTGACCGAAGCAAGACGTGAACGACCATTTCTTGGTTTAGGCTTGTCTTGGGCGATTTTGATCTCTCGAACCTAAAGAAAATACTATTTTCAGTACATTTGCTTTTTACCCTAAAACTCCTAGTAACTTGTCTTGTGCTGAGAGAGGAAAACTTAAAAAAAAATAGTCAATCAATACATATGGGATGATCCATACTTATAGAAATATTGTTCAGAACAAGTAATAGGAAGGTGTGTTTCCGAACATGAGTTCCAATCTATATTATCTTTTTGTTACTCTTATGCTTGTGGAGGACAATTTGAGTCCAAGAGAACCACACTTAAGGTACTTGAGAGATTTTTATTAGCCCATTTTGGTCAAATATGCATATATATTTTGCACTATTTGTGATCGATGCCAGTCTAAGTGCTCGAATCAAAAACTAAAAACTCATATATTATTCATGTTTCATGTTTGTGGTACTAATTTTATGGGGTCTTTTGTTAATTCCTTTTGTAAGTTTTATATCCTGCTTGATGTTGATTATGTCTCGAAATGGGTGGAAGCTAAATCCACCTCTACTAATGACTCTAAAGTTGTTACAAAATTTGTTAGAGAGTACATTGTTGCAAGGTTTGGAACTCCAAGATCCATAATTAGTAATGGAGGATCACACTTTCGAGACAAGTTCTTTCAGGGATTGTTAAAGAAGTATAATATCACTCACAAGATTGTAACATCGTATCGTCCATAAACTAACGGGCAAGCAGAAGTTTCTAATCGAGAAGTGAAAGCCACACTATAGAAAACTGTGAATCCCATAAGGGAGGATTAAAGGTTATGTCTCGATGACGCATTATGGGCATATAAAACCGCACGCAAGACTCCTATCGGGATGTCTCCCTTTATGCTTGTGTATGATAAGTCATGTCATCTTCCAATTGAAATCGAACATAAGCCTTATTGGGATATTAAGCAATGCAACATGGAGACGGATAGTGCAGGAAAGAAAAGGAAACTTCAATTGAGTGAGATAAAAGAGATTTGATATGCAACATATGAAAGTTCACGAATCTACAAGAAATACTACAGATTTTTATGATAATATGATTTTAGAAACAGTTTTTTGTTGGACGGAAAGTCTTGTTGTTTGACACTCGTCTTAGATTATTCCCTGGTAAATTGCGTTCCCATTGGAAGGGACCTTGTGTTATCATTAACATTTTTTCTCATGGTGTAGTAGAAATTTAAAACTTAACCTCAGTGAATGAATTCAAAGTGAATGGCCATCACTTGAAGTCGTACTATAAGAAATTTGAGCGTGAGAATGTAGAAGAGGTACAAATTGTTGATGCACTCCCTATGAAGGATTAGCAGGCGGATGCCAAGTCGGCGAAGACGTTAAAATAAGTGTTGAATGGGAGGAAACCCATTGGTTTAGTAATTCTTATCCTTTATCTTTTTAGTTTTTTCTTATTTTACATATCATTGTAGGATTTTCCACCTTGAATTTTACATTGAAAGAGTCAATTTCACATCGAAGACAATGTAGAGCTTAAGTGTGGGGGAATGGTTAAGCATATATAATTTTAGTATTCGCTTTCGTAGGAAGATGATAGACACTTAATTTATAAATTTTCATCGCCTAATCTAATTTGTTAGTACTTAAATTTGTATTAATAATGTATTTATAATTCTTTTTATAAGTGGTACGTAAAATCCGAGTAACAAAGTAAACATGGTTAAAAAGACTGAATTATAGCGGCAGCCGTTGTTGTTCGGTTGGGAGCAAAAAGAATAGAGTCCGGTCAAGTATGGGACTATGGTGTTTTAAGGCTAAACAAGGCTGTTAGAGACTGGCGGAGATTGAAAAAAAGAGTAGGCTTGGACGTGGCTAAGGAGAGACAAAAACCTGACTATAAAAAGGGAATTGTCGAATTGAGATACCGAGGAGATGGAATTTCTTTTTGGGTTTTTGGTTGACGGTTGGGTTGGTGGTAAGAGGAGAGGGGAAAGACAGAGGGGTTAGAGGGAAGAAGCTGGTGGGAGGCGTGAGAAACTAGGGAGAATTCTTTTTCCTTTCTGGTGCGGAAAACGAGAGGAAGAAAAGACAGAAAGACGGAAGTTGAAAAGTCACTGATTTTGGGAAAAAACATGAAAACTAGAAGGTGTCGGTAAGAGAGCGTGTCATCGTTTTGCGCCGTTCTCGCCATCATCGGTTTAATATTCTTTCCCTCTTAATTTATTTTAATGGGTTTTGAGAAATCCATTGCATGCCTTGTCATTAATTTTGTAGCTAGGTTTTTAGGTGAAAACTAATTTGTTTATACAAAACTCGATAATAATTTAAATGTTTAGTAATTTTCTTCAATATTTGCTTGGTAATTTGTTACATAAATAGTTGAATTGATTCAATATACTTTTTGTTTGATACATCGTGCTTGGATTAGGTTTTTTGATGGTGTATACTTATAGATTGATATGAGATTCTTTGAAAATATATATTGGTTAGATAGTTCAATTTCTTATTTATGCTTTTAAATTGATATGCCATGCTTATTAACATTTGATGGGATATGCTTTTCGATTGATAAATAATTCTGTAGAACTGTCAACTTTTGGAAGCGAAGAGAATTACAGTGGTGAAGCGATTTTATTTTAGAGATTGAATGTGAGTTTTATATATTACATTAGTGGAAACCGAAAATCCTAGTGCCTTTTCTACTTGATCTCATTGTATATTTTGTTAGTTTATTTTATTATTTTCTTGTTCATTTGCATCTCAAAAATCCAAAAATATATCATCCTTGATTAGTTGATTTGAGATATTGATTACAATATTTTCCCGCTCCCTGTGGGTTTGACCCGTATTTGCCACTTCTACATTATAGATGTCGTGCTATTGCGGTTAATATTTAAATAGGTATTCCAAATTCCTATCAGAAGAGTTTTTTCAATTTTCTGTAAATATGTTTGCACAAGTTTCCAACTTTTGGTGATTTAAGAGCCACATAGTATACTTTTTTCTTAGTTTACATATAAAGTTCTTACCAAATAACTGAACTTAGAAGTCCAGAACGTTCATTCAGTATTCATAGTCGCTGAGAGAGTACTCATGATGAACTTAACTACGTCGGTGGCAATTAGGTACTGAAGAAATACAATATTAGAGAGTTAATCAATCATTAATGAAGAATACCCTATGATTGAGGTATGCACCAAAACTTCAACATACATCCATTTAGAGTGTTTCATCTATGCTAACTCTGAGTAAAATGATGAGTTACTCAACCTTGCACCCCTTCGGCACTTTGTGATCTCTTGAGTGCTAATTTTTTCAATCATGAGGGTGATATCAGAATTATGAATAAACCTCATTCTTATAGTCTGAATTGCATTTAGCACCACTCTGTCGAGAACAATAAAAACATGCCATCATCATCAACAAGTGAAGCAACATCAAATTTATGAAGAAAGTTGAAGACGTTTAAGATTTACAAGTAACAAAGGAAGAAAGAAATTACATATCCAAAGTGAAGATAAAGTGAAAAGAAAGCAAAAAGATGTGAATTTTAAAGTTTAGGTAATCAAGACAATACCAAAGTTGTGAAGAATCAAGTGCTAAAAAGTTCTTTTCCTACGGCCTATCCAAATTATTCATTTTAAAAATTAAAATTGTATTTATTAATATGGTTTTGGAGAAGAAGAAATCATGGTTGAGGATAGGTAGTGTGATCGACGACTAGCAAAAGGCAAGTGTGGGGGAATTTGATAGGTACATTATTTGCACTACTTTGATACTCTAATTCATTGCTTTATTGTTAGTTTTCGTATTATTATGCTTTTATTTTGTTTGTTTTTGAGTTTCTTAAGAGTTTTAAAGTTGATTCAACCAAAGAAGAAGAAATGATTTTATTGTAACACGAAATTAACAAGGAAGTCAAGTGCTACAATTGAAGCTAGAGCAAGGACCAAATGAAACTTATTCAAATCCAATATTTCTTCATTCTATCTTGAATAAAATTGAAAAATGAAGCCAACGTATAAAAAATAAGGTCATTCCTACATCGTCCGAAGAAGTTATGGGGAAAGACGAGCTTGAAAGACTTGAGTCTGCAGAGAAGTTCGACTGATAACTATTTAGCTCGTATCAGCTGAACCTAGAGCTTAAAAATCAATCTTTTGGAAAAGTATACAGAGATTTATTCAGCTAGAAGTTGCTTTAATGGACCAAGCCGAACCTAAAAATAAGTTTTGAACAAAGTATCTAGGAGAAAGCTCCGCTAAAGAATGAACCAAGGAAGTGAATCGAACTTTGAAGTACCATTTCGACGAAAAACAAAGAGTGTCCAAAAGGAGTCTCGGCTAAAAAATTTCCACCACAAATCAGTCGAACCTGACACTCATCTGGAGCAAAAATAACTTTTCAGTTTTGGCTGGGAAGGTCCGCACACAAGTCACCTGAACCTGTCAACTTCCTGGGACACTTTTGACGCATTTCACTATACTTTTGAAGAATATGGGTCCCGGTGAAGCTCAAAATACCTATCTTCAAGAGAACTTTATAATAAGACTTCTAAAAAAATTAAAAAATAAATAAAATAGACTGGATATGAGATATTTTTACAACAACAACAAGGAGCCAAGGATCTAGGGATTGGAGTTACGATTGATTATCACGATCTCTAGGGTTTGGTTTACTTGTTTTCTTTTATAATTTTCATGGATTTCAAGAAATCCATGATGAGTTAAACCTTTCTCATTGGTTAAGGATGTGTTTTAGGGTGAAAACAAATGTATTGCAAAAGAGTACTTTTAGGTAGGTTTGAGAGATCAAGCTCGAACAGGACGATCCTAAACCAAGAAATGGCCATTCATGCCATGCTTCGATCATAAAGATGAAGAATATTGAGTCACTCTTAGAGGGGGAAAGCAAAGAAGGTTGAGAAATCTCAGTGTGATTAGTAATTATATTGTGTAGTTTAAGAAAGGATTATCTCTAGGATAGATCGCTTATTCTGAATTCTTGGTTCCTGATTCATTTTTTTTTGTCAAGTAGATGAAGCCATCTATTTATATTTTGATAGGAAATACACTGATTTCTCATAAGTGGTGGAAGTTACAGAAGAAGTGGAGGAGTAACGATTGTGGAGATTGTAGTGGAGTCATGTCCGAAAAATAGAGAGGACTTGTATGACCACTACTCCTCGTATTCTCAATTGCTCTATAATTGTCCCACTACTTGTTACCTTCTTGTTCATGGATGTGTTGCCACAACGCACGATTTTCGTAGACCGCCAGACTAATACCCCAATGAGAATCCCCCCATGTGTTGTATTTGATATCTCGTAGAAAATAATGGAATCGTGAACCACCACTGTTTTGATTAGGTCACGTCAAGTGAATAACCTGCTAAGTCAGTGAGGCAAGTTGCGCAATTCACTAGTTTGATAATCAGACTGATCTGCATCGAGTTTGGTAAGTTTAGTGGTCATGTACTAGCTTAGGAGTAGCATGGTGTAATTTTAATGGCCAAATATCAACTTAGAAGTGACATGGCATAATATGGAAGTGCTTGAAGCCAAGATTACGTGAAAGTTTCCAAAAGACAGTCGTGGATGCTTTAAGAACCCAGGTGAGAAGGATTAATAGATAGCCATATAGGGCTAGCGCTGGCATTAGGTCAGCGCTGAGAAGGAATGGCGCATCCTTAAGGACGCAGTTAATAAAGCTTGTCCTAGGTTGAATATGCCACAATTGTGTTTGTATTCCCTATGAATAGCTCGTCTCACAGAATTTAAAGATTTCCTTAAGTTGAATTAGCGATGAAGAACTAGGTTATTTGGTGCAAAAGAATTCATATATTAGCGATCGCGATATTTGTTGATTTGTGGAGAAGTAACAAAGTGTTGACACTGACAGAGTATACTTTGGGGTTATTGATAACATGAGTGAGTGAATGATGATATTAATGCTTTATGGAGTAACATGTGTAGTGTTGGAAGATGAATTTTTTAACCAGCTTTTTCTTCTGAAATTTTCTTAAACACATTCAACTTAAATTTTAGTTTAAATTACTTTTGAACAACAAAATCCCCCATGTTTACATTAGTTTTCAAATACAATTAATAACCCATATCTCCTTGTGGATCGAACTCGTTCTTATTGCTATACTCTTATTTATAACTATGAGTGAAAAAAACTTAAAATAATTTTGCTTGACGGATAACCGACCAATGTGTAGGGCTAACAACTTGTGAACTTGACACAACTGATATAACAATCTCGGATAGTTACGGATGAGTGAACCATAAATGCCCCAATATAAATTAATTGTTTCATCCTTGGTATATAAATTTCTTTTTGATTGATGAGTAAGGGAGCATGATCTGATCCAATTCGAGGCAGATGGTGAATCAACATATGTGGGTTGTTGGACAATCATTCAAAGTTTGTTACGAATCTGTTTAATCTCTCCATGATGTAATTTTTTCTAGTTTTCTTGTTTGAACATGTATAAGAATCTCATTTGAATCCTGATGTAGTTTTAAAATTGGTAAATAAAGTGTTCGATTCTCGAACTTGTAAAGGTAATGATTTTAGAAAATAATGGACTTAATATAATTAAATAAAAATCAGGAAAATAAACTAGAGATGATTTTTAGAAAATATGGAGAAAACCAGGAATCAGGAATCAGTTATTTCCAACAATTTATGTGATTAATCATGCAATTCTTTTAAATAAATTAAGCTCAAATATTGCCAAAATAGGTTTTTATGCAAACAAGCAGAGGTAAATCACAAGCATGGGACATCAGAGGTTGTCAACCCAGCATGACCCATCAAACAAAAACACCACTACTGAATGAAAACCGTTTTTCTATTTCAAAACTATGCAATTTTAACAAGTAAAGAATTATAAAGAAATTAAATTAAATTAGACTTTCCACATAATATTGAGAAAAAAACCTCCTCCATCATCCCAGTAAATGTACTTAGCTCATGGTGAAGAAAACTTGCTCAAAATACTCTTTCATTGCTCAAAAAGTGCTTACAATGGTGAAATAGGTGTAAAACAGCTGATTAGATACGCTTATAAGCGTTACAGGTGAAGGTTCAGCCGTTACACAAAGGAATAAGGCAACAGAAAGGTAAAGAAGCTATGCAACAGAGAAGAAACACTTATAAGTGTTGCGTGCTCTTCTTCTCCGGCTCCAGCTGATGAAGAACACCTTGCCGGCCGTGCCGGATCGCTGGCAGTATTCCGGCGAGTCTTTTCTTTGATCTCTAGGCTTCCGTCCTCCTTTTTAATCAATTCTCTTGGTATATATAGGTTGTACAAACCCTAGGGAGTCTTCCAAACCCATTCAAACACGTTAAAATCTATCCAAATCTTCACAAATCCGATTCCAAGCCGGAATCCAATTTTCCGTCCAAATTCATGATTGTGCAATATTCTCCGGCGTAAATCACTCTAACTTGATGTGTTTGAGTTGGTCTTGGACTCTTGTAGCTTTTGGAACAAATTGGAACTCAAAACAACCCACAAATTACGTGAATAGAGTACACAGCACTTCCTCTTCACGTTCCCGCCAAGTTTGTTTTTGAAATGAGGATCAGAATTTCTACAATGTGGATCAGTGATACTTCGAACGAAGCAAGGTATAAATACTGAGGATCAGAATTTGGAAATCTCAGAAGGGAAAATTCTAGTTATTATTAGGGTTCATACAATTCAGTCAGAGTGAATTAAAAATCAACAGTTCAATCGTGAATGGCTGGGTTATCTCTACAATGTGGAGATTGTGGAGTACTATTGAAATCTGTAGAGGAAGCTCAAGAACATGCTGAATTAACATCTCATTCAAATTTCGCTGAATCTACTGAAGCTGTTCTTAATCTAGTTTGTAGTACTTGTCGAAAACCATGTAGATCTAAAACTGAAAGTGATTTGCATACTAAACGAACTGGACATACTGATTTTGTTGATAAGACTTTAGAAACTGTAAATCCTATCTCTTTAGAGCTGCCAAAACCTTCTGTTGATTCTGATGGAGTTGCTGGAGCATCTACTAGTGATATGGAGACTGAAGGTGAGGAATTTTATCACAAATTTCGTTTCTTTATTGTGTTTATATTGTTGAAGTCTTCGTATATTCAAATTCACTTATTTCATGATCAAATTCGTCAAATATAACTGTGATCAGTGTTTATATAGCGATTTTGAACGTGGGTTTATCGAAAATTTTGTTTACCAGTTGGTTATATCTTATAATATCGATGATCGATTTGTTGTGTTCGGTGAATTATAAGAAATTCACCATGGTAAGATCAATGGTAAGATGTAGGTTTTCATGAATTGTAATTGTCTTCCTCATTGAATCCACCTACCTTTCTTGGGCTTTATTAATGCAAAATTTGACACTAACTTTTGAGTTACGATTATCTACATAGTGTCAAATTTTGCATTAATGGTAGTGTTTCTACATTTTGTCCATTTAAAACATGCTTAGAGGGACTTAGAATTTTTTGAGATCAATAATTTCTTTTTAAGTAACCATTGGAAATAAGTGTTTACATTTTTTTATGGATTATTTCTCACACTTTTAAAACTATTCAGGTACCTGTCAACAGAAAAGCTGAGTCTCGCAAGCCATCTCTTACTCCAGAGGAAATGAAAATCAAAGCACAAGAACTAAGGGTCATCTCTTACTGATATGATTTTGTATGTTGTTTGACAGTACAATCAAATTATTTGTTTCTTCGCACATACTTGCAAAATCGAGTTTGTTCTTTTACGTATTAGAACTCCTAATTCATCATCCCCTACTACAAGCTTTGTTCACGGTGCTTGCTGTATTTTCAGAGAGCGAGCCCGCAAGAAAAAAGAGGAGGAAGAGAAGAGAATGGAACGAGAAAAGGAGAAGGTACCATGACCACTGTTATTTTAATCAAGTTCCTCTCTGTCGAGGCTCGAGAGAACTGCGCTTCTCCAGTTAGAATCCTTACTAGTGTTACTGACCAAAATTCTCTAAATGTGATATATTGGTTTCACAACAGGAAAGAATTTGAGCCGGTAAGGAACTCCTTGAGGCAAAGAGAATTGAGGAAGATAACAAAAGAAAACGGTTTGTCTCGATCCTGTGACAGCTTAGTTGAAGTTTTTGTAGTTTGCTCTCAGTATACCCTTTATGCAATCTTACCATCTGGTCCACAGTTTAGTTGTTTTTTTCTCTTTCTGATAAAAATTCTTTGTGTTCATGCAGTATAATTGCACTGTGAAAAGCAGAGAAGGAAGAAGAGAAAAGAGCTAGGGAAAAAATTCATCAGAAAGTGGAGGAAGTTAAGGTTCGTAAAGAATTACTCTCTTCATCTGTCTTGTTATAATTACAGGTTGCAAGTGACCTGCAATCTCATTTCTGAGTATATAGTCTGCTCTTCGTTTTGTTTGCATGTCATTTGCTTGCACATAGAAGGTAATGGTACTTTGTATTGAACTAGATAACTCCTTTGTGCAACATATTGCAAAGTTATCAGTAAGTCACTGCATTATGTAAGCCAGTGGTCTAAATATAAAATCAAGTTATGCCCCATTGCCAAGGAGAGAATTAGGGACAATTGTGTTGCTCTGCTTGTTAATTCCTAACGATTTCACGTTATTCTAGTTTACAAGGAATTAAATAGCTATACAGGGGCTTCATCGATATTTTGTATGCATTTCTTTTGTACCATTATGGATTTTCACATATTATAGGGTCGTGGCAGTAAATTGTGTATGGAGGCGTTAAAAGTTGTTTGTGGTATACTTCATTTATTTTCGGTTTCCCGTCAGATTGGTAAACTTATCGAGATAGACTGCATTATTCTGGTCAAATGGATTTATTCGATAGTTGGATTTTGTTGTCTCCATTTAGACTTGAGCAATGATGTTAAGAGTTGTTTGATTACTCCAAAGTAAGGCTGTTTGTATAAGTGTTATTATAGATTCATTGTACAGAGATTGAAGCTTAAACCAGTATTTTTCTTGTTATCTCATCTTAATGGTTGATTACGTATTTACGATGTTATCAGGCAGAAAGAAGGCGTAAGCTCGGATTGCCCCCAGAAGACCCTACAGTCTCAAGGCCAGCAGCAGCACCTGTGGTGGAGGAAAAGAAGGTATAGCTGCCTACACAAATCATATAAATCAATAAATGATTTCCATGTGAGTATTGGCCACCTTCAAAGCTCTAATGCTATTTTACTTTTTGAGACTTTTCTTCCTATCAAGCCTGTTACAAAGGTAGAGAAAATGAGGGAGTGGTTGCGAGCTCTCAAGCAAAATCACAAGGTATATTTTACTCTTTAATTTATGTGTTGGTATAGGATAGTTCAGAATTTACAATCAGTGAGCTGCTGCCTGGTCACAGTTTTATACTTGATAGGATCCTTACCTTACAACTTGGAATATCACCATCTCTCTCTTAAACTGGAATGGGAGACCCAAAAACTACTCCAAACATTTTCTGTTCAAGTTCACAGTTTTTCCATTCTCTTTCTTTTTTCTGGAATTTTCATTCTGAATTATGTTAATGGTTTTAGTCATGCTGATTTTGTTTTATTTGATGGGGAAGGATGACGACGCAAAAGTTAAGAGAGCATTCCAAACTCTCCTTACCTATGTGGGGAATGTTACAAAAAATCCAGACGAGGAGAAATTCAGAAAAATTCGGCTCACTAATCAATCTTTCCAGGTATACAACTCCTTGAATAAGCTCATTTGTCAATTATATGGATACGTAATATTCTTTTCAGAAATTTACAAACTCCGGAGATTGTAAATCACTGGCCAAAAGATTTGGTTGCATTGGTGAGTTACCTCAAAAGGACCAACCCCATGGATCATATGCAGGCAATGAATTCATCATCCACAGAGGCACCCTTGGATCAAATTTAACCCTGCATCGAACTGACTGCAGTTTTTTTGCTTTTCATTTCATATTTACAGGATAGGGTAGGTAGCATGAAAGGAGGAGTTTCACGAGGTGCTGGGATTTGAGAAGATTGAAGGGAGGGGAGTTTATATTTCTTCCCAGGGACAAGGTGGACATGGTAGTTTTGAACTCAGCTGGATCCGAGCTCAATTCAGCCATCATCAATCCTTTCTTTGGTGTTCTATAAGTTAAAGGGAGGGGTATCAACTAGCTGGGAGGAACCAATGGCTTGTGAACTTTTTTGGTTTATTTCATTGACTAACTTACCTTTAATTAATCAAAATTGGAATTTATAGAGATCCATCTACATAATATCTCTCAAGCTATTTGCGTAAGTACTTGTTCACCTGTTGAGCATACAAAATCCTATCCTTATTGAGGTGTCTCCTCTGAGCGCTAGAAAACCAGTGTTTGTCTTATCAATAAAATTAGCACTGATGCTGTTCTGGGTCCTTTTGTTGTGCTCCTTCCGTGACACTGATATAAGGGAAACCTGTCTGTCTCTCAACACCTGTCCTTCAACTGTTTCCTTTTTTTATTGGTATAAATAATTCAACTGTTGTTCCTCTGCCTCAAATTGGCGTCGAACTGTTTCTAAGACAAATTTAACACTAGTTTGCTGTTTTTAAAGGTCTACACACCACATTGATATGTAACCTGCAGTTTTAAAGAATATGACAGTTACACGTTGTTTGCTTGGATACGTCTTGGCGTCTAACTCGGCTGAGTCATATGTTAAATCGTTTGTTTTTTTTTCCCCTGATGTCTGACTTAAAGGTATTTGAGTTGTACCTGGCTCATTGAACATATATTTTAGAGAAACTATTGAATGACGGAACATAAAGTTTCATTAACTAGGCAAAAGTGAGAGGTACAACTTACATATAGACAGCAAACATGATTAGCGGAAAGGAAAGATAACGGTTACAGACCTGACAGCTGTATAAGTGTAACAAACTAATACAAAGAAATCTTACACTCCTGTTACACTATTATTACTAATAGCCCCCCTCAAATTGGTGTGGGGTGCAACAAGCACACCCAGTTTGTTGCGAAGAAAATCAAACCTTGCAGAAGAAAAACCATTTGTTGAAATGTCACTTGTCAGCCACCAGCAAACTTGTATAAATATAATAGAGTTTCAAAGCTTTGGACTGAACAAGTTCACGGATAAAGTGGTAATCTACTGCAACATGTTTCATCCTACTATATTGAATTGGATTAGCTGTAAGAGAAATGGAGCGGAGATTGTCACCACCAATAGTAGGAGAACAAGGTAGAAAAATATGGAGATCTTGAAGTAACTGACAGACCCATATAACCTCAGCAGTAGTCTCGGCTAAGGACCTATACTCAACCTCAGTTGAACTCCTGGCAATAATGGTTTGCTTCTTTGAAGACCATGTGATAGGATTGCTTTCAAAGAAAATACAAAAGCCACTTGTAGACCTTCTATCATCTGGGTTACCAGCCCAATCTGTATCAGAGAAGGAGTTGACAACAAGAAGACCTTTCTGAGAAAAAAATACCAAAGTCAATTGTACCCTTTAAGTATCTAAGTATTCTTTTTGCGGCTAACAAGTGAACATCTGTGGGAGATTGCATGTGTTGGCATACTTGGTTTACTGAATAAGCAATCTCAGGCCTTGTCCATGTGATGTACTGCAAAGCTCCAACAAGGGATCTATAAGCACCTGGATCTGTTAAAGGAGAACCATCTGATCTGCTCATTTTGGAGTCAACAACAGCATGAGTTGATCAAGGCTTTGCTCCTAGCATATTAGTATTGTGTAAAAGATCAGCAATGTACTTTGTTATGTTAAGGACATACCAGGCTGATTTCTTTTCACTTCAAGAATTAAGAAATAGTGAACATCACCTAGATTCTTGATAGGAAAATATTTTTGCATGTGTTAAACAACAGAAGCACAAAAAGAAGAAGAACTTCCTGCCAATAGAATGTCAACATACATAAGAAGGATAGTGATCTGACTACCTTGTTTATGAACAAATAATGAAGAATCTGCATGAGAAAGTTTGAAGCCAAAATACAGAACAACTTCAACAAGCTTTTCATACCAAGTTCTGTGAGCTTGCTTCAATCCATAAATGGATTTGTGTAGCTTGCACACATATTCAGGATGATCAGGATTTTGAAAACCTAGAGGTTGTATCATGTAGACCTTTTCCTTCAAATCTCCATGAAGGAAGGCGTTGCTAACATCCAAATGATGTACATGCCAATTGAACTGCACAACTAATGCTAAAATCAATCTGACTGTGGTTGGCTTGGCCACAGGGCTGAAAGTCTCTGAATAATCCAACCCTTCTTTCTGATGAAATCCTTTAGCCACTAGTCTTGCTTTGTACCTTTCTATAGAGCCATTTGGATTTTGTTTAAACTTGAAACCCACTTACGCCCTACAAAATTTTGACTAGGAGTAGGTGGAACTTCAGTCCAAGTGTTTGTAACATTCCCGTCAAGGTACATATGCTCAAAGTTGACTATTTTTGGTTCCTCCACTGTAGGTATGATTTAACTCTTTCAAGACCCAATCAACTACGTCATTCTTCCAAACAACACCCCCACCTTTGCTTATCACTGTTGGTGTCTCTCTCATTCTCACCATCACCACCATCATCTTCAACTTTATTACAATAAATTCGCAATATGGATACAAATTGTTTGATGAGGTGTTTCAAGAAACCATGTTGATTAGTTTTTTCGAATGATTTTATGGTTCACTTAGAGAAAGTCTTAAGGTGGAATTCAAGCTAATATAAGCTTGGAAAAGTGTGGATTTGACAAGTCTAATGACTTCCAAGTTGGGGTCACACACTTTTTCTAAGACATGTTCCAAGGTTTCATGGAAGATAGCTTGGAATCCAAACCAAAATGTCAATCCAAATTGCATTGAACGCAATTCTGAATTGCACTCAATCTTGTCGTTGGTTTTATTTCTAAATCTAATTTTCTCTTTTTAACCGTCGATTTTGTGGGCCAAGATTTAGCACAATTCAAAAATGCGTTTTGGAATCTATTTTACCTTCCATCATTAAAATTGAAGTGCTTAGGTGTCATGGAATTTGGAAGATGGAATTCTTCCACCATAATACTTGCTCTTATATGATGCAAATTGGTGATTTAGCTTTTAGGTTTCACTTTTGATGTAGGCTCTAAGGTGTACTATATTTTTTTCTTTCATATATCAAATTAAATTTATATTAAGAAAAGTGGTTCACAAGCTCAATAAGTTCTGAAGTTCCAGAAACATACTCAAAAGAGCATAGTTCGCGGACTGAAAAATCAATTCGTGAACATAAGAACAATTTTATAAAGTTCTAGGAACATAGCGACAACTGCGTAGTTCGCGAACTAGAAAATAATTTCGTGAACTCTTACGCACTTTGGAGTTCAGTAACATCAAATTTATGCACAGTTCTTGAACTAGAAAATAAGTTCGTGAACAACAATGCAATTTGATGTTTTTAAGATCTTCTTGCAAACATAGTTTTTCAACCTCAAATTCAAAAAGTCATACAAACATAGAATGCTTGAGTTCATGTTCCGAGATTAGTCAAGTACTAGCTTGAACTAGAAACTTATTCTTTGTAACTCATCATATATACTAATATCGTACAACATTGTCCCAGAAGATAGAATGGTTGAAATAATGAGTAAATTGGATACTCAGTCTTCACATACCTTTGTTGATGAAGTTCTCGCAGATGTCTTCGTTGTTCTTCAGTCTTTAATCTTCGAGGGTATTCGGTGATTTCTGATACTCAACTACCTAAATTTATTCCTAGTCCGAGACTGACTTTAGTCGCTAATAAATCAAGAAATAGTTTTGGTCATCTAACATTGACAACAAGCTTGACATATCGATACTGGTAGGTTCAACCGAGCGATCCTCTAAAAACTATATTACTTGTTAATTGAGTGGAAATAATACCATTAATTTGTTGCAGCTACAACATGCATCATCTTCTCTTGAATTTGGAAAGTTTTTAATTTTTGAAAACTTTTTTCAAATTCTTATTTTATAAGATCGAGTTTTATGGCTCTTCTCAATCCATTCCCAAATCACTTTCCACGTCATCTTAGGAAGAGTCTAGCCATAATGGTTATTTCCGGTTTTAAAATAAAAACGGACAATGGTTGCCCGTTTTCGATCCACTAATTTCTAAGTTATATGAGTTTTAACCATAATCCTACTTATTTCTCTATTGACTCCACAAAGTTACACAATTTTTAACCAAAAACGGATAATGATTATCCGTTTTCTACAAGTTAAACGATTTTTATACTAAAACCCCACTTGCCCCCACTAAGTTACAAGTTTTTAAGAATAGAACAGACATCCATTAGCCGTTTTGCACTTTTTGAAAACGAACAATAGTTATCCGTCCCCGTTTTCTCTTCCCGTGGAAATTCCCAAACAACGGCGAAGGTCTGCAGGAATTGATGCTTTAGGCCACGGTTTTTTGTTTTGAGAATAGGTTGGGAACCTTCACAAAACCCAGTCTAAGCAAAATCCCCTAATTAAATGTCACTATTTCTTAATCAAATCTTTTTATCATTTTTTAACTGTTAGGAAATATGGAAGATTTTAATTCTCTTTAATATTTTTATTAAATATGTTGAACACCTTTAGTTATAAAAAGAATGAAAATATATGTTTTATTGGATAATTTACTCCGATAGATGCTTTGTTCTTGTAGACTCTTATCGGTGTATGGTCTATAAAAAAACTGCGAAACATATATTATCATTATGTTAATGAAAACGAGAATTTATTCATCATTTTAGAAAGGGGTCCAAAGAAATTTCTTTGGTTCAAACAACCACATATGTTTGACCTAATGGGTAGTTGATTAAGTCAAGAATTTAAGTTAAGGAACTTACACAATTTGCAATGGGTTCCAATGGATCTTGTAATTATGATAAGAAGAAGTGGGATCAAACCAAAGTGTAATCTTCTGCTCTCTATTTCCTCGACCATTTGCAAATACATTTGTTTGAACTCTGTAGGGCTTCCCTTTTTTATCATCCAAGAATTCAAAATCAAGCTCATCATGTGCCCTTCCACGTGATGTCAGCTGCATTTCATAATATGTCATGTCAGTAACAAAGTTTATGAACAAGAGAGAGTTAAATTTAATTCTTACTTACATAAAAAGCTGTAACAACTCCAGCTGAGTTTTTATTAGACAATTTCATCCTCAAACGAAAATATCCAGAACCGTAATTCAGCTTTGACGCAAAACCTGCTCCGGAGGAATTGTCCAGAGAGAGCTGGTAGTTTGTCCTTGATCGAGAGAGAAAACATGGTTATTTCCCCATGTAATTTCATAGTTTTTATCAAATCCAAACACTAGCTACTGCAAGTGATCCTAATATACAATCAAAACACACTACAACCATTATTATAACAAGAGGAAACAATAAACAAGAAGATGAAGCCATTAATTAATTACTACTTTTAAATTGTGTTTCAATCTACTGTAGTATATGGGACTGTTTAGTAACCATTATTATAATAGATTATAAGTCCATAATTAATTATCCAGCCTATAATCCATTATATAGGTGTTTGTTAAAATTTATAATAACTGTTTATTTTAATTATAATTGAAAAAACTCATTATTTTCATAAGTAGAAGAAAATTGTTTATAAAAATTATCATAATCAATTATTTTTTTATAATAAAAATGAATTAGATTTTTTTCCTTATTTTCTCTAAACTATTGAGAGAGAGATAAAAAAAACAATAGTGGACTAAAAAGATTTCTTAGATCATCATTTTTTCCTCTCCTCTTCGAGAGCATTTTTCTAAGATAATCAATTATTCCAAAAATATATTTGTTAAAATTTATTGAAAAAATAATTAATAACATAATCATTTTTCAATTTATGATTATCTATAATCATAAATGATAATCATAATTTTTACCAAACAAGGCCTATATGTTCATATATAAGTTATATAAGTTGGGGCTACAACTTACAACTTAGCTACGTCATGCTCATGCATATGTCAAGAAGCTTAGCCCATGAAAAGTGTGTGTGGTTACAGAGAAGTTGATGAACAGATTAAACTAATGATATCATTCACTGCATGCATGAGTCAGTAATAAATACAATTAATTGGTTCAATACTTTTATATTTGTTTTTATGGGTTAAGAAGACATATAAAAATAGATACTATTTGAATACCTAAATATATTTAAAATATTTTTTTAATATCCAAATTGGATATTTCATCCACTTTTATAACTGATATTTATATCCTATGTACTAAAATACCCTTGTTTATTATCTCTCCACCGAAAAATCCTTCTTCTTATTCAGTTTGTTACGTCCAAATATAGTTAAAAAAATTCTAATGGTGATAACCACCTGGATTTAATTAATTATTGGTTGGTGGATTTGTTCTAGCTTTTTAATGAGGTAAAGGATTTGTAGGAAGCTAAGAACAACAAAAAATTTAGATAGCAAGATAGAACTGTGAGTTGGGGTTTATTCAAAAGAGTCGGTTGATGATGGAATCATCTGACATCTACTCGAAACAATGAGACATGTTGACTATTGAGTTACTCCAATGGAACGATCAAGTATCTTGTTTCCTTCGTAATTCACAATTCAATAAGCATGCCTACTTTAATGTACAGGTCTTCGTGACCCGTGTTATCATTTTTTTATAAACAAGCTGAAGTTTAAATAATAAATTAAAAGACTTAATTATTGATCATTTTTTTAACATTTTGTAATCCTTATTAGTAGTTTAAATTTGGATTAAATTATGTACATTACAGATTAAGCCTAGATGAACCTGTTTCATCTTAATTTAGACCTGGATGAAACTGGATTCATCCTACACATTCTGACAAAAACAAAAACGTCAGAATGTATTTGGTTTCATCCTGCATATTATGCAAATAGAGATGTTTTCCTCGATATGTATTTAGTTTCATGATGCACATTTAAATATTTATTTATTTTTATGTTAAAGGTGATGATAGTGTTTGTTGTTTTTTGTTTACTATTGAAGGTGATGGTGTATGTGGTGTTTGTTGCGAATAAGCATGTTGGTAGTGGTTGTGCTAGATCTTTTTTAATGGAACGAGTGGTAATATAACTTTTCAAATCTTATTTAAAGCTAGGATGCAACCAGTTTTATCCTAGTGATTTTTTGATTAATTTTTTCTGTTTTAGTTTAAGTCACGATGCAACCAGTTTCATCCTAGCTATTTTTTTTCGAAAAAAAATATTTTTGAATTTACTATCAACAATGGATCTTGTTTTGTAGATAATTGAAAACTTTTCCAAAAATATAAGTTTTATTAAATTTGGATATTTATTTTGGAAGTTATGAATTTTTTGTGGTTTTTTTTAATAGAAGAGAGAGAAAATAAATAGAAGAAAAATAAAAAGATAAAAAAATATAATTGTCTAAGTATTTTAATGTTCATCTTATCCATCCATAATGCTTACTTATCCATTAGAACCATTTTTTAAGAATACTAGGACAATAGATCCGTATTCTCTTAGTAATACGTATACGCAATTGTCAAATTCCCATTCTATGGCTTTGTCCTCTCCTTCGGTCCATATGATCATGAATC
The DNA here is from genome assembly GCA_023531435.1 of Papaver californicum. NCBI lineage: Eukaryota > Viridiplantae > Streptophyta > Magnoliopsida > Ranunculales > Papaveraceae > Papaver > Papaver californicum. Next base: position 12,477,762 of record JAJJMC010020031.1, read on the forward strand.
CTCACTCTCTACGACCTCATTTGGGGCATGGGCTTCTATGAAAATGATTTTTGGTCATCTACGTATGATTTGGTCGACTGGATGCTTATTATAACTCTTAACAAGCAAAGGATACGGATTTCATAGTGTAGTATAACATGTTAGTTATTGAATGGAATTAAACGTCATTACCGGAAGTAGTAGTTTCTTAATCTTAGACTCCCTTTGCCGTTTAAATTTTTTTCTCTCTTTATCATAAATCAATTTAAAACATTAAAATGATAAAATGAATGGAGGGGCAGGAGCTCCTTTAAATTCCACGTGTAGGACATAAATTTGAGGCTCTACGGGTAACATCTGTAACCATAGTTTACTCTTAAACGAATCTAGTTCTGAAGCCATGATAAAATATGAACATCCAATTTTAAACTAATTGATAATAAAAGGAACGACTTGCTTAAGTTATTTTTTAATATTTTTAAAGCATTCTAAGTTATTTTATTTGTCTAGGCTAGAGTTTGGTCCGTAGAATTATTATCTCAACGTCTCTAAATTAGAAAAACATGTAAAGAAGTGAAAAACATTTTAAAAAAAGGAAAAATATGAAGAAAAAAATACCAGAGGGTAGTGTTGTCTAGGATTCTCATGAGCCTAGCTATTAGTTCAATTGAGATAAAAGCTGACGAGAATTGGGTTTTGGAGAAACGACTCCACTTTACAGTCATAGCCCTTACTCTAAGTAATGTTTGAAAATTATTTGTGTCATTTTTGAGGTGAGGGCAGGGGAACGATTAGACCCATCACATACACTCCGGCCAATTGAGTAGCATTCCTTTATTCTTCGTGATTGATGAGTAGCATTCCTTTATTCTTGTTATTATTGATAAACTTTTCTCTCACTGTAAAGTGGATGGAGGTACCGGGGAAGTGCCATCATAAATTAGTTAGGCTTAAGTAGAAGCAAAGAAACCTTTAATTTTTGGGTGGGCTGAATATTGTTGGTCAGTGTTACTGTTAGTTGTAAATTATAATCAGTCCATGAGAGATACATGCAAAAAGGTGAAAAGGAATATTACATAAAAAAGAGATGCATGAGATGAGAGGCCACTTGGTTTCAAATTTTTTCTTGACTCCACATATCTAACTTACAATTGTAAATTGTAATAGATCCTTTCGGATTATATTATTGTTCCCTTTTTCTTTTATCTGTCTTTTGATCAAACAAGACCACATACGCTACATGATAATAATGCAATTCCCATAGAAAGATGCATACTTTTTCTCCAGCCAAAAGGTTCTTACTACTTACCATATTCACACGTACTAAAGAACACGAAATCGGGGGCTTCTCTGGATTAATTTGGGTAAAGAAAATAAGATTACTATAAAATAATAACCCTATAGTCTCTTATCCATATACTTTTTAGTACCAAATAATATAAATAAATTTACTAAATTACGGACTAATGAATTCAATTTTTGATATGATAAATAGACTATTAGTAGTTATATTAGATTAGTAAGATTAAAGTTATAGGTTAGATTAATGCTAGCCAATTACATGGAGAAAAATAAACAAAATTTACAAAACTCAAACCTAGGTGACTGTGGATGGTGTTTTTCACAAATGAAAAAACCCCATCATTAAGGTTCGACTGTACCCAAGAGTGCTGACTAATTTAGTTTTATTCATTTTAATACTTCAGTTATATTTTAAAAAGAATATAGCAGAGTAATACTCCAGGTAGAAATAAGAAATTTCGGTCTAAATCTGCCAGTTATATTTAGGAATAAACTTCATATTGGAATAAATGATTTTTTTTGTCTCATCTTAATAAACTTACTTCCATATAAAAATAGCTGATATTATAATATAAATAATATAGATCTTGTTATAGTATATCAAAGTTTAAGATAAAGAAAAATATTTATCTAAAATTGTTTGAGACAATGACTTAATTAATTCCTAGGTACATGAATATATTTTTTCTAGGTTCATATTTGTGTTTTCCATGTACATATATATATTTTTTCTAGGTGTACGTATAATAATTTATATTTTTTAAATTTTTTTAAAGGAGACTTCCATATAAAAATAACCTTCGTATAAAAATATTTTTTTTTATTCCCTAGAATATTCTTTTAAAGAGGTTTTATCGTAATTAAATTCAAACATATTTGCGCTAGGATCCTGGTACAATAATTTTAACAATAGATATCTTTTGCTTTTCTTTTCTTTTATCATAAAAAGCATTGAGATTTCATTGATAAAGAAATGATACATAAAAGGATAATGTTACACTCCACCAAATACGGACATAATTCTAAACATAAAGTTGGCTAGAATCAGAAACAAAAACATGTAGTCTGTCGATTATGGTATATTTCACGGTTAGCATTATTGATGACATGACGACCTTAATAACGCAAATTCTAGATAGCTAAGCCAACCCAAGCCGCAACTGATTTGATAAAAGACAAACCAAATCATAAGATGACGAGAGGATGTGATTGTAAAATGGTGGACTACTGCTCTTATACAGAAAAATAGATTAGACATAATATGGACAGCAAATATAGCTATTTTAATCTTAATGATATACAAAACATTTGGAAAGGACGCGACCTGAAAAATCTTCTATTCTTATAACTCAAATTACTTTAATGAAAACCTTTCCTGGTCTAATCCTCACTAGACCTTGGTAAAAAACTTACAGATGTAAGTCTTCAGTTGTAATGTTAGAGGGGATCTTCCTCAGTTTTTAATGAAACATAGAAAGACGACCTGATGTGATATGATCTAAAAAACATATCGAGACGCTTCCACTGTAAGTGAAATACGTTAACTTCTTTTGGTGATTCATAATTAACCCATCATTCACCCTAACTCACCGTTCAGTATAATTCCCCCAATTCGATTGTAAACAATCAACCTTTTTATTATTATTATTTATTATTATTATTTTGGGTTTGATTCTGAGTTGGGTTTCTTGTATTGTTCAAATACCCAAAAAAAGGTTCGACTTTGGGTTTTCAATTTCTTAAACAAATATGGAAAATCAAATCAGGTGATGACCCTGCAATTGAACTTGGACATTCACATTGATGAGAAAAATGCATTCTACACCTCTACCTACGGACAAAATCAACATGCTGGTAGTTATTATGTTGATCTTTTAGACTTGCCTGTAGAGTTAGTAAATAAGTCAAAAAATTTGGAATTTAAAATAAACTCAAATAAAAGATCAAATAAAAGAGTAATATCGTAGTAGAAGAAGAGAAACTTTGTTGATTTTTCTTCATATTTACAAAGGAGGAAGAGATCTCTTATATAGGCTTTTTTCCATTAGGGAAATAACTATACCATTAAATCACCAATTACACCTAGAATAAGGGGGTTACAAGAGTTACAAAATTAACACCCATGAAGTGGATATTAAGTGTCTAATTACTATGAATTGGTGGAGTGGTGGTTCATCTCCATATAATTATTTTATAACACTCCCCCTAGATGTCCACCACGTAAAAATGTTGCCTCGTTAAAACCTTGCTAGGAAAACCCATTGGGAAAAACCATAGCGAAGGAAAAAGAGTGCAATATGTGGTGAATGTTAATAGAACTACCTCATTAAAACCTTGCTAGGAAAACCCTGTGAGAAAAACCATAGCGAAAGAAAAAGAGTGTAGTTTAAAAAAAATTCTCCCTTCTTTACATCTTCTATAACACTTTTAACTTGACAAGTATTTGAGTTGCCTCATTCCAATCTTGTGCACCAACGTCTTGAATGTAGAGGTTGGTAATGCTTTAGTGAATAAATCAGCAAGATTCTCACTTGATCATACCTGCTTTACTTCAATTGCACTTAGATATGGCACTTCTGGACCAAGAAGTTCTTCACCATCTTCTTTGGGACGAAATGGATCTTTGTTTTCATCAAGTAATCTAACGACCATTCTAGAGCTTAATGGATGTACTTTGTCCATATGAAATCGCTCCAAAACTTTCTTTGTATATGTAGATTGATGAACAAAGATACCATTTGACAAATGTTCAATTTGTAGACCAAGACAAAACTTAGTATTACCAAGATCCTTTATTTCGAATTCTTTTTTCAAATAGTTAGCAGTTTTTATGAGCTCTTCAGGAGTCCCAACTAGATTTAAATCATCAACATAAACTGCAATAATAGCAAAGCCAGAACTTGATCTTTTGATAAAAACACATGGACATATAACATTATTAATATAACCTTCTTTCAACAAGTATTCACTAAGACGGTTATACCATATTCGCCCCGATTGCTTTAGTCCATACAAAGATCTTTGCAGCTTTATAGGGTACATGCCTCTTTCTGTTGATTTGTTTGCTATAGGCATTTTAAACCCTTCAGGGATTTTCATGTATATGTCACTATCTAGTGAGCCATATAAATATGCTGTGACTACATCCATAAGATGCATGCCCAAATTTTCTGAAACTGCTAAACTTATCAGAAATCGAAATGTAATTGCATCCATTACCGGAGAATACGTTTCTTGGTAATCAATACCAGGTCTTTGTGAGAAACCTTGTGCAACAAGTCGAGCTTTGTATCTTACAATCTCATTCTTTTCGTTGCGTTTTCATACAAATACCCATTTGTATCCGACGGGTTTTACATTGTTTGGTGTCTGAACAACGGGACCGAAAACTTCACGTTTTGCTAATGAATCGAGTTCTGCTTGGATTGCATCCTTCCACTTTGGCCAATCACTTCTACGTCGGCATTGTTCGACGGTTAGTTGTTCAGGATCATCAGTATTTTCAAATACATCAAAGGCAATTGCATAAGCAAATTTATGATTAGGAATGATGTTGGTCATATCCAATAGTCCTTCTGTACCTACATGATTTATAGAGATCTCTTTATTTTCAGGTACTTCTTCCTCTTGATGTGCAATACTTTCGGATTCATCAATCATTGATTTTGTGGATGTGGTATTTTCCGGAATCTCCACATCCTTTCTTTTCTTCCACGGAACTGAATCTTTTGCACCAAGAGGTCTTCCACGCTTCAAGCGTGGTTTAGACACATCATTTTGTCCTTCAGAGACTATTACTCTCGCTGGAGTATTTGCAGCAGGTATATATGATTTTGTTACTCTACCCGTGTCCATGAATGCATCAGGCATTCTATTCGCAATAGTTTTCAAATGTATGATCCTTTGGACCTCAAGTTCACATTGACTAGTGCGAGGATCAAGGTGAGCTAAAGAGGGAGTATTCCATGAAATTTCACGACGTTCCTCAAGCTTTAGATTTTCTCCCCCTAACGACGGGAAATTTGACTCATCAAAATGGCAGTCTGCAAAACGTGCCTTAAAAACATCTCCTGTTAATGGTTCCAGGAACCTGATTATTGATGGAGAGTCAAAACCAACGTAAACTCCAAGTCGGTGTTGTGGGCCCATCTTGGTCCGTTGCGGAGGGGCTATTGGGACAAATACAGCACAACCAAAAATTCTTAAATGTGAAATATTTGGTTGTTGTCCAAATACAAGCTGTATATGTGAGTAGCTATGATAACTGGTAGGTTGGATACGTACCAGCTCAGCCGGATGTAAAATTGCATGACCCCAAGCAGAAATTGGTAATTTAGACCGAAAAATTAATGGTCGAGCGATTAATTGTAATCGTTTAATTAAAGATTCTGTTAAACCATTTTGGGTATGCGTGTGAGCAACAGGATGCTCAACGTTAATTCCAATTGACATGCAATAATCATCAAATGCTTTAGATGTAAATTCACCAGCATTGTCAAGACGAATAGTCTTAATGGGGTGATCCGGAAATTGTGCCCTTAGTCGTATGATTTGAGCAAGTAGCCTTGCAAAAGCTATTGTACGACTTGAAAGTAGGCAGACATGAGACCATCGGGTTGATGCATCGATTAAAACCATAAAATATCTAAATGGTCCACAAGGAGGATGGATAGGTCCACATATGTCTCCTTGGATGCTTTGTAAAAAGTTAGGTGCCTCAATACCAACCTTTGTTGGAGATGGTCTAGTTATTAATTTTCCTTGAGAGCATGCATCGCAAGGAAAATCATGAGGTGTAAGAATCTTGTGATTCCTTAAAGAATGACCATGTGAGTTTTCTATAACCCGACGCATCATCGTAGATCCTGGATGACCAATACGGTCATGCCAAAGTTTAAAAAGCTTTGGATCAGATATTGCAAGATGTGTTTCTATTATACTAGTGTGGTATAATCCAGATGCAAAAGCCGGAAGCCTTTCTAACACACTTTTCTTGCCTGAGATAATAGAAGTTATACAAAAATAAAAATATAGTTCAAAAATTAATGTAAAAATAAGAGAAATTTAAGTATACCTTAAAATTAAACTTAAATTCATTAAGAAACAAAACTACATGAAAGCAAAGTTCACCTAAACAGAATAATTAAACACACCATTGCAGAAAAACAAATACTAACTAACAATAATCACTGCTAACAATAGTGCAATTGTCTTTAGGGAAATGGGAAATCCTACTGAAAATAAAATGGATTGCCAATCCATATTTCAAGATTCATTGTTATTCTCCTGGAGAAGGAAATCCAAAATGTCGAAGTGGGTAGTCTCCCCATTCTCAAAATTAGCAAAATTCATTTCGGCGTTATTTCCTTGTGCCTTAAGAGATGCTTGGTACAGATCAACAAGATGCTTTGCAGTACGACAGACGCGGGACCAATGTCCTTGCATGCTACAACGGAAACAAGTAGTCTCTTTGTTTTCCTTGGGCTTGCTTTGTGAACCCTTTCCTTTCCCCTTAGCTTGAGGGAGGTTGTTGTTGTTTCCTCTTTTGGCGTTGTAATGACCACCCTTCTTCTTGTTATTGTGACGCTTGGGCCCATGCCAATGGCCCTTCCCACATCCACGAGATGAACTGGCATTCACTTCAGGTGTTGCTACAGTACCAGTGGGATGGGACTGATGATTTTTCATCAATAATTCATTGTTTTGCTCAGCCACAAGAAGACAAGAAATTAATTGTGAGTATTTCTCAAATCTCCGCTCACGGTATTGTTGTTGCAGGAGAACATTTGAAGCATGAAAAGTTGAGTAAGTTTTTTCCAAAAGGTCATATTCATTTACAATGTCTCCGCATAATCTTAAACGAGAAACAATCCGGAAAAGTTCAGAATTATACTCACTAACCGTCTTGAAATCTTACAAACGCAAGTTCATCCACTCATATCGAGTTCGAGGGAGTATCACGGTTTTTTGGTGGTCATAGCGATCTTTCAAGTCAGACCACAAAGAGTATGGATCTTCCACTGTCAAATATTGGGATTTCAATGCCTCGTCAAGATGACGACGAAGGAAAATCATGGCTTTTGAACGATCCTCCAGGGATTCGTCGTTTCTTTCAACGATAGTTTTTCCCAAGTTCATGGCATTGAGATGAATCTTAGCATCAAGAATCCATGACAAGTAGTTCTCCCCCGACAAGTTAAGAGCAACAAATTCTAATTTTGAGAGGTTCGACATAGTCTGAGAACATGAAAAATATTAGCATTTTTTTATTCACATACCACAAATAAAATATATACATAAACAAAAACCACAAAGAAAAATCTTAACTATATTATATATATATTCATTGCAAATGGTCATTAGCGATAATGGGTATTAATCCATATTCTATTTAATTGAATTTCAACATCGTATATGTTATCAATTTAACATGTGAAATAAAATAATCATAATAATAATAATAATAAAATGTACCAACATGTTCATGAATATGCTTAGAATAGTTAAACAAAAAAATCAGATTATTTGCTTAGAATAATAAAAAAATTATTTTGCAAGATAAAAATTGTATCTTAACTTCTTACCGCTAAGGAGAGCTAGCGTGCTGATAACGTAAAATAAACTAAAATAAAAGACCAAATAAGAGAGCAATATAGTAGTAGTAGAAGAGAAACTTTGTTGATTTTTCTTCATATTACAAAGGAGGAAGAGACCTCTTATATAGGCTTTCTTCCATTAGGGAAATAACTATACCATTAAATCACCAATTACACCTAGAATAAGGGGGTTACAAGAGTTACAAAATTAACACCCATGAAGTGGATATTAAGTGCCTAATTACTATGAATTAGTGGAGTGGTGGTTCATCTCCATATAATTATTTTATAACAGAATTTTATTAGTCATTCCACAATTTTAACTCTCATTTGGATAGTCAACACAATCAAACCTGGTCAATTCGTTGACCGGAACCCAAACATAATTCAGAATATAGTTGGGACTTAAACGCTAAAAAATACCTATTTAATAAAATCCAAAGCCAAAATAAATTTTTTATTTTTTGTTGTTGTTAAAATTGAAAATATCGGAGAAATCCAAGTTTGGTTCCTCTCTGTTCCATAAATCCATTGTTTAGATGGTTTATATATGTAGTTAAATCTATAAGATGGACGGTTAAACATAGTTGTTTTAGGTTGATGTGATATCTTTATATTTTATGGTTGACCAAACTGACTTTTATCAATTAAGTTTTATTAACAAAATATAAATCTAAAAAAAATCCATTGCACGGTTAATTAGTCAGGGGCGTTGTTATTTATGAGAGACAGTTTCTCCCAATTAATAGATAACAATGCATGGAGTAAGTTCGGATATTTTTTGTCTTTCCTCTTTTTCTCCCTAGTTTCCTCCGCTCAAACAATGTTCTATCTGTGTTCTCGTTTCTTGCTCGATTTGGTCCATTTTTGGACCATATCGAGCAAGATTAATTCGCTATTGATGTATATAGTTTGTTTACAGGCTTCTTTGTGTTGTTTGTTTTCAGTTTTTCATGTAAATCAAACAATGGTGGTGTTTTTCATACGAGATTTAGGGTTTCAGATCAAGATGATGGTGTTTTTGGGGGTTTTTTTGTTGCTGATTGATCTTTGCATGTTTATGTTATTGGGGTTAAGAAGTTTTCAACCTTACTACTGCTTCAAGCTTCATCATCAATGGCGGTGACTCTTGCAGGCGGCGGTGGTGTTTTTTTTTGAAGTTAGTAGGAAGTTTTCAACCTAGATAATCTTTCCACGTCTTTCTATAAAGCTTCATTTCCTGGTCTTGATTACATATATTTTTGGTATGCAACCATCTTAACCCTGCAACTGAGAAATAACTGTTTCATTTTCATAGGCTCGCAGTTAGTTTTTCCAAGTAGCAAAGATGAGTGGTCCAGGTCACGTGAAATATCATTTTTAATCTTATGTAAACATGACACCCTGTGATGCTATATGCAACATTTTACATGATTTCCAACAATTAAATATACCAAATTCAATACTGAGAGCTTTTTTTTTATGTTTGTGTGTGTCCATAGTGTAAACATACTCCCGTAGTATGCACCCTTACCATAAGGTGCATTGCTGATCGTTTCAGAAAAGTGGTAAAAATGTGTTCGTTTGTTGAGACTTGTGAAGATTCGTTTTACACCTAATTTTAATTTCAATTAGAAAATAAGTAAATAATACTGGGAAGAACTGGAACTCAGGATTCCACCAAAATCACTTCTGAATGATTTCTACAATGATTTTTTAACAGTTATAATCTTTTATTGACTATGTTTCTTTGCCAAAAGTAGATTTCTAAAATATTAACTGTAAATCACAAGCATGGAACATCGAAAGCTCTTAAGTCCCAGCATACACCATCAAAAAAAATACAACTAATTAAAATAAATCATAAATCAATTAAAATCAATGCAAAAGTCATTAAGAATCAAAAATAGTTACCATTCATTCATGAAATATGGCTTCCTCCATTGTCCCTGTGGTGGGGTTTAGATCCTCATGATGTACACACTCTCAAATAGAAACATGGCTCAGAAGTGTGTAAAAAGAAGAAAAGAAGCTAAAAATAATAAAACATGAAATCTGTATCGTTTATAGGCGTTACAGATTAACTGTTACAGTGGAGCTTGAAGATAAATATTGCAAAGCGAAAATAAACGTTGTTGATGGGTTGAAGAAACCGTAGCAGCTGAAGATAATCGTTGCAAAGATGAATATATCCGTTGCACATGGGTTGAAGGAATCGTCGTCGTATCCCTGTTCTTCACGTTCAGCAGCAGAACTTTCTTTTTCTCCTGGTTTTTTTCTCAAGCCTCCCATGCTGGTTTTCTTCCTCCTCTTTGTTATTTATAGGTTCCACAACCCTAACAACTCATCCTTAATCGACAAGGACTCAAAAATCAATCTGAAACCAACTTTAATTCAAGATAATCTGAAACAAAGAGTAAACCCTTTTCCGACTGTAAATGGGATTTTGAACTTGTTTTTCGGCCTGAAATAGCTCATGTTGACGTGTTTTGATCTGTCTTGCTTGTTTCTCCAATTTGGTAACTCAAAAACACCTTCAAATCCCTTAAAAATCAGCTCTCAGGCAACTCAGGCTCTCTTCACGTGCAATAGAATTGGTTTCCCGACTTTTCCGGATTGGAACCAAAGAGGAGATGTGCCCCAATCCAAAACGCATGTGCCTTTATCAGTTTTTCGGGTGCCTTTAGTAATTTCCTTTGGATGCTTTTATCACTTTTTGAGCCGATTTTTTCCAAAAATATTTATTTTCCAAAAATACCTACAAACACATAAAATAACACAATAAGTACCAAATTGAGTACTAATAAAATAGATAATTACGGACAATTCAGACATAAAAATGCGTATATCAAAGACCCCCCCAAACTTATTATTTTCTAGTCCTCGAGCAAATATAATCTAAAAAAAATAACAATCATAACTCACTTTCGTAGGAATCGCGACTACATTTAGCATATGTGATAAGCTTTTAAACCCATAGGTGTCCCTATCGGACGAGTTTTGTCTCGTGAGGGTTTACAAGAGGTATACCCACAAAACCTTTACTCCAAACCCTAGCTACATGTGAACGATTGAGGGTAAACACTAAACAAGCTATTCAGTTGGCATACTAAATTCTTCGGCTATGGGAATCATTACCCTATATGAGTCCAATTGATGTACACGAGTTTAACTCAAACATACTAAAACTCATGTATAAGAAAACAAATCTCTACTTAGATAGTCGTTCAACCACGATACTCGGAATTTATCGAAGTTCAATCACATGGAAAGATTTAGAAGATGGATATGGAGATGATGAAGTTTGTGCATGTTAACTAAGGTGAACGGTGTTTTCCATATCTGTCTGAAGGTCAGTGCCGGGATGAATCCTAATGGATTGAGATGCACTCCCACTGGTCTTAATCCTTATACTAATATCGACTCAACTAGTATATACAAGGGTCTCAGCGATCGATTTATTAAAAATAAAATAATTATTTAATATTTTCTTAAATATACTATACATGATTGGATCAAATGAATCCAAGCGCATGCTCCTTATCAGCATCTTACATGATAGTTCTCATGGATCCTGCGTTCCACGCTTGCTTAGGCGACTGAGACAGGGAGAACACACACATATTGCTATCAAAGTGTCAATGTTCGATTTTATTTTATTTTTTTATTTTTTTATTTTCTCCATTTGGTCAGAATAATAGTCTAAATAATCTCAAACACTCTACTTCATCCAGGCGGCGATAACAATTCGATATTGGTGCCCCACCAAATCACTTAGAAAAACACAAAAAATTACAAAAATTAAAACAGAAGGTGATATGGTCGAGATAGACTCCGAGATATGGTGACGACTATCATGTTATTTCTAACACCTGAACTCTGTCCTTTTATGAATAGATCATTTAAATGGGCACACCAATAGCTATAGAAAAAGAACTAAGTTTTTATCTACCTAGAATGGTTAGTGTCATCCTGAATTGTTCACAAGTTTTTAGACTTTGGTTTTTTAATTTTCACTAAAAGTTTCTCCCTTACCCCCAAACTTAAATCTAACATTGTCCCCAGTGTTCTAAAGATGAATGATTAAAAGCAAGAGCAAGGAGAAACTGTTACCAATCGAAGGAAAAGAGTTAAGGAAAAATATTACCGTGTCGCATGAGCATGGGTTACCTCCCAAGAAGTGCTACGTTTAAGTCTTCAGCCAGACTAAGAAAGAATTAGTCACCTCATTAAATCATATAGCAATAGTCGGAACAACCTTATCCATATCTAGTGTTTTGTTTATGACAACTACATCTAATTGAGGTTCAGGTTCGGGCTCTATGAAAGGGTCTAGATAAATCTCTCTATGTTGAATTTCCTCATAGGCAGGATCAGAAGGATCAGGTTGTAGAATCTGGAAAGACTCAACTAAGAACTTAGAAGCACATAATAATAACCTGAACAATTATGGATCCTCAAAGTCAATCATATTTGACCCACACAGTTGACTACTTTGAAAATGGTGGTTATTCTTAAAGAAATGTGTCGATTCTAATCTCCTAAAGTAATTAGGCTTAGTCTCAAAACTTAATAACTGACACATTTGAAATTCAAACATTGTCATATATGAAAGAAAATATTTTAGTGGCAAAACAAATTCAATCTTGGTATCATTTCCTAGGTAAACAACATCGACCAGAGGATGGGTTTCTAACAACTGAACTTCTTTTTGGACATCAACAGGCTCAGAGAATCTGGTTTGAAGATGATCTTGAAAAATGGTAGATGTGAAAATGTCAAGTCCCAAGTTAGGGACTTTAAGCATGGATACTTGACAATCACAAGAATCATCGGTACCCCCAAACTTAGGGTGGACATTACTCTCAGATGGACTAAAAAGTTGTTGGTTGGATTCTAGGGTCCTTAAGGTCAGAACTACACCCATCAAAAAGTTATTAAAGGCACCCGCCAGATGGATTGGAGGCACCCCTCTTTCAAATTCAAAAACCGAAATTGGCGAGAAGGAAAATTATGTGAGAGAAAACTTCTAAGTTGTTTTCGAACTGAAGTTAAAGGGATTTAATACGTGTTTTTGATTTATCCAAGTGAAGAAATAATCATCTAAAGATCAACACACGCAATCCAGAGAGTTTCACGCCGAAAAATGGGTAAAAAAAATCAACATCACATTCGGAAAAAGAAACCTTCTTTGATTCGGAAAAAACGGGATTTAGAGTTGGTTTTGGATTATTTTTTTTGAGTCCTTATCGGTTCACAAGGGTTTCTAGGGTTTACTAATACTATATATAGCCAAGAGAAACGAGAAACAAAGCATGCAGAGACCACCGAAAAAAATTCCAGGAAGAAAAAAATTCTGCTAGTTTGAAGAATAAGAAGAACAAAAGAATCCAGGAAACTGTCGTTGAACCCGTTGTTTATTCTTTTGAATTTCTGAAGCGTTTATAGTCCGTCCTTTCTCTTCTGTTTTATTTTCTTTCTTCAGCCACGCAGAGAACAGTTTCTGTAACGCTTATAAGCGTATCAGTTCTCTTGTGTTACCTTTATTTCATTATTGTAGACACTTTTTGAGCTATGAAAACTTATTTTGAGAGTGTTTCCAATATGATAAGCTAATCACCATTGCTGGGGCGACGGAGGAAGCTATTATTTCAAATAATAAAGTGGTAATTCTTATTTTATTTCTTTTTTGCAATTCTTTTACTATTATTTGCTTTGAATTAAAATTGGAAAAAATGGTTTTTATCAAGTAGTTGTGTTTTCTTTTGATGGGTCATGCTGAGTTTTAAACTTTTGATGTCTCATACTTTTGATTTACAACTATTATTTTGAAAATCTAACTTTGGCATTATTTTGAATAACTTGAATTTATGAATTGCAAAATAATTATTCATGTTTAATCACTTGTAAAATTGGATAATAGTGGAATCCTTAGTCTCAGTGTTTGACACAATTCTTGAGTCAATTCTATTTTAATCTTCTTTATTTTTAGTATTAAAAATTAAGTTTAAAAATCAAATCTTTACAAGTCTGAGAATCGAACTTTTTACCACTATTTAAAAACTACATCAACTTTTTGGCGCCGCCGACGCAGACTTGTCTTTAGGTTTAGAGTTTTAGATTTATTTTTAGGTTTTTAGTTTTTTTTTTAGTATTATTTTTACTTTGTTCTATTTTACATTTCTTTGGGTATTTATCTTTTTGTTACAGGTTTTGGATTTGGATTAAAATGAAATAGAGCCAAAGACATTGGTGATTAAAGACTTGGAGTTAAAGTTAAAGCTAAAAGAACGGAAAAGAAGACAAAGAATTTTATTTTTAATTAGATTTTATTTTTATTTTTTTGGTTTTATTTGTTTATTTTTTTAGAAAATTGTATTAGGAAATCTTTGATTATTCCTGTAATTTTTCTTTTATTTTTGGACACTTTTTGGACTTTATTTTTGGGACTGTGGACTTTATTATTATTTTTAAACCCTATGGAAGGGTAATTTAAATATAAACTGCAACAGGGAAGGATGACAATTACGATATTGTCTTGGCCCCTCAGGTTCGTACACTGACACAGGAGTCGGTGGCCCGAGTCGACTACAGCCGATTCATCCCTCGTCTGCTATGGGAGGTAAGACTAGATCAACCCAGGAAACCCCTGAAAGTGGGTTTACTGTATTCCTTCGTATGTATATATGTTGAGGAATTGAATACAAACTTATTTTTCTAGTAAAGGGAAAAAAACTGGCCATACAAGATAAGGACTCGGATTTCATCACCGTTTCCTTCTTGCCCGCTTTAGGAACACGTTACCAAACGCGAACCTAAACCTTAAAATTTTGAATAGAAAGAGACCGATAGGGTAACGAGCTTATAGGAAACTCGTTCAAAAGGAATGTATTGGTTACTTTGTTAGCCAAACTCAAAGTTTAGGAAGATTATTTTAAGTTGATTAGAGTCGCCTTGTAACCCTGGGAAAAGTTGCCAAAGAGACAGGGTTATCAAATCTCCTTAGAGCTTATCCTGTTTCTCTTCGAATTAATCTAATTCGGATCGTTCTAAGAGGTTTGCTAAAATTGTAACTAGTTGCCTTTCGAAAGAATAGAAGTTGGTTTAAGAAAAATCTAAGTAAAGTCATCATACTTTTTGTTTGCTAGATTCAATAGGTTTGATTTGGTTGAGTCATCCTTGCTTGTGATTGTTTAGAATTCCCTTCCAATTAAGATTTATTTATTTTTTATTTTTTTAGTGTATGCCAAGACCGCTTGAAGTCATCACTGATCGGGCTTGGAAAAGAGACTCTATAGGTCGTTTGATTAGTGAGAAACCTAGTAGTTCTGTCCCGGGAAACGAGGACCTCGAAGACTCTTCTTTTGAGGGCCCTGTTTTTGTAAATTTCAATTTTGAGAACTTGACACTGTGTCAAGAAGTTACTCCTATTCCTTTGATAGCGCCAGCAATGGCAACTTTAAAAGCTTTGTTGAACCCGACTAGGACTTCTCGTCCATCATGTATCAAGTTAGCTGAAACTGAACAAACTATGAGTTAAAACCTGGGACCATACAGATGCTCCCAGTCTTCTTAGGAAAAAAAAATGAAAACCCTTATTTCCATGTTAGGGATTTTGAGGAAATATGTAGTACCATCAAGATTAAGGACCTAGATGATGAAGCATTGAAACTTAGATTGTTTCCTTTTTCACTAAGAGACAAAGCCAAATCTTGGCTATATAGTTTGACTTCCGAATCCATTGAAACCTACGAACAACTTATACCTGTCTTTCCTCAGAAGTTTTTCCCTAGGCACAAAATATCATTTATTAGGCAGCAGATTTTCACATTTGCTCAACTAGAAGGAGAATCTTTATATAGGTATTTGGAAAGGTTCAATGACTTATTATCCCAATGTCCTCATCATGGTTTAGAAAAATTAATGCTAGTCCAGATCCTCTACGAGGGTTTAGATTATTCGACAATAACCATGGTTGAGTCTTTATGCACAGGTGGGTTTGAAAATAAAACTGTCGATGGTGCGATGACACTTTTGAATGAAATCGCTGAAAAAAAACCAACAGTGGGAAAATAGTAGGGAGCCCCAGAAAACAACTCTTCTAAGTAGAGGAAATGTCAATAGGGTAAAAGGATCTTTTGAATCAGATGCCAAAATAGCAGTTATATCTAAAAGGTTTGAAGCTTTAACACTGAGTCAATCTAGTTGTAGAATTGAGCCAAGCTATTTTGGGAAGGACAGACTGTAGAAGAGCAAGCCCATGCTCTTTATAATAACACTAGATTTGATAATCATCAAAAGTTTGACCCTTATTCAGAAACCTATAACCCTGGTTGGAGAAACCATCCTAACCTTTCTTGGTCTAAGGGCCAGAGTCAAGGTCAGTCTAGTAATTTTAAGGTTCCCTCAGGTTTTAGTTATACTAAGAATCCTTCAGGACCCGTACAATTTCAGAATCCGATAGATAAGACGATCATGAGCTAAGCAGAGTCTATCGCTTCATTAACCCAGAACACTAAAGATTTTCACTATTTTTTCAACCAAAGTTTACGAGAAAATCAAAAGATCGTTCAGGCTAACAGTCATGCTATTTCCAATTTAGAAACCCAGGTTGGTCAAATCGCTTAGTCTTTGAGAGAAAGAGAAAAATTCAAGTTCCCTAGTCAACCACACCCCAATCCTAGAGGAGTTCATGAAGTATCTTCTGGTGAGAAATCATCAAATCATGTGAATGCAATTAGAACCCTTAGAAACAGTAAAGAGGTAGATAACAAGGTAACCATGCCTGATAGTGAAATATTGTAGTTCACCCTTTTGAGCCAGCAACTATTGAGACTGATAAAGTCTCTAAAGAGCCCGATGTAGCTCCTCATAAGCCAGATTTTATGCACAGAGCCCCGTTCCCGCAACTGTTAGCACCAACAAAGATGGAATCCAACTTTAATGACATATTGGAGGTTTTTAAGCAAGTCACGATCAACCTTCCATTATTATATACAATTAGGCAGATTCCTACTTATGCCAAGTTCTTTAAGGACATGTGTACATGAAAGGGAAAGCTTAGTGTACAAAAGAAAGCCTTTCTAGCTAGTCATGTGAGTTCAATTATCTAGAAAAATACAACTCCTAAGTACAAATACCCAGGTTCCCCAACCATTTCTTGCACAATAGGTAACTACCGTGTTGAGAAAATGTTACTTGACTTAGGAGCCAGTGTGAACTTATTACCGTACCATGTGTTACCTCCATCTAGGACTTGGTTATTTGAAACCTACTCAGATAACCCTACAGTTAGTTGATAGGTCTGTGAAAACTCCTCGTGGTGTCATAGAGGATGTTCTTATTGAGGTCGATAAGTTTATTTATCCAGTAAATTTTGTTTTCCTTGATTCCCAACCTGTCCCTGACCCTGAGAATCAGATACCTTTGATATTAGGTCGCCCGTTTTTAGCTACATCTAATGCGATCATTAACTGTCGAAATGGTATTATGAACTTATTTATTGGTAATATGACTATTGAGTTAAATATTTTCAATATTAGTAAGCAACCACCTGAGTTAGATGACACGTGCATTGAAGAGGTGAATATGATAGGAACATTAGTTCAGGAGTCATTACCAAACACTTTGTTAGAAGATCAATTAGAGAAATTCCTAGCCCACTATGGGTTTGATTTTGATGACGATGGTGTGATTAATGAGGTGAATGCTTTGTTAGATTCATCCCCTTTGATAGACATTAGTAATGGAGGGAAACCTAAGTTTGAACCACTACCAGTTTATAAGTTTACCTTAATTCCTTCTTTAGAAGAGCCTCCTAAGTTGGACCTTAAACAACTACCGGATACTCTGAAGTATGTATATTTATGCCCATATGAGACTTTGCCTGTGATTGTAGCATCCGACTTGGATAGTAACCAGGAAAGTAGGCTAGTGACCGTGCTTCAAGACAATAAGGAAGCTTTAGGGTGGAGCATAGCAGACATTTAGAGGATGATACCAAACCATCTAGGGAGATGCAACGTCGACTTAACCCTAACATGAAAGAAGTAGTTCGAACTGAGGTACTTAAGCTGTTAGATGCGGTTATTATATACCCTCTCAGATAGTAAATGGGTCAGCCCCGTTCAGGTTGTTCCCAAGAAATCAGGTATCATTGTAGTCCAGAATGATAACAAGGAGTTAATCCCAACCCGAGTGACCACGGGGTGGTGTGTTTGTATTGACTATAGAAAACTGAACAAGGTCACAAGGAAGGACCACTTTCCCCTTCCTTCCATCGACCAACTGCTTGAGAGATTAGCTGGACATAGCCATTATTGCTTACTAAATGGTTTTTCTGGTTGTAATCAGATTGTTATTTCCCCATAAGACCAAGAGAAAACTACTTTTACATGTCCCTTTGGTACCTTTGTGTATAGGCGCATGCCTTTCGGGTTGTGTAATGCACCCGCTACTTTTCAGCATTGTATGATGGGCATATTTTCTGACATGGTAGAACGGTTTTTAGAGGTCTTTATGGATGATTTTTTAGTATTTGGGTCATCTTCCGATGAGTGCTTGCATCATTTGACATTAGTGTTGACTAGATGTAAGGAAAATAATTTAGTGCTTAATTGGGGAAAATGTCATTTCATGGTTCGATCAGGAATTGTTTTAGGGCATATCGTATCTTCTAAGGGTATAGAGGTAGACAAAGCCAAAGTTGACCTTATTAATACTTTACAGGTTCCCAAAACTGTACGAGATGTTAGTCATTCTTAGGGCATGCAGGTTTTTATAGTCGATTCATTAAGGATTTTAGATTGATTTCTAGACCTCTTTGCAATCTACTTGCAAAAGATATTAAGTTTGTCTTTGATGATGCTTGTTTAGAGGCTTTTGAGAAGCTTAAGACTTTACTCACTACTCCCCCATAGTCCAGGCACCTAACTGGAACCTACCCTTTGAGATAATGTGTGATGCTTCAGATTATGTTATTGGTGTTGTGTTAGGTCAGCGAGAAAACAAATTACTTTATGTGATTTACTATGATAGCAAAACCCTGAATGATTCCCAACTGAACTACACCACCACAGAGAAGGAACTGTTAGCTATTATTTTTTCCCTAGAAAGTTTAGATCATATCTCTTAGGTTCTAAGGTTATAGTTTTTACCGATCATGCTGCTTTGAAGTACCTCTGTCTAAGAAGGATACTAAACCTCAATTGATTAGATGGATCCTTTTGTTACAAAAATTCTTGATAGAAATTAGAGACAAAAAGGGTGCAAAAAATATAGCAGCAGACCACTTGTCTAGACTTGTATTGGATTCCCCTGATGATTCTCCTCCTGTGAGGGATAGCTTTCCTGATGAACAACTATTTGTTGTTTCCCAATCACCTTGGTTTGCGAACGTAGTGAATTATCTTGTTACTGGTCGAATGCCTCAAAACTGGGGTAAACAAGATCGTTCTAGGTTTTTAGCTGAGGTGAAGCATTTCTTTTGGGACGATCCTTACTTGTTTAAGTATTGTCCAAACCATATTATTAAGAGATGTATACCTGAGAGTGACCAGTCCAGTATTATTTCCTTTTTTTCATGATCATGCTTGTGGGGTCATTTTAGTGCTAAGAAGACTGATGCTAAGATATTGCAGTGTGGATTCTACTGGACTTCGATGTTTAAAGACTCCCAAAGTTACTGTGTTGCTTGTGAGCGATGCCAGAAGTTAGGAACCATTTCTCGTAGAAATATGATTCCTTTGAACCCTATTTTAGTTATTGAGGCCTTTGATGTGTGGGGCATTGATTTTATGGGTCATTTTCCTAATTCTTTTGGTTATTTTTACATCCTTGTCGTCGTAGACTATGTATCTAAGTGGATAGAGGCGGTTTCGTGTAAAACAAACGACCACAAGGTTGTGGTCCAGTTTTTGAATGATAAAATATTTGCACATTTTGGTACACCGCGAGCTATAATTAGTGATGGAGGGTCACACTTTTGTAATCGACCGTTTAAGCTCTTGATGAAGAAATATGGTATTACCCACAAAGTAGCTACCCCATATCACCCACAGACTAGTGGTCAAGTAGAGGTTTCCAACAGGGAGAAAAAACGTACTCTAGAGAAAACGGTTAATCCTAATAGGAAAGACTGGTCGTTGAGGATTACTGATGCCTTATGGGCTTAGTGTACTGCGTTTAAGACCCCCATTGGAATGTTACCTTATCGTCTAGTTTTTGGCAAGGCATGTCACCTGCACGTCGAGTTAGAACATAGAGCATATTGGGCTGTAAAGCAGTTTAATTTTTCACTTGACAAAGCAGGAGCTCACAGGAAGCCCAGCTCAATGAGTTGGAAGAGATTCGGAAAGATGCATATGATAGTGCTAGGGAGTATAAGAACAAAATGAAACTTGTGGATGATAGAAATATTTTAAGAAATTCATTTTCTCCAGGTCAAAAAGTTATTCTGTATGATACTCGTTTACATCAATTCCCCGGGAAGTTACACTCTCGATGGACCGGTCCTTTTGTTGTTCGCACTATCTTTCCTCATGGTGCTATTGAGATTAAGACTCAAGATGGTAGAAATCCTTTCAAGGTTAATGGTCATAGATTGAAACCATTTTTAGAGCCTCTTCCTACAGGTGATGTTGAGGAGGTCCCTCTGGAGGACCCTGCTTACTCTGATTGACCATCAGGGTTGTTTTTGTACATTAGTATATTTTTGTAGGTTTTTAGGTTTTTATATTTTTGTTTTATTCTCCATAGAAGGATTGCTACGCTTCACCCAGGTATTATCTTTCTGACTTACCTCTTTATTCCTTTTTTTACTTATCTATTGGTACTGCTCTTTATTTTGGAACATTGAGGACACTGTTTGATTTAAGTTTTGGGGTAAGGGAGAAACTTTTAGTAAAAACTAAAACTCCAAAGTCTAAAAACTTGTGAACAATTCAGGATGACACTAACCATTCTAGGTAGATAAAAACTTAGTTCTTTTTCTATAGGTATTGGTGTGCCCAGTTGAATGGTCTATTCATAAAAAGACAGAGTTCAGGTGTTAGAAATAACATGATAGTTGTCACCATATCTCGGAGTCTATCTCAACCATATCACCTTCTGTTTTTATTTTGCAATTTGTGTTTCTCTAAGTGATTTGGTGGGGCACCAGTATCGAATTGTTATCGCCACAAGGATGAAATAGAGTGTTGAGATCAAGCCCATTTTTTTTATTCTTATTCAAAAAAAAATTCGAGTATTGACACTTTGATAGCAATATATGTGTGTTTTCCCTGTCTCCGTCGCCTAAACAAGCGTGGAACGCAGGATCCATGAGAACTATCATGTAAGATTCTGATAAGGACCATGCGCTTGGATTCAATTTGATCCAATCATGTTTTCAATACATTTATAATTGTTTTATTTTTAATAAATCGATTGAGTGGACCCTTGTATATACCAGTTGAATTGATATTAGTGGGAGCGCATATCAATCCATTAGGATTCATCCTGGCACTGACCTTCGGACAGATATGGGAAATACTGTTCACCTTAGTCAACACAGGCAAACTTCATTTTGTCTATTTCCATCTTCTAAATCTATTCATGTGATTGAACTTTGATAGACCTGAGTATTGTGGTTGAACAACTATCTATCTAGAGCTTTGTTATCTTATATATGAATTTTAGTACGCTGAGTGCAAACTCGTGTACAACAATTGGACTCATATAGGGTAATGATTCTCATAGCCGGAGAATTTAGTATGCCAACTAAATTGCTTGTTTAGTGTTTACCCTCAATCGTTCACAGGTAGCTAGGATTTGGAGTAAAGGTTTTGTGGGTATACCTCTTGTAAACCCTCACGAGACAAAACTCGTCCACTAGGGATACCTAGGGGTTTAACGGCTTATTACATATGCTAAATGTAGTCGTGATTCCTGCGAAAGTGAGTTAGGATTTTATTTTATAAATTAGATTTGCTCGAGGACTAGCAAATAGTAAGTTTGGGGGTATTTGATAGACACATTTTTGTGCCTAAATTGTGCTCGAGTATCTATTTTGATAGTGTTCGATTATGTACTTATTATGGGTTTTATGTCTTTGTAGGTATTTTTGAAAAATAAATATTTGTGGAAAAATAGGCTCAAAAAGTTGTTAAAGGCACCAAGCAAAAGTGATAAAGGCACCCAGCAAAATTGATAAAGGCACCCGCCAGATAGATTGGAGGCACCCCTCTTTCAAATTCAAAAACCGAAATTGGCGGGAAGGAAAATTACGTGAGAGAAAACTTCTAAGTTGTTTCTGAACCAAAGCTAAAGGGATTTAATACGTGTTTTTGATTTATCCAAGTGAAGAAATAATCAACTAAAGATCAACACATGTAATCCAGAGAGTTTCACGCCGGAAAATGGGTAAAAAATTCAACATCACAGCCGGAAAAAGAAACTTTCTTTGATTCGGATAAAACAGGATTTAGAGTTGGTTTTGGATTTGTTTTTGAGTCCTTATCGGTTCACAAGGGTTTCTAGGGTTTACTGATATTATATATAGCCAAGAGAAACGAGAAACAAAGCATGTAGAGACCACCGAAAATATTCCAGGAAGAAAAAAATTTCTGCTAGTGTGAAGAACATGAAGAACAAAAGACTCCAGGAAACTGTTGCTGAACCCGTTGTTTATCCTTTTGAATTTCTGAAGCGTCTGTAGTCCGTCATTTCTCTTCTGTTTTATTTTCTTTCTTCAACCACGCAGAGAACAATTTCTGTAACGCTTATAAGCGTATCATTTCTCCTGTGTTACCTTTATTTCGTCATTGTAAACACTTTTTGAGCTATGAAAACTTATTTTGAGAGTGTTTCCAATATGATGAGCTAATCACCATTGCTGGGGAGACGGAGGAAGCTATTTTTGCAATAATAAAGTGGTAATTCTTATTTTATTTAGTTTTTGTAATTCTTTTACTATTATTTGTTTTGAATTAAAATTGGAAAAAATGGTTTTTATCAAGTAGTTGTGTTTTCTTTTGATGGGTCATGCTGAGTTTTAAACTTTTGATGTCTCATACTTTTGATTTACAACTATTATTTTGAAAATCTAACTTTGGCATTATTTTGAATAACTTGAATTTATGAATTGCAAAATAATTATTCATGTTTCATCACTTGTAAAATTGGATAATAGTAGAATCCTTAGTCTCAGTGTTTGACACAATTCTTGAATCAATTCTATTTTAATCTTCTTTATTTTTAGTTTTAAAAATTAGGTTTAAAAATCAAATCTTTACAAGTCTGAGAATCGAACTTTTTACCACTATTTAAAAACTACATCACTAGCCTCAGAACAAACTCGTTCCTCTAAACCATTATCGGCTTCAAAAAAAGAAAATTCTACATCGTATAAAACAGTGGTATCTCTAGTCAAATTCTCTTCCTTTTGAATAGGTGAATAATCATTACAGTTATTTGGATTTGAACTAAAAAGGACACTATCATCATGTTGCACAATTGGAGTGACAATTTCTTGATCACTCTGGCTGTATATTTTAAGTTCTTCACTAATATTATCCTCCTCATAATAATAATATGAAGATGTTTGAACCTCGTCTAATACCAATTCTATCCTCGTCCCCTTGAATAGGTGAACAACTATCAAGGTTAGCACTATATTGGAAATTAAGATCATTTTGAGCAATATTATTCTTTGCAAGACTTTTATTCACACTTAATGCAAATCTTTTTGTATTCTCAGTCAACTCATTGAGGGATTCTTCTAGAAAAACAAATGGATCAAAGGAGTACTAGATTGCAACTGCTCATGTGACTCTTCTAGAGAAAGAGTTGGACTACTAATTGTTCCCTCCATACTTAATATGAATCTTCTTGAATCCTCAGTCAACTCCTTGATGGAATTCTCTAAAGAAACAATTGGATCATTAGAAGTAATAGATCGCAATTGCTCGTGTGATTCTTCTAGAGGCATAATAGGTTCATTATAAGTGCTAGATTGCATCTTTTTTAGGGCATCCCTCCAAGACAAAGAACTCGAATTTTGCCCATTTTCATGTTCATAAGACGGATGTGTATATGAATAGTAATCGGGATCACCCTGGTATGAGCAATAACCTCCAAGAGGTTGGTGATGGTCCCAACTAGTGTGGATAGTACGGATAATGTCTATTTTTAAATTCAGTCGTATATTCATTGTATTGGTCTTCATAATACCAGTTCGACATTTTCTAACAAAAACTTTTTAATATATTTACAAAATTAGACTCTAAAAATAAATCCTACTGGAAGGGGTTCTAAAAAAACACAAAAAAGGCCGACTCAACCAAATCAAACCTACTGAATCTAGCAAACAAAAAGCATGATGGCTCCACTTATATTGTTTCTAGACCATCTTTTATTCTTCCAAAAGGCAACTAGTTACAGTATTATCAAATCTCTTAGAACGATCAAAATTAGTTTAAGTTGAATAGAAGCAGGATAAGCTCTAAGGAGCTTTGATAACCCTGCCTCTTTGGCAACGTTTCCTTGGGTTACAAGGCGGCTCGAATCTACTTAAAATAATCTTCCTGAACTTTGAGTTAGGCTTACAGAGTAACCAATACAGTCCTTTTGAATGACTTTCCAATTAAGCTCGTTACTCTATAGGTCTCTTTTTAGTCAAATTTTAGGCTTAGGTTCGCGTAGGTAATGTGTTCCTAAGTCGGACAGAAAGGATACATTGTTAAAATCCAAACCCTTATCTTATATGGACAGTTTCTGCCCTTTACTAGAAAAGTAAATTCCGTATTCAAGTCCTCAACATATGTGCATTACGAAGGAATACAGAAAACCCACTGACAGGGGATTCGTGGGTTGATCGAGTCTTACCTCCCGTTCCAGACGGGGGATGAATCATTGAAGTCGACTCAGGACACCGACTCCTATGTCAGTCTACGAACCCGAGGGGACGAGACAATATCGTAATTGTCGTCCTTCCATGTTGCAGTTTATATTTAAATACCCTTCCGTGGGGTTTAAAAATAATAATAAAGTTCAAAAGTCCAATGTCCAAAGTCTAAAAATAAGAAAAAACAGAAAAATACCTAAAATAATTACAAAAATAATAAAAATTTCCTAATATAATTTTCTAAGAAGAAAAATAAAAACCTTAAAAAAAATAAAAAAATTTACTAAAAAAAAATAATCTTGTCTTCTGTTTCCGTTCTTTTCGATTTATCCTTGACTCCAAGTCTTTAATCAATTAATATAATTTTTGGCTTCAATTTCTTTTTGATCTAAAATCTGTAATACAAAGAAAATTACCCAAAAACGTAAAATAGAACAAAAAATCTAGCTAAACTAATTAACCTAAAAAAAACTAAAAACAAGTCCGCGTCGGCAGCACCAAAAATTGATGGTTTTGTTATAGAGGTAAGAAAGGTATCGTTCGCTCGAACTTGTGAAGATTGATTTTAGATTTAATAAATTAATTTTAAACTTAAAATATACATAAATATAAAAATAATATTCACAAATACTGAGGTTATGGATTTCACCATTAACCACTTTTAATTGGTTCCAAAAATAATAATTCTACACGATTCTTTCTCAAATAAGTGACTCTAATTTTTGCCAAAGGTAGATTTTTAAAATATCAATTGTAAATAACAAGCATGGCTCATCAAAAGCTCCAGGTCCCAGCATAAACCATCAAATAAAATCACAATCAATTAAGGAAAAATTGTAATTTCAATTAAAAATAAATGCAAAAGTCATAAAAGAATTATTAAAAGTTACCAATTAATCATGAAAAAATGACTTCATCCTTGCCTCAATGATGGGGTTTAGCTCATCTTACTCAAAACACCCTCAAAAGATTGGTACATAGCTCAAAAAGTGCTTGAAAGATGAAAAGAAGCTAAAAGTAATGTAACCGAAAATCTGCAACGTTTTATGGACGTTACAGAGTAACTGTTGCAATAGAGCTTGAATATAAAAGTTGCAGATGCTAAGATATCTGTTGCATTTGTGTTGAAGAAATCGTTACAGCTGAAGATAAACGTTGCAAAGATGAAGATATTCGTTGCAAATGGATGAAGAAACCATGGCTAAGAGGTTGAAGGAACCGTTGTCGTAGCCTCTGTTCTTCGTGTTCTTCAGCAGCAGCAACAACATACTTTTTTTCTGGATCTTTTCTAGTGCATCTGGCCTCTGCCATCCTCCCCTACACTCTCGTTTGAGACTTCTATTTATACCAGAGCCTTCACTTGCCCAAATACCTTCTCAAATCTTCGAACAATAACTCTTCAAATCTTTCTCTTTAATGAAAATATTCACGGGAATAATTTCACAGCTCGGACCTGATATTATTTCACGTTCTTCTGATTTTGTTTCTTGTTTCAAATCTTGAAAATAACTTCCCTATATCCCCAAATCCTGTGGAGATAACATCTCAAAGATCCGAGAATATATTTGTTTCCTGATTTGGTTTCATACAACTAATTCATGAGATTTAAGTTTGATTTTTAAGTCTTTCAAACTCGTGCAATTCCTAATAATATGGTAAGGGATATCTTTGTCTTAATCTCTCACAAAATATTCTAAAATCTCATTTGAATTTCACGCAGATGATGATTGAGTTTTCCCGCCAAATTTTAATTTCAAATACAAGAGGTTGAGTTCCTTTATCAATTGAGGTGGGTGCCTTTATCAATTCCAAAGGTGCCTTTAACACTTTTTAGCCGACTTTTCCACGATTATTTATTCTTCCAAAAATGCCTACAAACATAACAAAATAACATTATTAATACGAAAATAGAGCACTAACAATATAATTGTGAGATCAAATAAGACACAAAAATGTGTCTATCACCAGGGTTATAGGTTTCTGAAGAAGGGTTAAACTTCTGATAATTATCAAATCTAGTGTTATTATAAAGAGCATGGGTGTGCTCTTCAACAGTCTGTCCTTCCCAAAATGACTTAGGCTCAATTCAACAACTAGATTGACTAAGTTCTAAATCTTCTAACCTTTTAGATATAGTTGTTATTTTGGCATATGATTCAAAAGATCCTTATACCCTATTGGCATTTCCTATACTTAGAAGAATTGTTTTCTGGGGCTCCCACTATTTTCCCATTGCTGGGTTTTTTCGGCGATTTCATTCAAAAATGTCATCGCACCATCGACAGTTTTATTTTCAAACCCACATGTGCATAAAGACTCAACCATGGTTGTTGTCGAATAATCTAAACCCTCGTAGAGGATATGAACTAGCCTTACTTTTTCTAAACCATGATGAGGACATTGTGATAATAAGTCATTGAACCTTTCCAAATACCTATATAAATATTCTCCCTCTTGTTGAGCAAATGTGCAAATCTGCTGCCTAATAAATGATATTTTGTGCCTAGGGAAAAACTTCTGAGGAAAGACAGATATAAGTTGTTCGTAGGTTTCAATGGATTCGGAAGTCAAACTATATAGCCAAGATTTGGCTTTGTCTCTTAGTGAAAAAGGAAACAATCTAAGTTTCAATGCTTCATCATCTAGGTCCTTAATCTTGATGGTGCTACATATTTCCTCAAAATCCCTAACATGGAAATAAGGGTTTTCATTTTCTTTTCCTAAGAAGACTGGGAGCATCTGTATGGTCCCAGGTTTTAACTCATAGTTTGTTTCAGTTTCAGCTAACTTGATACATGATGGACGAGAAGTCCTAGTCGGGTTCAACAAAGCTTTTAAAGTTGCCATTGCTAGCGCTATCAAAGGAATAGGAGTAACTTCTTGACACAGTGTCAAGTTCTCAAAATTGAAATTTCCAAAAATATGGCCTTCAAAAGAAGAGTCTTCAAGGTCCTCGTTTCCAGGGACAGAACTACTAGGTTTGTCACTAATCAAACGACCTATCTCTTTTCCAAGATCGCTCAGTGATGACTTGGAGCGGTCTTCGCATACACTAAAAAAAAACTAAAAAAAATAAATCCTAATTGGAAGGGAATTTCTAAGCAATCACAAGCAAGGCTGACTCAACCAAATCAAATTTGTTGAATCTAGCAAACAAAAAACATGATGGCTTCATTTAGATTGTTTTAGACCAGCTTTTATTCTTTCAAAAGGCAACTAGTTACAGTTTTAGCGAACCTCTTAGAATGATCCAAATTAGATTAAGTCGAATAGAAAACAGGATAAGCTTTAAGGAGCTTTGCTAACCCTGTCTTTTTGGCAACGTTTCCTTGGGTTACAAGGCGGCTCGAATCTACTTAAAATAATCTTCCTGAACTTTGAGTTAGGCTAACAGAGAAACCATTACAAGCCTTCTGAATGACTTTCCTATAAGCTCGTTACCCTATCGTTCTTTTTCTAGTCAAATTTTAAGGCTTAGGTTCGCGTTTGGTAACGTTTTCCTAAAGCAGGCAAGAAGGAAACGGTGATGAAATCCTAGTCCTTGCCCTTCACTAGAAAAGTAAATCCGTATTCATGTCCACAACATATACGCATTACGAAGGAATATAGAAAACCCACTGACAGGGGAATCGTGGGTGGTTAGAGTCTTACCTCCCGTTCCAGACGGGCGATGAACGGTTGAAGTCGAATTATGCCACCGACTCCTATGTCAGTGTACGAAACCGAGGGGCAGAGACAATATCGTAATTGTCGTCCTTCCCTGTTGCTCCTTCTCTTATATGGCTAGTCCTTTCCCTTCACTAGAAAAGTAAAACCGTATCCAGGTCCTCAACATATATGCATTACGAAGGAATACAGAAAACCCACTAACAGGGGATTCGTGGGTGGTTAGAGTCTTACCTTATGTTCCAGACGGGCGATGAACCGTTGAAGTCGACTCAGGCCGACTCCTATGTCAGTGTACGAACCCGAGGGGCAGAGACAATATCGTAATTGTCGTCCTTCCCTGTTGCAGTTTATATTTAATAATACCCTTCTGAGAGCTTAAAAAATAATAATGCCCAAAAGTCCAAAAAAAATAAAGTCCAAAAAAAAGTCCAAAAATAATAAAAGATTTGCTAATACAATTTTCTAAAAATAGAGATAAACAAAACCCTAAAAATTTAAAAAAATAAAATAAAAAAATAAATAAAATTGTCTTGTTTTTCTGTTCTTTTCGATTTATCTTTAACTCCAAGTCTTTAATCAATCAATATAATTCTTGTCTTCAATTTCTCTTTGATCCAAAACCTGTAATACAAACAAAAATACCCAAAAACGTAAATCTGAACAAATAAAAATAAAAATCTAATTAAACTAACTAACCTAAAAACAAGTCCCCGGCAACGGCACCAAAAAACTTGATCGTTTCAGAAAAGTGGTAACAATGTGTTCGTTCGCTGAGACTTGTGAAGATTCATTTTAGACCTAATTTTAGTTTAAGGTAGAAAATAAGTAAAAGATTTTAATAATATTGGGAAGAACTAGAACTCAGGATTCCACCAAAATCACTTCTGAATGATTTCTACAGTGATTCTTTAACACTTATAGCTCTTTTATTGACTCTGTTTCTTTTCCAAAAGTAGATTTTCTAAAATATTAACTGTAAATCACAAGCATGGCGCATCAAAAGCTCTTAAGTCCCAGCATACACCATCAAACAAAATCACAACTAATTAAGAAAAATCATAAATCAATTAAAATCAATGCAAAAGTCATTAAGGATCAAAAATTGTTATCATTCATTCATGAAATATGGCTTCCTCCATTGTCCCTGTGGTGGGGTTTAGCTCCTCAGGATGTACACACTCTCAAAAGATAGAAACATGGCTCAAAAGTGTGTAAAAACAAGAAAATAAGCTAAAAATAACAAAACATGAAATCTGCATCGTTTATAGGCGTTACAGATTAACTGTTACAGTGGAGCTTGAAGATAAATATTGCAAAGCGAAGATAAATGTTGCTGATGGGTTGAAGAAACCGTTGCAGCTGAAGATAAACATTGCAAAGACAAAGATATATGTTGCAGATGGGTTGAAGGAATCGTCGTCGTATCCCTGTTCTTCACGTTCAGCAGCAGAACTTTCTTTTTCTCCTGTTTTTTTTTTCAAGCATCCCCTTCTTATTTTTCTTCCTCCTCTTTGATATTTATAGGTTCCACAAACCCTAACAACTCATCCTTAATCGACAAGGACTCAAAAATCAATCTGAAACCAACTCTAATTCGAGATAATCTGAAACAAAGAGTAAACCCTTTTCCGACTGTAAATGGGATTTTGAACTTGTTTTTCGGCCTGAAATAGCTCATGTTGACGTGTTTTGATCTGTCTTGCTTGTTTCTCCAATTTGGTAGCTCAAAAACACCTTCAAATCCCTTAAAAATCAACTCCCAGGCAACTCAGGCTCTCTTCACGTGTAGAATTGGTTTCCCGCCTTTTCCGGATTTGAACCAAAAACGAGAGGTACCCCTATCCAAAACGCATGTGCCTTTATCAGTTTTTTCGGGTGCCTTTAGTAATTTCCTTTAGATGCTTTTATCACTTTTTGAGTCGATTTTTTCCACAAATATTTATTTTCCAAAAATACCTACAAACACATAAAATAACACAATAAGTACCAAATTGAGTACTAATAAAATAGATAATTACGGACAATTCAGACACAAAAATGTGTCTATCAATTGTAGATTAGCAATTCAATTATATTATGTTGGTAGTGGTAACTGTGCGCCTTGGATTTTCTCTTGGTTCTTGAAAAGCTATGTATAGTCTCCTATAGGCTATAGAAGCATCCTTCCTATGAAATAAGTGTCGAGTTGTGATTCTACAGATGTATTGTCTCCTCAAAAATCTTCATTGAAAACAAATATCATGTCCAAGAGCGTTACTTGTATAGTTATTAGTTTTCAATATAAATCAAATAGTTATCTTTTGGATTTTGCTTTTAAAATTATGATCCGGTTGTGTTGTGCAAGTTGTGAGAATGGATGTTTTATCCAATTTATTTCAATTTCTATGTTCTTATTCAATTTGCACAAAGTTATCTGGATAAAGTGCGTAAGTGTTATTGTGAACTAAGTAGTGTAGATCTCTTGTGTGACTCTAACTTTACAGTGGATAATTGAATCTCAATATTAAGAGACTCTTACTCTTCTTTTTCATTCTCTTTGTTTGGTCTGTATCATGGCGAAAAATGAAATTTTCACTTATTCATATTTTGGATAAAAAATAATTTTTCACCAATATTATTCTGTGCGAAAAATAAAATTTTCACTCGTGTTTGGTTTATTAGCTTGTGATAATTGTGACTTTCACAAAACACAATTGATTCCAACAAACGAAAAGTGTAATTATCACTTAAAAATTTCAAAAACTTGAATTTTTCAAAGAACTAATAATAGTTGGGATTTTCACTAATTCAAATAAATTAAAATTATGATTATACTAAATTATGAAAACTAGAATTTTCAATGACTAGTGATAATTGTAATTTTTCACAAAACACAACTAATTCCAAAAAATAAAAATCACAATTATCCCTAAATTGTGAAACCAGAATTTTCAATAACCGTTAATATATTAAGAAGTTACAACTAATTTTTGTCTACTAAAAAAAACTAGAATTCAAACTATTCAAATAAAATCAAAAACTGAAAAATTAAATTTCCTAAGTTTTGGGGTTTATCCCTATATATTTGCTATTGATTTTTATTCAACTCACTTAAAACTAGGTCAATTTTCATCGACCAAAACCATAGGGAAATTTTTCTCTTTTTTTAACGTGATAATAAAAAAAAATCTTATTTAAATTAAAGGTTAGATTGGTAAACTGGACTAGTTTATAACAAATTATGAGTTTCACATATAATGGATCTTAATGGTGGGTCTGAGATAAAAAAAATGGGCTAGAAATAAGTTTCCATCCTAATATAAGGGCTTTCTTACAGTTTTAATATTTGAGAAGACTAGTACAAAAATAGTCTAAAGACACGCCAATTTGGCGTGGCCATATGGTATTGGACACGCCATTTATTTTTACTCATGGCGTGTTTATTGATCCGAGACTTTTTGTGCTCTATGGCCACTCCAGCTTTGGCGTGTTTATATTACATGAAATAGCCACGCTATGAGCCCACAGGCGTGGCTATATGGTGCCAAAATAAATTGGAAAATCTAGTTTTTATTCTACTTGGCGTGCCCATTGGTTCCCTATGGACATGTAATTTGTTTTTGGCGTGGCCATTATTTTTCCTATACACTCAATTTGTTTTTTGCGTGTCTATTATTTATCGCGCAAATTTTTTTTGGCGTGTCTATTGTTTATCCTATAGACACATAATTTTTTTGGCGTGCCTATTGTTTATCCTATAGCCACGCAAATTCTTTTTAGAGTCTCTATTGTTTATCCTATAAACACGCAATCTATGTTAAACGTGGCTATATGTGATGTTTAGCCACGCGAATGCAATATTTGATACAATCTTGTACCGTACATTCGTTACAGATTAGGTAAAACATGATGAAATTTCCATCATTCATATCTGATGCATCTATCACCGTTCACGTGTGTCAATCCTTACTGTTAATTTCAAATCTAAATTGGTAAAAGATGATGGAATCTCAACTGTCAAACCAGATGCATCTTCCACCATACACGTGGTCTATTCCAAGTCGTTCATTTCTAAAGGAATATCATCCATTAAATTTTGATACATCTTACACCGTCCAAGTGTTACTATACCAAGCCATTCATTTCAAACCATTTTAAGAAAAACCATTTAAACTGAAATAGAGTTTGTACTATTAATACAGAAAAATATGACACATCATTGTAGTTCAGGAAAACTCTATGACACCAATTCCATAAAACTTGTTAGGGAAGGACCATTCATCCAGGACTTATGACCTGGCATAAAATACGACCAGTTTTGACAAGTACATAAGCTATAAGGTTACAGGACCTGTTAACAAACTTACATAGAACCCGAAAAGACTTGAATATTGTTTACAATCTTCTATTATAAGAGTGGTAGCCCACTTAGCACTAGATTTAGAATCATTGAGGTAATAGCTTCAGTGCCCTTTGAAGTAAACTGGCTTCAGCTCCTGCTCGCTAGCCCATTGTATTGCTGCAAGAAAAGCCTTAGCTTCAGCATGTTGAGCATCTAATGCTGTGCTTGGGATTGTTTTGGCACCCCAGAAGTTCCCTGCGTTATCCAGAAAAATTAAACCAAATATAATAGTACGTTTTGAATCTATATAAGGAGACATGCTCTAGTCATTAATTCATTAATTCATTTCATTACCCTCCAAAAGTTTAAAAGGAATCTGCATTCTGCAACATCAAAGAATACTGTGATTGCACCTGCAAAAAAGATTCAGCAAAAAATAAATTTCCAACTATCAATTACAGCATTATAACAATTTTATCTACGAGGAAAATACTCTGATTTAAATGTGAACAATACGGTATGTGGAATCAAGCATGATATGAATTGTGTAAGAGAGAGAGAGAGAGCAAACTTTTCGGTTGTTCAACTAAATCTGCTGCCCTTCTTGAACTTGGGCTTCTATTTGGCGAGCTTTCTTATCAGATGTAACTTAGCTTTCCCTTGTGTTTTCCTGTTGAATTCAAATCTTGGTGAAGCATGACATAAAAAAGACGAGACATCTTGAGGACGAAGAACTGAACATGTTCTACAAGATTGATTATCACAATGACACCCGACACAAGTTAAATTTAAACAAAATAAGAACCTTACACAATATTCAAGATACCAACTCTGACTTGCACTTTTGTTGAGTCCAGTTTAAGATATCTATGTTCTACAAGATTGATTATCGGGAATAAGGATTTCTAACTAAGGTTTAAAAAACAAATATAACGTTTTTAAGATACTCACCTAGGGAAGGTTCTCCTGAGGATCTTGGCGGGAGCCTTGAAATGAATAGGGAGCACGAGAAGGTCAACCTAATAGTGCATGCCTTTTCACTGCAAACACCAAATAATCATGAAAGAATCATTTAAAATTGTAGAAAAAGATTAAGTAAACTACAAAAACGAGTCAAACAGAGAAGTCTTTGTTCAACTATTAGACCTAGTAATCTTAATAATATGTTTCTAGCTTTACACTCTTCATCAAACAAGCAGTCATATTGACTTGGGTATGTTCTTGATTTAATGAGTTGCAGACTGCAATGCATGTTAATCCTAGGTATCAATTCAGCTTCATCACAAGGTAAGGTTTATCATTGTATTCAAGTCTAAGCAATAATATTAAGGAGCTAAGTTTCTAAAACAAAAAACTATATTTGTCAGAAGGAGAACTAGCAGTGAGTAATGTATCCAACCATACTCAAAAAATTATAGGCAAAATGAAATCCTGGAGGAAAAATGACATGTTGGAATACACATAAAACGATTAACAAAAAAGATAAAATATTTTTTTTTAGTTTTAATACATCACTATTAGGTTATAAGGGTGTTGAAAGGCAACCAGTAATGGTGTTGCAACAACAGCATGCCAAATTCCAACCAAAATGCAGGCTCTGCAGGGGTCCAAAACTCCTAATATATGTTAATAAGATCTTTCCATTGAGAGAGTGCAACCAGGATTTCTTTCATCTAAAACCTTAAACAGGGTTTTCAGGAGTTTTGAACAATACCATCAGTTTGTTCAAACCTCTACAGACCCGAAAAGAAATAAATAAAATCATCTCAGTAAGGTTATAAAAATGATTGTTTACAAATTTTCTGATACTATAACCAGATACTGATGATAATAAATCAAATACAAAACGATAATCACCAGGGATGGCTGACATGTCAATTTCGGCAAGTTGAATATAGAGAAAATAGTATACAGATCTTCTCATTATATGCCAAAGACCAACTACATTACATCTTTTAAGAAACGAGTTGATAACGCCGAAAGAAAATCACCTCGATAATAACAAGATAAACAGTACGAGAAATTGCCAACTGCTTAGCCGTTTTTACACCAACCCCATCTCTGCATTGCACCAACATCTAAAGATATAGTTGTTTCCAGCTGCAATACATCCACGTAAAACTAGACGTAATCAAATCACAGAGTCAGATACTCTAAACTTCGAATCAACATCATTTTTATCACCAACTAGTAAGCTTCTGAAAATGAAGTAACTACATGCACGTACACTTAAACTGGTTACATGAGATACTCGGTCGTGAAGCGAGTGCATGCAAACTCTACAATCTGGTCATTGTTTCCTGGTTCCTGACCCCCAAACTGGTTACATGGGAAAGCCAATATCTCCAAACCTTTAGAAGAAAAGAACAAAACGCAAAAAATGAAGTGTCAAATTCTTGTTCAAAAATCTCAGGAAAACAAAGAGCATGCGATAAAACCGATAAATTTTCAATTACCAAGAGATAAAGAGCCAAACAAACCTTAATTCTTGTATTTGTCATACACCTGACTTAACTCTGTGTAGTTTGAGTTGGTTAATCCACTACAAACATCAAAACCAAAAATAGAGGAGCTCAATCGTTCATACCTTTTAGTAAAACTATCTGAACTTAAAGCAAGCATTAACCAAAAATATAACATACAGTTATCAATCAAAAACATGACTAAAACCAACCCAAATATAAATTAGTACTTGAAAAACAGAAGCAACAATTAAAAAACTACAATGACGTAGATTAGTTACCATTGAGAAGCAACATTAACAATCAAAAGAGCCTTTCTCTTGTAAGTGCTTAGATCCACATCATTTCTTCTAGCATCCTACAATTCAAAGTCATACACACAAAATAAGAACACAAGTACTTCTTTTGAAGTAATTGGGCATACATTAGTGTAATTGCGCAAAAACCACCCAAATTGAGGTTCAATTCAATCTAGAATGTTTCGCAAAACCATCAGCAGTACAATTTGAGGTTCTTCCAACATGGTTACAACCCCAAATTTCAAATGATGTAATAAATCCTTAAAAACACTAAGAAGATTGCCAAAAGAATGGTTCTCTTGTCGGTAGAATCGAAGATTTATAAGTCCCAAGACTAACTGAAATAGAAATTTATATAACACACTAAGTTATACATCACCTTGTTAGTAGAATCGAAGAATCGATGCCCTAACAGTTTCTACTCTTGCTTAAGATTGATCGATCCCCAAATCAATGTTAAAATTGGCTAGGTTTCAGAACTTCGTCAATTTACGCGGAGTAATGAAAATTCGGAAAGGTAGTGACTTATAAATCGAGCAATATACAGACTCAATCAAAATAATGGAGTGATGAAATTTAGTATTTCAGATATTGAAATCTGGTGATGTAAGGAAAAAAAAGAGAGGAAGAAATCGGTAATAAG
Source organism: Papaver californicum (assembly GCA_023531435.1). Lineage (NCBI taxonomy): Eukaryota > Viridiplantae > Streptophyta > Magnoliopsida > Ranunculales > Papaveraceae > Papaver > Papaver californicum. Next base: position 12,513,894 of record JAJJMC010020031.1, read on the forward strand.
ATTTATATCATCTGGGTTTCGAATCCAGTTCCTGACTTTCACACATTATAAACCCTAAACAAACAGAAAAATAGAAAAACTTTCATGATCTAGAAGCAGCGGCAGTGTCTTTTAGGTTTTCCGACTTCCATAAGAAATGGGTGAGAGAGGACACTGAGAGATTAAGAGAAAGAGCAACTGCCTAATGTTATGGTTTGAGGTGAGGAAAATAGGGGATTCTTCTGGGTTCAGTTCTGGAAGTAAAGGTGGTTGTTATGGATTAAGTTAGGTTTTTCTTTTTCCTTAGAGAGCGGGGTTTGGATATCGTGGGAAAGAGATACGAGAGAGGGAAAGGAAGTGAAGCCAGTGTTCTAAGACAATCTGGAAATTGTTATCGACTAGATAAAATAATGTAAATAGTATGCAGGAATGAGAATATATGAAAAATATGAATGAACTGTAATGATTTCGGTTGGTAGTTTATTACCGTACTTAAAGTACGTTAAATACCAATAACATTTTAAAATATAAGTTTTGATGTATTTTTCAGCTTTATAAATATTTATAGACATTGATGAAAAAATTATGTAAGATTTTAAATAGAAGCTAGGTAATTAGTACAGAATTGATTAGATTTGTGGATATTGATAAAATCGAGTGAATCGATTGGAACATCGATTAAATTGAGTGGTATTTACTAGATCAAGAAATATTGAGTGATATTGAATTAGACCGAGGAATCTAAGTTTACTCAAATTCACTCAATATATACTACTAGACCATACTCGTTTTTACTAATTATCCACAAATTATATCCCAGTTGAATCAAATTTTACTCGATTTTACTCAATGTCACTAGATTATACTCACTTTCACTCATTATCCAATAATTGAATCACAATTTCCCTAAAGCATACTCGATTTCACCAATTATCCGCTAATTGCATCCAATTTGATTCCAAGTTTACTCAATTTCATTTGATCATACTCATATTCAACAATTATTAACCAATTGTGTCAAATTGAGTCCAACCTTCACTAGATCATACTCATGTTCATCAATTATCCACTAATTTAATCCAATTTTACTCAATTTCACAGGATCATACTCACTTTCAACAATTATTCACCAATTGCATCAAAGTAAGTGCAATCTTACTAAGCCTTGCTAGATTATAATCACTTACAACAATTGTTCACCAATTGCATCAAATCGAGTCCAATTTTACTTAATTTTATTATATCATAATCACTTTAAGCAATTATCCGCCAATTGGATCCAATTTGAGTCCAAGTATATTCAATTTCACTAGACCATACTCGTAATCAACAATTATTCACCAATTATGTCAAACTGATTCCAATATTCACTAGATCATACTCACGTTCATCAATTATCCACCAATTGAATCCAATCTTACTAAAATTTACTATATCATACTCACTTTCATAAATTATCCACCAATTGCATCCAAGTAAGTACAAGCTAACTAAACCTAGCAAGATTATAATAACCTTAACCAATTGTATCCAATTTGAGTCCTAGTATACTCAAGTTCACTATATCATACTCACGTTCACTAATTATCCACCAATTGTATCCAATTTGAGTCCAAGTATACTCAATTT
>JAJJMC010020031.1:12515511-12597864 GCA_023531435.1 Papaver californicum
ACCAATTGTATCCAATTTGAGTCCAAGTATACTCAATTTCACTATATCATACTCATAATCAACAATTATTCACCAATTGTATCAAATTGAGTCCAATCTTCACTATATCATACTCGCGTTCATCAAATATCCACCAATTGAATCCAACTTTACTAAACTTTACTATATCATACTCACTTTCACAAATTACCCACCAATTGCATCCAAGTAAGTACAATCTTACTAAACCTTGCAAGATTATAATAACTTTAACCAATTGCATCCAATTTGAGTCCAAGTATACTCAATTTCACTATATCATACTCACGTTCACCAATTATCCACCAATTGTATCCAATTTGAGTCCAAGTATACTCAATTTCACTAGATTGTACTCATAATCAACAACTATTCACCAATTGCGTCAAACTGAGTCCAATATTCACTAGATCATACTCACGTTCATCAATTATCCACCAATTGAATCTAATCTTACTAAACTTTACTATACACTCACTTTCACAAACTATCTACCAACTGCATCCAAGTAAGTACAATCTTGCTAAACTTTGTTAGACTATAATAACTTTAACAAATTATCCACCAATTATATCCAATTTGAGTCCAAGTATACTCAATTTCACTATATCATACTCACGTTCACTAATTATCCACCAATTGAATCCAATTTGAGTCCAAGTTTACTCAATTTCACTATATCATACTCATATTATACAATTATTAACCAATTGTGTCAAATTGAGTCCAATTTTACTAAACTTCATTAGATTGTACCCACTTTCACCAATTATCCCCCAATTGCATCTATTTGAATCCAATTTTGATCAATTTCACTAGATCATATTCACTTCCACCAATAATCCATCAATTGCATCCAATTTGAATCCAAGTATACTCAATTTCACTATATCATACTCATTTTCACCAATTGTATCCAATTTGAGTCCGAGTTTACTCAATGTCACTATATCATACTCATATTCAACAATTATTAACCAATTATGTCAAATTGAGTCCAATCTTCACTAGATCATACTCACATTCATCAATTATCCACCAGTTGAATCCAATTTTACTCAATTTCACCGGATCATACTTACTTCCAACAATTATTACCAAGTATACTCAATTTCGCTAGATCATACTCACTTTCACTAACTATATATCCTAAATTACTCCAAGTTTACTTGTTCAAATTCAACTCTATAGTTATACACCACCAATTTTACTCAATTTTACTGGATGCTTTTAACTCATTCCTGTGAAACAAATCGATCACAAAAAAAAAATCCATAAAGAAAACAACATTTGATTTATAAAAATAATAAATAATTTTTGCAATCAATAATTTTAAATGTTTATTATACGTTAAAAAAATATTATTTGGCCTAAATAAAACACTCAAGAAAATAAATATTTTAAACACTCAAGAAAATGAATATTTTAATCAACAACTTTTAGATTGCATTTCTTTTAGCAGTCCTCTTTATATCTTTGCATGGATAAAGCAAAATCATGTCAATGATTCCTTTTAAGTATATGGTTACATTCAGTATACCATTCCAAAGACGCTGCATCGGCGCTATACTATATATAACTAACAAGTTCACTGAGGATGAAATATTTGGTGGAGTACATTATGCTAAGTACAACAATGCGTCTATTGCAATTAGATAAGGGAATTTCATCTCCCAATACATCTTTGTCATCTTCCTTTATAAGAAATGTTCATTTACTTACATTTGAACCTCAAATAATCATAGGAGTGCTAGCAAGATGCATGTCCTTGTTAAATTGCCTAACAACTTTGGACATATGCAAACTGGTGGAGTAATATACCACAAGCTCGGTGTTCGCGAGCTTTCCCCAAATTTTCATCTCAAGCATCTTGTAAAATCTCTTATTTCATTAAGAGTACATATTATGTCCATACCATCGACATAGATAGCTACAATTCCAAATAAATAACTTTCTTTGTGAGTATGCAGGGAAAAATACCTTACTTGTTTATCCTTTCCTAATCAAATAGTCACTTAGACGGGTATACCAAGTCCGCATGATTGTTTTAATTCATAAGTGAGCATTCCAATCTAATTGCAAACTTACACCATGATTTAGAGTTATTTGATTTGGGCGACAAAAGGCTATCAGACACTTTTGTGAATATTTTTATCCCTTAATCCTTACAGAGATATGCATTAACCACATATAAATGCTGCATTTCAAGTCCTTTTGAGCAGGACATTATAACGTTCATTACAATAAAGTAAACAATTTCAGGGCTTTGTGAACAACCTCGCGCCACAAGGGGAATCTTTGTACTTCAAGACTTCATTCTTCTCACTGTGCTTTGTGAAAAATAATCATGTATGTCCCATAGGCTTTACACTTGATTGGTTAGTACTACCACACCAAATACATGTATATTTGTCAAATAACCAAGTTCTATCTGGATTGTGTAGGCCAAATATGCTCTTGTTGATATTAAGCATCAAGGAGCATTGTTCGATCTCATCGTGCTCTCTTTATTTGAGCAATAGAGTATGAAAATAATAGTCATCAATATGCTCGCATGATCTTTCCATTGACTCATGCGCGTTCTCGCAATCCTTTAGGATTTCATTGTTCTCTGAAATCATTAAACTTCGGAGCGTCCTCCAGTTTGATTCATGGACATAATCAGAGACAATCCAATGAGATGATTTCATTGATGATAAGAATTAGGTTGTTCCTTACTCACCTACTTCCTTTTTAGGTGAGTATTGATCGAACCTGGTGGTCTCTCCATCTTTCTTTATGGAGTTATGATCTCAACCACACTTCAATCAAGTATAGTTGCAATAACTTAGTATATGGTGTAACCCTTGTTGAGGATTTCTAACCTCGCATAATTATTTACAGCTGGTACATATGATCTTGTCACTTTACCGATATCAGTGCACTTTCTGAAAATCGATTATTCTTTTCATTTCACATTTACACTTGTGGAGTACAAATCAATATGATACAAAGTTGGAACACACCATGATAATTCCTATCGTTCCCTTAGGAAATCCTTTTTCTTATCTCCCACGAACGATGGGAGGACTGTCTCGTCAAAGTGACGATCCGTAAATCTAGCGGTTAAGAGATCGTCTGCCTAAGGTTTCAAAATGCGGATAATTATTGGGAATTCATATCCAAGATAACTACTTAATCATTTTAATGACCCATTATAGTACGGTGTGGGGTCGTAATTGCACATATATAGCACAACCAAAAATACGTAAGAATACAAATGTCAGGCTAATAACCCGTTACTAACTGGTACGTAGAAATGGTTAACTAATTGTGGGTTCTAAAACTAATAAGTGAAGATGTCTATAATATTGCATATCCCACAAGCAGTTATAGGAAGGTTGGTATACATAACCTATGCCTTAGGAACCATCTATAACCTTTGATGGTAGCCTCTGCAAGACCATGTGGTATAGGATTCTCTACACTGATCCTATTAAACATGCAACAATCATCAAGTTCTTTTGATGTAAACTCTCTAGCATTAACAAGGGTGGTAAGCCCTTAAATTATGTGCTAGAATTGTTTCAAAAACGCATCATTTCTTGTAAAAAGTAACTAATTCAACACTTCGAATCATCCACCAGAGCTATAAATCAATTAAATGGTTCGCATTCTGCATGGATATGTTCACAAATATCACCTTGTTTCTTTTGAAAGAATGGGTTATTTACCATAGCATCTTAGGATGGTCTTACTAAAGAAAAACTTTGTAAAATGAGTGACATGATTTATTACTTTAAAAACATAATGGGAGGGGAGGTGGTGTTTCTAGTACTTTAGAAAACATTGATTGTGAAAGATGTCGTCACTTTGCATTCTTTCAGTCTTTGTAATTCCCATTTTTTTGTTCACTCAAATAAAGGGATGTCCATTTGAGTTCTTTCAAAAGAAAACATCATGTCACAGCCAAAGTGTTTTTATGGTTATGTAAAAACCTGAATGAGTCAATCCCCAACATTATATTATCGGTGACGATCGATATGGATTTAATTTTCCAAGTATGAGTGATATACATTTCACTAGACTAATTGACTTATTATTTTTTATGAAATGTTATTCCTTTCACATTCATTATAGGTAATTTATAAATGCTCTCACAGTGAGTTTTCGTATGATAACCGTTTGAACGAATTTCGTAGGAACTTAACAAAGTGTGATTAGATCTTGGTTATTATAGGGTTCATGTAACTTTTAATCTTTATACCAATTAGGCAACAAAGATTGAGCATTGCTTCGCTCGACTATTATTTGTGATGGTCCAATCATCGGATGCTACTATATAAGGAAACAATTCAACAAGTACAATAGTTGTATATTTCCTTAAGAGCATCATGTAATAAGTGGTGTGGCCTTATTACGTAACAAAATAAATTTTTCTTCTCATTTACTTTAGAGTGTTATAGTTCATGAAGATGATACACTTTTCATCATAATGCACGAATGATCCTTATAACTCAAGTGCTTTAGAGTATATCTCAAGTGCTCCAGAATATTTCAGTCTCGTGAAAATGTTATATTTTTCATTCCATAAGAGTAGATAACGGATATAATTCTTTACAAAAAATAAAATTTTTATTTTAGCTAAAAAAATATCGGTTAAATTATCATATAACCAATAGTCTAGGATCAAATCATACAAAATCTAGAATCAAACTATACAAAATTCGATTGAATATAGATAGTAAAACAATCGAATTGGATAAGTGTATTGACTGGGAAAAGTTCTTGTTGCCATTAAAGTTGATGTCTAGGGTATGGCCTTCTCCAAGAATATAGTGAGTTTGTTGTCCTTTAAACTCCATTTATATATTGTAGTTGACTGCTACTATATAATACTCGCATTACAACGCTTGTACTATTCTCAATAAATGCTTATACCAAGGTTTCCAACTATCATTGATATGAGTTAGAATTACATCTTTGCCCATATACTAAATAAAAAATTATATATTTTTCTACCATAATTTATTTGTTTTCCTTTCACATGTTTCAGTATACCAACGTGGGTATGATTCAACACGTCTAACCCTTTGTTCTCCGGGGTTCTTTCGATATTTAACCTTGCCAAACTTTACTAGGTTGAGAAATTTCGTTATCCCAACAATTGAGAAATTTCACATGCCTCTCAACCACTTACTTCAAGTTGAATAACTTACTTCAACTTATATTGGTTCTTTACTATAATAAATGAAGTAGAAAAAATAAAAATGGAAAGATTTTTCTGACTCATGTCACCTTCCGTGAACTTATTTCCACAAATGTTAAGACTTGCTAATTCACAACATATCTTTCTTGAAGTTTTGGGGGAAAATGAATGTTTTGAGAAACTTTCTTCAGAGCATTTCATCATCTGAAGTCAATATGTCGCCTTAAAAACGTATAAGCTATGCTTTCATATTTTGAACAATTCACCATCATTGGTTGAAGGTTTTTACGATAGAAATATAGTCCTTATGGACGCAAATGACTTCCTTATCAGAGACTCTTTAATGGTGCTCAAGTACTTCTGAGTTTAAAAGGTCAAATTCAATTCGAGTTGGTTTAGTCAAAGGCCGGTCAACTATTTGGTCAAGGCCTGGTCCATTGGGTTGACAAGTTCATGGTTAACAAATTTAATCATATATGGTCCATTATGTATGAAGTATTCAGGTCCATTGATAATAACCTTGAAACTATTAGCATATGAGCCCAAATTATTTTGTAAACCTAAAATTGAAAATTTCATCATTCAACTTTTAGTAATCGGTAGACACTCTTTTAAATTTCCGATTATGATTAAAACTTTACATAAGATTTATAAATATAGTACTCCAGACATACTAAAATTTTACTAGAATCCAACGGTAGATAAAAAGTTATTCATGACACCGCATGACTGCCTCAGATTACGTTTCTGTAGACACAACAGTAATAATAGCATATTTTCGAACACTTAACATGATTGGATCTCTACGAAAATTTTATATAAGATACATGATATTAATATATAACATATACTAAAATTTTAAGATAATCCAACGGCTATAAACAAAATTATGTACGACGCCGTAAGAGTATTTCAGATTACGTTTTTGTAGACAAAGCTGAAAAGATTGTATACTTTTGAGTACTTCCCATGGTTGGATCTTTATGAAAATTTTAAACATGATATATAACGTTTGTCTATTACATATAACAGAATTCTAGAACAATCCAACGGTTGAAAATCCAAATATTAGTTTATTACTTTGTTGTTCAGAATTAGGGTTTTCTGAACGAAAATTAATATCATTCGTAGAGGTTTTGGGGATGGCATCATATTCTGATTGGTATGAAATTTTAAAACAGTGTTTTTAACGTAATTGGGTATAACATACTAAAAATTCATACAAATCTAACGATGAAATATCTATGTTTTATAATCATACATCCGTGGAACCCTAGTATATGCCATGAATACGAAAATCTTTTATTAAAGGGGAATACTTGATAACGCAACCATCATATGAAAACAATAAGATCAGAACCACGCTAATCTTCAAGAAGTAATCTATAACCGATCTCGATCGATAAAAAAATTGCACAATTGATAGAGTCACGTTGATAACGTGTTGTAGTATTACTAGAAGCTGAAAGAAATAATCTTATTCATTGGAGAATAATATATATATTACATAGATTCAAGCCTCTCTATATATATATAGATTATAAGATAAAATCTGGTTACATCTAAATAAGCCGCACACATATAGGCCCAAGGCCCTACAACATTATTGGTTTATTACGAGGCATCCGTCTTCTTGTAACTCAAAACATAAAACAACTAGGTCAATACTCTGTCATGTTTTAGTTACCAACTTCAGCCTCCACCAGTTTAAGGGAGTCGGCGGTGCATCAAGGATAATCCATGTTCGTATAGCTTTGTTGAAAGATAAAGTGTATTTGGTTTAGTCTATGATTTAGAAAATAAAAAAGATTTCGTTCAACACCTAAATACGAGGGTTCAGTAAGAGAAACTTTCTCTCCCGAAACTCGAGCTTTCAAATTTACTCCAAAATTTGGTTCAAGATCGAGCTCCAAAATTTCCCCCTCTTTTTTCCATCTCCAGGTCACACCAAAATTTCATTCCCCCAAAATTAGGTCTCAACATCAAAATTTCATTCCCCCAAACAGAAATTTTTCCATTCCAAAAAATCACCAAATCGAGCTCCAACAATTCCCCCTTTTTTTTCATCTTCCGCTCTCAAATCTTCACCAAATTTTGTTTCAAAATCTCTGAATCCGTGCTGACAGATCTGGTTATAAAAGAGGCGTTAAACACAATGGTTTTTACTGGCTTCGAAAGAAGGTTTTTTGCTAAGGTAATTTCATTAAACCTTTAATTTTCTTTTGATCTATTAATATTAGGGTTATTAGAGTAGACAAAATAGAGAAGAAAACAACTTTCCCATTAATTGAATATGTACAATACAGTGTACTATATATACTTTTGATGGACTATTGTCTATTGGACTATAACACGTGAAGTCCATGTGAAGACAGGCTGGATTGTACAGCTGGAAGGATGAGTCAACAAGCCTAAACAGCTGGCTTGACAGGCTGGCTATTATCCCCCCTCAAGTACAAGGGGTTAGAAACAACCTTGAGCTTACTGCGAAGCACGCTGAATCTTGGGCTAGGGAGACTTTTGTTGAAGATGTCAGCCAATTGGGCTGTCATGTGGACATAGAAAACATCCAAGTTACGAGCATGCACCATTTCCCCCACAAAATGAAAGTCGAGATGAACGTGTTTCATTCTCGAGTGTTGGACAGGATTTGAAGCCAAACTTATTGAACTAATGTTGTCGCAGCCTATTCTTGGAATTCCTGTTGCCTTGAAATGTAAGTCAGTCAATAGATAACATAGCCATACCATTTCTGTCGCTGTATGCGCTAGCGTCCGATATTCAGCTTCCGTACTTGACCGAGCCACCTTGGTTTGCTTCTTTGATGACCATGAGACCATGTTAGAGCCCAAGAAGATGCAATATCCTCCGGTTGATCGACGGTCATCTACACATCCAGCCCAGTCTGCATCTGAAAAGCCCACTAGAGATGTTGTTCCTTTGGTGAACCAGAGCTCAAGAGACAATGTTCCCTTGATATATCTTAGAATACGTTTGGCTGCTTCTAGATGTCCCGTTCTTGGTTCATGCATAAATTGTCAAACGAGATTTACTGCAAATGAAACGTCCGGTCGCATCCACGTCAAGTATTGTAGAGCTCCGACTAAGGATCGGTACTCCGTTGGATTGGCTAAAATCTCACCAGAATTCTTGCTTAATGAAGTAGACACCGCAATAGGGGTGTTGCAAGGCTTACATCCATCCATCTTGTATCTTGTCAGTAGTCCAGGGCATACTTCGTTTGGCCCAGTAACAGTGAGTCTTCCGACCTTGTTACTTCTAAGCGCAGAAATAGTGGACGTGTCCCAAGTCCTTAATATGAATCGTCATTTGTAACTGTCTGATAACATGATGTATGTGATCCTTGGAGCTTCCTGTAAGAAGGATATCGTCCACATATACTAGTGCTATAGTAATGTCTGAGTTGTTGTGATGGACAAACATTGATGTGTCAGCTTTAGATTGTTCAAAACCTAGGATAAATAGGTTGTGACTCATTTTTTCGTACCAGGCCCGTGGAGCCTGTTTAAGCCCATAAATGGCTTTATGCAGTAAACACACAGCTTTGGGCCTTGCTGGATGAATCTTGGTGGTTGAGTCATGTGCACCACTTCTTTGAGATTACCGTGGAGAAAGGCATTCGAGACGTCTAGCTGAGTGATGGTCCAATTGTATTGAACAACGAGGGACGGTACCACTCTTATGGTAACTGGTTTAACAACTGGGCTGAATGTGTCTTCAAAATCCATGCCTGGTTTTTGGTGATACCCCATCTGGGTTATATTTCACACGAAATACCCATTTACAGCCCACTATATTTGTTTGTTCAGGTGGATCCACAAGAGACCAAGTTCCAGCATCCAATAAGGCAGTGTATTCATTTGTAGCAGCTACACGCCATACTGGGTCTTTGTTTGCTGTAGTGATATAAGTAGGAACAGTAATAGAAGCACCAAGTAGAGCCAAATTTATTGGGTATCTAGTGGATAAAAGAGACTTGGGCCTGCTAATTCCTGTTTTTCCTCTGGTTAGCATGTTATGCTTGTTCTGTACTTTAGTAGAGATAGCTGACACTGTGTTAGATGGATGAGTAACTGCTGATTCAGGACTGATCTGAGGGAGACTCGTTGTTGAAGAATTCAGCTCAGTGGAGATGGAATTAAGCAATGTGGAGTAAGGAAACTCAGTTTCATCAAATGAAACATGTCTTGATATGTAGATTGTACCTGTTGTAGGATCCAAGCATCTATATCCTTTTTGTTGTAAGATGTAACCTATGAACACACATCATTTGCTTCTCTGTTGTAGTTTGTTTGTTGTGTATGGCTTTAACCATGGATAACAACTACAGCCAAAAACTTTTATGAAGGAATAGTCTGGAGATTTTTCAAATAACACTTGATAGGGAGACAAATATTCTATGGACCTGGTAGGTAGTCTGTTAATCAGAAAATTTGATGTCTGTAAAGCATCAACCCAGAATGAGGTAGGCAACTTGGATTGAGAAAGAAGGGTCCTAGTGATATCAAGAAGATGTTTATGCTTTACTTCTGCTACTCGATTTTGTTCAGGAGTATGTGGACAAGACATTTCATGAGTGATTCCTCTAGTAGCACAAAATTCTTTTAGAAAATGGTTAACAAATTCACCTTCATTATCAGTTCGAATAATGACTAATGGATGAGACAATAATTTTTCTATTCTAGTTACAAACAGAACAAACACATGCTTAAACTCAGATTTGGATGCCAATGGAAAAATCCAGCAATATTTTGAATATTCATCAATTAATTGGCGTAATACAAGTTTCTTGCTTCAGATGCTACATAGCATGAACCCTAGAGGTCCATATGCAATAGTTGAAGAGGTTTATTTGCAAAAGATTGAGATACACTAAAGGGTAGTTTATGACTTCTACAGGTTTTACAATCCATACATGATAGGGGTTTATGTAGATGATTAGGCATACGTAAGAGATGACATAACTTTTGCAGTGTCTGAAACGATGGATGACCAAACCTCTTGTGAAAAGTGAGATTGTCAGAGATTGTGGAAGAGAGTGCTTGTGGAGCATGATGCGATTGCTGAAGGAAATGGGGTAGAGACCGTTACTATGTGGACCTTGGAAAAGTAATTTGACATACTGGTTTGTCATTCTGATATGTTCCTCTTTCTGCAATTTGTTTATGAAATATTGCTGGATTTGATTCGTTGTACATAGCTAGAACTTCTCTGATTATTCTTGTGAAAACCTCGAGGATTTGAAGATGACGTTCTTGAGTAATTTCTTCCATAGTTAGTGAGAAAGGCTTTGGCATGTTGCTCTTCTTTCTGAATCTTTGTTCGTTCTTGAACTACTGTTTCTTCACTCTGTAGATTGTTGTGAAGTTCGATTCAAGTAACCGGAGGATTTCTATGACGTATCGATGTTGCAAAGGGAATATAGTCATCATTGAGAGCTTTTAGGGTAATGACAACTAATTTTTTGTCACTAACTATTTCACCAGCAGATGCTAGTTGATCAGAAAGTGTTTTTATTTCATTTATCAGAGAAGAAACTGATCTTGTTCCTTGAGTAATTGATAATAATTTTGTTCTTAACTAAATGGAATGGATTGAAAATGCTCTACCAAAGCGATTTTCTATATTTTTTCAGAGAGAAACAGATGTTGTGGAATGAGTAAAATAGGCTATGATTGAGTCAGAGATTGTTGAGTTGATCCACATAGTAATAATGGAATCTTCATCAATCTACTCAGTGTAAAACGGATTTTCAACACCGTTTTGATGATTTCTTTGATTTGTGAACTGTGGAGGACATGGAAAAGATCAATCCAGGAATTTCTTTAGCTTGTATTTTAGAATAATTGGATTCAATAGAGTTTTCCAGACTAGAAAATTGTCTTTTGTCAACTTCAGATGTACAAAATTATAAAGTTAATTGAGAGGTATTTTTGATAAAAGATCTGAAAAAGGATTTTCCATGCTAGAAGATGAAGAAGATGGAAATGTTTCAATCATGTATTTGAGGATGAAAAGATTTGATATAGATCAGAAAACCTTAGAACAGGAACAAATATGATCAGTTTAGTTACAAACAAAGATATCTGGGTAAAGATTATCAAGATCGGATTTAATCCTCTTGATACTAGAAAACCAGATATCTAGTTTGTATCATCAAGATCAGTGAAGAATTAACAGAGAAAAAACTTTCAGCGAAGAACAAAGTAAGAAAATGAAGAGATCACCTCCAGTTCTTGAACTTTGTTATATATCGGTGAATCGATTTCTCGAAGCTTTTAGAGAGTTTAATGCTTCTCGAAAGTTGCAGAATTAAAGTCTACTGACAACCAAATAAAAAAATCGTTGATTTCTTGAAATTTGTTTACTGTTTGTTGAATCGATGAACACGCGGCTGATGAGTGACGACTGCTGCTGTTGCTTTTGATTAAGTTGTTGCTGTTGAATGAATCAAGAAATTGATTCAAGCGAAAGAGGAAATCTTGCGTTTCCAATAAGCTACTGTCGTTGAATTTGTTTCTTTCAAGAACCACATTAATGGCTTTACTGATCAATGAAGAAGATTAGAAAATTGAATTTTATCTAAATCAAACTTCAACCAAAAATTAATTTAAAAAATTAATTTGATTCTTCTTTAGCGTTTTCCCAAGAAAATACGCTTTGATACCATATAAGAGTAGACAAAATAGAGAAGAAAACAACTTTCTCATTAATTGAATCTGTACAATACAATGTAGTATATATACTTTTGATGGACTATTGTCTACTGGACTATAACACGTGAAGTCCATGTGAAGACAAGCTGGATTGTACATATGGAAGGATGAGTCAACAGGCCTAAACAGCTGGCTTGACAGGCTGGCTATTAAGGGTTTCTGATTTTTTTATACTAGGGTTTGTTGTTTAAAAGGGTTTTTGGTTTTAATCTTTCTCAATAGACTAGAACTAATCACTGGTTTACATAGTTGATGTTTATTGTTTGAGAAAGAAGTTTTTCTTCTTTTGCCCTAAAATCAATGGTACGGTGAACTGTTGGTGGTTTCATTTCTGTCTGGGTTTGCATAGTAGATTAAAACCTATTAATATGGATTTTCTCTTGTTTCTCTATTTTTATTCTTTTTGGATTAAGAGTCTGTTGGTTTTCTTCTCTTTTTCTTCTTCAATTGGATTGGATTAATTCTGTTGGTTTTCTTCTCTTTTTCTTCTTTAATTGGGTAAAGTCTGTTGGGTTTCTTCTCTTTTTATTTATTTTAATTTGAAGATTATGATTTCTTATTTTTTTTGGTGGTGAATCTGGTGATATTTTCTTAATAAGGTTGCTAACTTGCCGTCGAACTGGAACCCTCATTGTCTGAGTTTAGTTAAAACTAAACCATTTTTTGCTTATTTTAGTTGTTTCTGTTGAGTTTAGAAAGTAAATGGAATCCCTAACAGCGTACCTACAACAGTGTCTTTTTCTAAAAATACTGTGTATTTTTATTGTTAACTGAAGAGCTCTTGATTGTACTGTGTATCAAAGTTCTATGCTTTCTTTGTACTTAGGGTCCATCTTTCATTATTGTTCTTGTTGTGGTTCTTATAGTTGTTGTTTTTTGTTGTATTGCAAATGGAATCCCTAACAGCGTACCTACAACAGTGTCTTTTTCTAAAAATAATTACACTCTCATTGTTTGATTTTTGCAGGCAAATATTAAAGTTGGGCTTGATGCATACAGTCGTAGCTGAAGTTTTGGTTGTATCAAAAGGGATCTTCAGGTTGATTCTTGGCTGCTTTGCATTTTCATCTTGTTTACTGTTGAATGGTTTGTTTGTCTAGATTGTGGAGTACTTTCTAATCATCCGTACTTTCTCAGTTTGCTACCATTGAATGTACAGAAGTATCACAAACTAAAAGAACGATGACATCAATTTTCAGAAGAGTGGAGTGGCAAACAAGAACAAGCTGCAGCTGGAGGCAAATTATTTTTTAAATGTAAATACTGAATCTCTCTTTTCTTTTTGTGAATATTCTTTGTGTGCAGGTTGATCTCTTCTATGGTAACCTAATGCTTAACAACATAAGATATCACTTGTTCGTTTTTTCTGTCAGTTTTTAATGCTTATAAATATGGCAGAAAACAGGGAAGAGGCTGCAACATATGAGCTTCCATTGGTTTACTTGATGGATTGCCATTGAACGACTGCAGTTCCCTCTTAAAACCGATGGGTCAGGTACCTCTTCCAAAGACACCTACTTGATTATCTTCTCTTTTGATATGTCACATGTTCTCATGCATTCTTCTTCTTAGTACTATGACCGTTTTGTCTATTAAGAGTTGGAGCTTATCAGATGGCTGTTTGAATTTCCAGGAACCTAATGAGCTACTTGGCTATCACAGAGCAACATCTTTTACGTCGATAATTACTACTTCTAATTAAACTCTGTTCCTGACTTATATAGAGGGAGCTCTATCCAGTCCTGATATTATTCCCAGCTCTGAGAAAGAGCGCTCTTTCTTATGAAGGAGATGCTTCAGTAGCTGATATAATAAAGTTTGTAGCTGATCATGGAAGCAATTCTCATCATCTCAGCAGAGACAAAGTTACACTAATAAACTATTTGAATCCTCTCTTCTTATTTAATTCGACCAAGTTCTATTTTTATTTTGTTGTAAGCATGGAATAGAATGTCCCTGTTAAACTGATGTTGTAGGTTTCATTGAGACCACTTAGTTGCGATGTTGATTAGACTGGATTCTTTATTCCCTCGCAACTTATTTGCTCGTTTCTGTGGCTTTTATATGGACACGAGGCCAGGAACAAGGCATGAATCAGGTTCCATTGTTCGACTTATCTTCAATTCACAACGTAGACCTGACGGAAAACAGTAAATCCCATGAAGTCTTGCTGAATAACAGGATACCAACGAGAAATATTGAACTCATCCAATCTATTGGATCTCATCCATCTGTTGAACTACACAATGGCACTATCTTTATTTCCACCGACAAACTTCTGAATGCACCCCCATTTGAGCAATCCAAGATTCTCATCATTCAGGCAGATCAATAAATGGGATTTCATGGTCTGATCATCAAGAAGCAGATCAACTGTTATCTTTCCATAAGACTGCAGAAATAAGAATGTTGACCTTTGCCATATCTAAGATTCATTAACTATTTCATGGGTTTACAAGCATCTTTTGTATAAAAAGAAAATTTATCAAAAAAAGTGAAGTTTTTGGGATTTTCTTTTGATCAGTACAAATGCATTTTATAGTTTCGGCAAGTAGTACATTTAAATATTGATCTTATTATTATTGTTACTGCAGAGGTTGTGACATAATGCCCCTGGAGTCATGGGTGCAACACTTTGCCCTCTTTGCTGATTGCAGTAGATATAATGGCAACACAGATTTAGTCATCAGTTCTGTGAACATTCTTAAGCAAGTTAGCTGGACGCAGATTGCCAAGAATACACGCAACACCATTCATTCAGGTATGTGCCACAATTAGAATATTTTGAATCTTTGATTACAACTAATTAAAATGCAGGACTTGTGTTTTGCTTTTAAATTGTAATATAAGTAGGAAATCCTTATTTCTGGTAGTGAGATAAAAAATGGTTAAGTAGGAAGTTCTTATTTCTGGCTGTGAGATAAAAAATGGTCGCAGACCAACTTATCTGACAACCAGAAATAAAGACTTGTGATCGTCTCCAATATAATTTATCGCTTTATCTGACATTTCTGAAACCAGCAAATCTACGAAGAGTTTTTTTTTTCAAATGACTGTCTTCTAATGAGTGAGCTTGTTTTGAATAGGATGCAACGTTGAAATTGTCATTTGTGGCAACAAGGACACCGCCAATTGGAATAAGAGCTATTACTTAAGCAGAAGTGTTGGTGATGTAACGAGATTCTCCTGGACAACTGATTTGCAGGTAATGGACTTTAACGAGGGTAAGGACAGTACCCCGGAGGAAAGTGCTCAAGCAGCTCATTTATTTCAAAAGCTTTTCCCGTATGGTAAGATTAAGTTGTACTTGTTGGGAGTTGTGATTCATAATTTCATATGAAAAGCTAATGTAAAACTCAATAAACTCGAAATTCCTGAATAAATGAGCCATATTAAAATTGCTTATCTGTGTATATCAAGTATGATTCTTAAATAAAGTTTTTCTTTATCAACAAAAAATATCAGAACAAAAAGGAAAATTTGTTGAATGGTCCAAAGATTCATGATATTTAATCTAGGGTCCAGCTAAAAAAAACATTCATTATGAGATCCAAAACCAAATCAAAACATGAAAATTACTTGGCTACCCACTTGCCAAACGTGTGAATAAAAACATGGGTTTCTCCCTGTATTCTTCGTTCTTCCCCTGTATTCTTCGTTCTCCTTGTCTTCCCGTTTCTTCTTCTGTGTTAAAAATCCACAGAAACCACATCTCGATTATTTCAGTTTCACCACTCAAAACTGAAATCTAGGGCACGGTTTGCCAAAACCACCTAAAACTGAAATCTAGGACACGTTAGAGGAACTGAAATCCAAAACCACCTGAAACTGAAATCTAGGGCATAAAAGTCGAATCGAAAATCAAATTGAAGAAATCAAAAAGGGTGTGATGCAAAATACATTTGCGATTCAAAAAGGGTGAACAAAATGAGATTATAGCAGAAATAGTGTATGAAGTAAGTTTCCCTCTCCTCTAAAGAAATAAAAAAAACTCTTTTCCCCCTCGTTTGTATATGTGGTTGTGTCCCCTTTTATGAAATTGAATATCGACTGTTGAAACCGGAACGAAAGCAAAAATTCGTAAGGAAGCTTTAAAATTATTTATGTTTATACTTCTAATTTTATTATTTTGTTGATACTAATTTTTTCCTGTTTAAAACCCTAATTTATGCTTGAAGTATCAGTACAAGTCATTATGCACTGTTGGATACTTACAATATTGTTGTGTGTATGATCCATCAGTACATATTGACATATACTATGTAAAAACCTCTTTTATGATTGAATAAGCCTCAACATATATTGATATGTATTGTTGGATACTTAGATTACATTTCTATTGGGTACATACCAATATGTACTATCATGCAAAAGGAAAAAAATGTGTAAAAATAATATGTTCTGACATTACATATTGATATGTACTGATGGAAAAAATGACTTCTAACATTACATATCCATCAGTACGTATCAAATATGTGTAGTTGGACAGGTTACAGTTGGATAATACATATTAATATGTACTGGGTAGAAAGCTAGTTTATCAATATGTATAGTTCAATAGGTTACAATACATATCAATAAGCACCGGGTAAAAAGATAATGGAGATTGATTTGACACCCAAATCATCGAAGTATGAGTATGTAAGTGATGGTGGATCATACTTCTCATGGTCACCATATGATCTTCTTATGCTTAAAGAAGGTAACGTTGGATCCTCAAAGATTCCTTGAAGGACCTCAAAAGTTGTACTAGGCAGCAGCTGAATGACAACTTTCTTCTCGTTAACAATCCTGGTGATAACTTTTTTCTGAATCAAACACCAGCAGGAGATGATTTGTGCTATTAGTTGGATGATCTTGCACATCCCTTGAACTTCCCAGAGGGTGTTCATGGTGCTGAGTGCATCCAAGTGCAAAATCATTTTGACCACTATCAGAGTTGTGATAACGTGGGTGTGCTTCGGAACTTCCCATCTTCCCCTTCAAATACTGGTCTTCCTTCTTGGGAGGTATGTAACATATTTATCATTCATGATATTTCTTTAACGATCATTTCTTAAAGAACTCAATTGGTTAAAAACCTCGTTGTTTTATGATGTACCCACTTCATCAAATTCTGAGTACAATCTTATACAATGATAAATGGAATGAACTTCTCAACACAATATGGATAAAAATATGTATCTTAATCTACGGATGAGGTTTATGGCGGTTTTACTAATTTATTAGAATTATTTAAGAATTGTCTATCCTGATCTTGTGTCATTTAGCTTTGTTTCTGTAGTCACATGTTTTTTATCGTCATATATATGGATTTTGCTTTACAATTTGTTGGTTGTATTGCAGTCTCTAACTAGAACATTGCAATCAACACAGGGTATTAGAGTTCCAGAAACTGCATGATGTGGAAATGAAAATTCTGTTGTGCCTTTTGTTGATCGTTCAGTTGGAACAGTTCATGATAGAGGATAAATTGAAAATGGTTCCAAGTTATTTCCAAGAGGTAGCTTCCTCTATTCCCAGCGCGATTTTGATGCCAAGAAGTAAAAATTTCACTTGATTATCAAGTATCTACTGCAGTACATGGGAAAAAAGGGAATGAATTAATCTGAGTTTTTTAGGTATAAAAGGTCAAGAAGAGTCTATTGTCTTGCTTGAATTTCAACTTTGTTTACAGAGTAAAGCATTTCCGCTTTGCCTTTTTTTTTATTTTTCTTCTACTTTTCTCAGTCTCATAACTTATTCGCTTGTAGACCCATGGATTCATGATTCCTAATAAAGTTCTTATTTTCCTTTTGAAACAACAATTGTACTTTCTTCAGTTGTTTGATGTCAGCAATTCTTTTACTGTATTCGAAAGTATAATGATATGGATTTATGTTGGTTTCCTTCGCTGCTCCGAATAACATGAATTTTCACGTGTATATAGATTAGTGGGATACAAGATATACATTGGGGAAAGTTTTGATAACTCAATTGTATCAAAGATATCTACAGTCATTGCATTACATAACGATAAGTACCTAAGATATTCATACAATACATAATGATAAGTACCTAAGATATCTACAATCATGTTTTTGGAATCTCACCTGGGCTTAGTACATAATGATAAGTACCCAAGATATTAATTACAGTACATAATGATAAGTACCCAAGATATTCATTACAGTACATAATGATAAGTACCTAAGATATCTACAGTCATGTTTTTAGAATCTCATCTGGGATTAGTCCGTTGAAGATGATATGTTCACATAACTTGTCACCATTAGAGCTGTGCTGCAATCGGTAAAGATTTTGCATGACTTGAATCCTGACTGTTTGGAATCTGCTCTGTTCATCTTGGATATTCTTTCTAATCTTTCCGAAGGAAGATCAACTTCTAAGCATGCATGACTCCTGGTTCCAAAAACTCACTCAGCCTTGGCCCTTTCAAAGTTGATTCAGATGGACGATCCATAGTAATTCAATTCCTTCGCCCAGTAAAACCATCTCACCTATATCATAGTCACCCTGCAAATAACTTAAAAATTTACCTTATTACTGAGGGGACTAATTATGCTATGCAACAAGAACAAGCGGGGATAGAGAATGAACCTGAGTCATCTTCCTTGCAACGTAACTTCTACAAAACATGTTTAGCCTCGAGTTTTTTCCCTTGACTCACAAGCCAAATTGAAGATTCGGGCAAGAAAAATACGGTGAGTGTAAAATAAAAGAAAGAAGGATTAGAA
Source organism: Papaver californicum (assembly GCA_023531435.1). Classification (NCBI taxonomy): domain Eukaryota; kingdom Viridiplantae; phylum Streptophyta; class Magnoliopsida; order Ranunculales; family Papaveraceae; genus Papaver; species Papaver californicum. The sequence continues at coordinate 12,534,195 of JAJJMC010020031.1, forward strand.
AGAACCCTAAGCATCAACCTCCAGCTTAGCTCAGTCTTCAATGGCATTCCAAAGAACATACAGTAGGAAAAAAAATCCACCAGAGCCAGTAAACTGTGGAAGAGTGTTTAGTAATCCCCTTATTTTAGGAGGAGAATTTTCATATATATAAACAGGAACAATAGTCACAGACAGACCAATGGCAAATCCATTAAGAAGTCTAGCCAAGAGGAGGACATAAACATTCAGAGTCTATAACATGACTAAACCACTAAGAAAATAAAGAACTGATGAGAGCATAAGAAATGAACGTCGGCCAAGCCTATCTGCTAGAGTCCTAGGGCATGTCGTAATAATTGTTGCTCCGACAAGTGACATAACTACTATCAAACCCTCCACCTTAGGTTTGTTTTCTAAATTGAATTCCTTATTTATGTAGAGAAGTGATCCTGCATGTGCATAAGTAAAACAATAAGGTAAAATTTCTTGAATAACTTAGCGTTGAGCACTAACTACAGATCGGTCAACTACACATATAAACATTGCAGTGTTTTTTATCTGTATCAAATCATGTTCAAACTGAAATAAAAAAAATGAGAAAATTTTTAAGATTTGAAGAGAAAAGTATAAGCCAAGAGTGGGATTATTCTAGATTGGTACCCGCAATTTTAGCATTCCCCCCATCCTTGCATCAAAGATATCTATATTCATTGCATTACATAATGATAAGTACCTAAGATATTCATAAAATACATAATGATAAGTATCTAAGATATTCATAACAATACATAATGATAAGTACCTAAGATACCTACAGTCATGTTTTTGGAATCTCATATGAGCTTAGTACATAATGATAAGTACCTAAGATATTCATTACAATACATAATGATAAGTACCTAAGATATTCATTACAATACATAATGATAAGTACCTAAGATATCTACAGTCATGTTTTTGGAATCTCATCTGGGCTTAGTCCGTTGAAGATATTGATACGTATTGGGTGAAAACCTAGTAGATATTGATACGTACTGGGTGAAAACCTAGTAAATATTATTATGTACTGAGTAACAACCTAAGAGATATTGAGATGTACTGAACAAAAATTGGAAATTAGCAATCCCCACTAAATACATTACAAACTTATACACAGAACAAGACTTATGCATCATACAACATAGAAAAATAACTCAAAATAAATTGAAATGAACGATAACGAGGGGGCGCTGCCCCCTTGACCCATTACCGTAAATGATAAAAATGGAGCATCAAGAAACCAATATGATATTCATTGTTTTACAGTATGACCTCAATGACAAATCACCTATGTATGCACAACAAAAAAATATAGATAAAACAGTACAAGCAAATATGTACTGATGCAGTTGTAAACAAAAAATGAACATCAGATAAACAAAGAAATCAAAATATTCATTCCACATCATATAAAGTCACATATCAAATAACAATCAACCTGAAATTTTATAAAAATCCTAGTAGATATCGATATGTATTGAGTAAATACCTAGTAGATATCGATATGCACTGAGCGAAAACCTAGTAGATATCGATATGTACTGAGTGAAAACCTAGTAGATAGACACCCGCCTATGATACTCTAACAATTAGTCGAGACACTGCACCATTGTGCCTTTAAGACAGTAGAAATTCACACCCTATCAAGCACAAGACCCTATTTCCTCAAATGTCAAGGAATAACATTGCTTAAAAGTAAATATTGTATAAAATATAATTACTTGATAGAAACAGTATGAAAATAAAAAATCATACCAAATAGTCCAAACTTATGTTAGAAATTGTAGAGGATCCTCTCAGATGACCAACATAAACAACACCTGAAGTCCATGACATCAATTGATATACAATAACTGCAACCTGGAATGCAAAGTTAAGAACAAGTTAGACACAACTCAATCCCACTCCATAAAGAGAAAAACTAATAAAAATCACAATGGAATATCCATAAACGCAGGATAGAAATCTCATTACCTATAAAGAAGGATATAAATCCAAGGGCAGAGTAGCATTTCCAGAACTTGGTGGGATGTAAAGCAGTGTCATACAATATCCAAATCAACAAACTTAGAAAAAACTTAATCAACTTCCATAAAAGTTTAATGGGAACTGAATAGAAGGTGACGAGTCTTTCTTTCAAAATTTCACACTAAACGCAGGATAAAAATATCATTACCTTTAGCTCATCTCTTGTGATGCTCCCTGATCTCCATGTATATCCATGTCTTATATCGACCTCTTTCCATCCCGCTTATGTTACAGCAGAGAGGATAAAAAAGGCAAAGAATCTAAAGCTTCTTCTAATTGCTGGGATTGGTTCTGATCATATTGATGAAGATAATAAGACGAGCTTGGACAAACCCTGGTGTAAGATTGTAAAGTAAATAACTACACTAGCCGTCGGAAAATAAAGCTGTTGTTTAGAACTATGTCATAGCTTTAACTCACTTATATAATCTTTCAAACTCTCAGTAGTCAGACCAAGCCTGAATCGCATGTTTATATATAATCAAAGGACTCATGTTCGGGTACTCATAATAACAGTAGTGATCAGAGTCTAGTATAAATAAAAGAGTTCCACAACCAATACTCGTTATATGTTACTTTTACCAGCATAAAGAGTTCTAAAAAGTGAAATATCTATAAAGAATACTGAAACAAAAACTACATAGTACACGTACCATTCAACAACATATATAGAACAAATATCATGCTTCAAAAAAGCACCTAGGTACGGTTAAAATATATTATAATCACAGTGATTTGTTTGTGTTTTGATAATAAATAATTTTGGACAGTATAACAAGCAAGGGGGAGAGTTCTACTTCAATGGTTGAAGCCATTCAACTATAACCTCCTTTATCATGATCGCCTAAATATGGACCCAAAATTGGAAGCTGAAATTGGTACAAAGTTCGAGGAATACATGAATGTGATGTTCCCTTGAAATTGGTACAAAGTTCGAGAAAGACATGGATGTGATGTTCCCAAAGTGCTATAGAATTGTTATCAACATGTCTTTGACAGAGAAAACAAAGTAAGAACTAATTAGGTTCTTCCTATTTCAAGTTTAAATTCAGTTCTTTTTCATTTTTTCATGAGTCTACAAAAGAAGGAAAATGTTCAGAGAAACACTAATAATTACTTAACATTAATATCTTGATTGGTTAATCTAAGACCAGTCAAGTACTTCACAAAGCATCAATCAATTAATGATTTAAATCCAATCTTAATTTTCTAATTAAATTAGGTTAAAACCTAAATAATCAAAATAATGGATTGAAAATTACCTGGGCGACAACCTTTCACTACATTATCAAAACCAAATAACATAGAGAATCTTCATAAAACACCCTGAAAAAACAAAGATCCAGTATCACAGGACAACAATAACCATCAATCGATTACTTAATAAAATCATATCGATAACGATTTGGGACTTCTGAAGAACTATAGCCAATAACCCCTAAAACCTAACAACCGAAATGTGTTTTTTTTTTCATTGGAACTTCTGATTCTAAAAAACCCATCAATTGTTATTCATCAATCACATTAGCTCTCGTTTTAGACGAAAAAGATGAAAAGTTTTTTTTTTGATTCGATAAGATATAGATGAAGAGACATAAAGGATATTTTAGATATTTAAAAAATATACTTTATATGTCCCGCATGTGTTATAGACCTGGGAGTAATTTTTTTAGTCCAAAACATGATTTTGGACTAGCGGTTAATCCATGTCTAGTGGATGGACTAGACACTAAATGGGTCCTCTATAATGGATTAATTAGTAATTCCTAGAAAAAAAATGCTAAACTAGATATTAGGGATCACCCTATGACTTGCGTTTTCTCAATACACATATTCTATGGTGTGCACAATATGGGAAGGAAAAACAATCTCAAAAAAGCTATCCAAGAAAGTCTGGTATACGTCTTCATTTGCGATAACTTGGGCACAATGGTTAGAAACAAACAACAGGTAATGGAAAAAACAAGAAAACGAGTTGGAGAAATGGTAATGGGAAAAAGAATAAAACGAGATGGGATTTAATCTTTAAGTGGGTAGAGGTAATGGATAACGGCTAGTTGTTGGGCTCCTTCTTGCAATTGGGCCTCAACTTTGGGGTCAGGTTGTTTTAAAGCCTTAGCCATTTTCATAAAAAATTCTCGGATTGGCGTGGCTAATGAAACCTATACTTTGAACACGCAAAGGTGGCGTGGCTTATAAAATTTTACTCCTTGGACACGTAACAATTTTTGTACGTTGCCATATATTGGTCTATGGACACGCTCACTGACAAATACTAAATGAACGTGACTAAAGGGTGCCTTTTGGACACGCATTGTGCAATGTATTTTTTAATGGACCTAACAGACACGTCAAAATTTATAACGTGGCCATAGATTGGTTTATGGTCACACTCAAACTCAACGTGGCTAAATGGTTCTTTTTGGACATGCACTGGGAAACGTGGTTTTTAATGGACCTAACAGACACGCCAAAATTCATAATGTGGCTAAAAGTACTAGCAATGGACACACCAACAACCCGTGGCGTGGCATTTATGACATATAGACACGCCAAAAATAAAAAACGTGGCCAAAGTTTTTTAAGTGGCGTGTCTAAAGCCTATTTTTGTACTAGTGGAAGAATATGATTTATACTCCCTCCGTCCCTATTATATAGGCGGATTAATGAATTTTTATTGTCCCACTAAATAGACAAAATTCTAATTCCAATACGCATTTTGACGTATATACCCTTATTTATGATGTATGGGTAATTGTATTGAGAATAAGATAAAAGGTAAAAATATGAAAAAACATGAATATTTATAAAAACCAATCAATTTATTAATATAAGAGATTTTACGTTCTCCACCTATATATAAAGAACGGAGAAAGTATTTGCACATCAAGAAAAGGTACTAGTTTCGTCCTTCTTTTATACAAACTTTCGATATCCCATGGAACAAGAAAAAATTGTATAAGTTTAACCTTACCGAACAATAACTCCCGGGCCATTGCTCTCATCCCTGTCTGAATTACTCAATCTTCTAAATTTTTGTGCATTCATTTTCTTATCCCCATAATTCTTCTATTCCACTAAACAATTCAATCATATTTCCCACTCCTTTATTTTCTCTCTGTTTTTTTTTGTTTATTCTGTTTGTTAATCCTTTTTCTTAGTTTATTCATCTCACTATTGTCTTTCTCAAATCTGTAATGTAAAATCAACATCATCCCGTGTAATCCTTTTGGATATTCTTGATGCTTCTTCATCAAGATTACATCAAAATAATTGCCATAACTACCAATAAATGCTCATAACTGAATTTGTTTATCCTCTTCTTTCTATATATACCTACTCCATTATATCCAATTGCAGGCGTCTCCTACACTTCATCATTACAATGTCTTCATCTGTTTCATTAAATCCTTCAAATCCCAACCAGAACAATGATATCTCATTTAACAATTTTCTAGTCTCTTCTTTTATCAAACATCCACTTATACTATTCATGTAGACATTCCAACACCCATGATTTCCAGAGACTATAAATAATGTCTAGCCCTCAGAACACTCTCTCCTAGAGTATTCCCTATTTCTATGCTTAAAGAGCTATTAGGGAAAACCTAGAAGTCCCTCCAACCATTTCATGTATCTGAATTCTCCAATGATATTTTCCTTATCAATTTTGGATCTCACTCTGATTTAGAAACCATTATTGACGGCATCCCTTGGGGTATTAGAGATGATCTCTTTGTGATGGAACATTGTCATCCAAATAAAGCCCCAAAAGACTATTTGTTCAATAAAGTTGAATTCTTGATCCAAATTCATGGAAACCCGGTCAATTGCTTGGACAAGGGTTTTGTTCAATCTCTTTTATCAAAATTAGGTGCAGTGTGTCCCATATCAACACAAAAGGAAAATAACCGGGGGAAGTTTTCTAGAGTTAAGTTTACTGTCAATATTATGCACCCACTTCACGATACTATCTCTTTCCCTATTTTTAATATAGACAAATGTGATGCTGACATTAGATATGAAAGATTGCCTCGTTTCTATTTTTTTTGTGGATTTATAGGTCGTGTACTAAAATTGTTCCCTCAGATGAACCAATATAAAAACACAATTTAGAAGAACTTTCCTGAAGAAATCCAGCAACAGGCACTTGCCATGATCTTACTAAGGTACAAGCCTACTATCAATACTTCAATGCGACGTAAAGAATGGGATTTTGTTGAATTCTAAGACAAGCTTGTTACAGAGGAAGAATCTACTCCCAAGTTTTGATCATATGTTGTAAACCAATTCCACTGTATGTTGGCAATGCAGATCCGTTCAATCCTGGACAGCACGCCATAAGGAAACACATCAGCATTGCTGACTCGTTGTTGTCAGATGCTGAAAAATAATCAATAAGGCGTCAAGAAAATCATATATTGGGTGGCTATAACATATCCTCTTCTACCATACCTACTTCTGAAGTTGGTAACAATAATTTAAGGATAAATCAAAGGAATATCCTTAGCCAAGAAAAAGGAAAATCTCCCATAATTGTTCCTGATTATTCTCATAATTTTTTTAATCTTAACGAATTTTATTTAGAAAATATATTTCTAACCCCATCAGAATTCAGAATGACGATTTGCAGAAAAAACACAAAATTAATGTTATTACAATGTTTATTGTTGAAGAGATGGATACTAAGGAAAAAAATCAGAATTTGCCTTCATCAAAGGGTAAATAATGGAAGAATTTGGTAAGATATAACTGCTCCAAGGGATCAAAAATACAACAACATGGTAGCATTGAAGATCAAAGACCCTCTCCTCCAAAAATGGCAAGAAGTGAAGTCAGTGCTGAAGATGAAATGAGTACAACGGCTATCCCAAAAATACTACACAATATATGTTAGTATTTGCTTGGAATTGTTGGGGATTGGAGAATGAACCAAAAATTCAAGCTCTACTATTATTCCTCAGAGGAACTAGACCTTTATTGGCTTTCATATCGGAAGCAAAACTTTCTGAACAAGCTGCTAATGATAGACTACATATCTTTGAATACTAGAATTCTTTCATAGTGCCATTTATAGGCAGAAATGGATCTTTTGGTTTTATGGGAAGACAATATTGAAGTTGTTTATAAATCCAGTAATCTTATTCACATGTTAGTACATGATTCTGATAATCATCCTCCTTGGATTTTTTTTTTATGTTTATGGAGCACCTCATGTACAAAATTGAGCCAATTTTTGGCAGTATCTATCTCATTACTCTCAACAAAAGCCCGGTAGAAAGTGTTTCATTGGAGATTTTAATGCTTTGGCTTCTGTTGGAGAAAAATTTGGTGGGATTCCAGTCTTGAGTTCAAACATAGAATACTTTAATATTTTTCCATCAAAATCACTTGTAGGATTTAGGGTTCAGTGGTTCTGCTTACACTTGGAGTAACGACAGAAGATTACAAAATCTCATCAGACAAAGACTGGATAGGGTCCTTATATCTCCAAATTGGTGTCTGTCTTGTGCTTCATCAACCAAACAATTTCCAGTGACCATGCACCAATTCTTCTCAACACCTGCAGATCAGTTCCAAGAAGAGCAACTTCATATAAGCTTGAAGCATACTGGTGATAGATGTTATTTTTAATTATTGGACTTTAGATCTGACTGAAGATATCCAATGTAAACTTAGAAAATTTAGTACTTTCCTCACCAGTTGGATTAGAAGGAAAATGGGTTGTGTCAAAGAAGGGAAGAAAAATAAAGAAAAATTTGTTTTACTATAAGTCTCTAAGATATACTGCTTTTTCTATTCAGAAAGAAAAATATTTAATGTGACAATTGAACAATTATATTGTTATGGAGGCTACATACTAGGAAAAAAGAACACAAGATAATTTCATCTTACAGTTCAGAAAGAAGAAGGAAAAATTCTATCACTTATCTGCAAAAAAAAAACTTTCTTGGACCAAAAATTATGATAAAATAACTCAGATACTTATCAGTAATTTACGAAGTCTTTTCACTCGACCTGTGAACATGCTTATCTCAATGGAGTTTCTCACAACTTCATATTCCATGGATTCAAACCAAAGCAATTCAATTTCAGATATCCCAAAAAAAAAGGAAATATGGAATGTTCTCGGTAAAATGGAGTCTCTAAGTTCCTCGTGCCCTAATGAGTATCCTGTAATATTCTATAAAAAATTTAGGGAATAATTGGAGATGACTTTGCAAATTTATTCAACAGATCTTTCTCTCAGGTACATTACCAAATTCTTCGAATCATACTTGTGTTGATGCTAAAAATAAAGAGTCCTAAGTGTCATAGTGATTTTAGGCCTATTTCATTGTGTAACGTCTTGTATAAGGTTGTTGCTAAATGGATTTCAAATAGGCTTAGACCCCATATTGAAAAATTAATCTCTTGGGGTCAAAATGCATTTGTACCAGGTAGGAAAATCATGGACAACATCGTGATTGCGAAAGAACTCTTTCACTCTATTCATATTTCAAAGTCTCTAAATGGTCATTTTGCTTTAACAGTAGACATGTCAAAGGCTTATGATAGAGTTAATTGGTCATATCTTAGTCATATGTTGCAAATTTTAGGATTTCATGGTTTATCACACTCTCTAATCATGAATTGTATTCAAACTGCTACTTTTTCTGTCCTTCTTGGAGCACCTCAAGATCATTTCAGTCCTGAAAGAGGACTTAGAAAGGGATGTTTGTTATCACCAACTTTATTCATCATCTTCTCTCAAGGTTTGTTCATTCTTATGGAGAAGTATAAATCAAATGGTCTCTATAAAGGTTATGGAATCAACAGATAGGCTCCACACATTAGCCATTTAATATTTGATGATGATATTTTCTTCTTTGGGAAGCATGACAGAACTAATATAAGAAATCTAAAGAAATTGCTAGAAGAATATGCAGAATTTACAGGTCAACAAATAAACTACAACAAGTCATCTATTCATTTCAGTAATGGCATACAAGTGTTAAGAAAGAATGTCACTTTAGAAGATCTTAGAGTTAAACAAATTCAGGTGTATGAGAAATATTTGGGTGTTTATTCACTCCAGGGTGATTATAGGGCCATCATCTTTGATTTTCTTATTCAGAAATTCAGTAACAAAATGGCTGGTTGGAAACAACATTATTTGACTGATGTTGGTAGAATAGTTCATTCTAAAACTACCCTTTCTTCTATTCCGGTCTTTTTTATGGGTACTTGTTTGCTTTCCAAATGGGTGTTACAACAACTAAGAAGGATACAATTTTCCTATTGGTGGAGTCAACAATGCAGATACAAAGAAGTTAAATTTCATAAGGTGGCAAAAGATTCATAAACCTAAAGGAGATGGAGGTCTAGGAATTAGAGATATAGAATTGATCAACATATATCTAATTTGAAAATTAGTTTGGAGATTTCTCGAAGATAAAAATACAGTTTGGGGTAGATTGTTGTCAGTAAAGTATCTAATAGATGGGATGGGACATATTAGTCTGTTTCTGAAATAGGTACTGCTTCTTCAACTTGGAAAAGCATGTTGGATGTTCGACACATAATGATGGGTAACTGTAACCGGTATATCAATAATAGAATGAATGTGAATATTTTAAAAGACCCTTGAATTCCTTGTTTGATGGGAAATTGGCTACAACATATAAATTCTACCCAAGCATATCCTTCTAAAGTTTCTGAGCTCATAATCCAACATTCTAGTGAGTGAAATATCTCTTTGTTACAAAATTTATTCCCTCAAGATATAGTTGCTTCTATTAATAACATATATCTATCTAGAGAAGAGGCGGCTTCAGATTTCTTAGTTTGGTCCAAAACTAGCTTAGAGAGGTTTGCTGCAAAATCTTGTTACAAATTGCTAGCCAATGAAATTCCAACTTCTTTTGCTATTAGTGTGTTCCCTTGGTCCTCTCTTTAGAAAATTTAAATGTTTCTCCTAAAATTCAGGTATTCATATATAAGTTGTTACATAATGGTACAACAGTTAAGTTCAATATATTCAGGTTTGTTAATAATATCGATGTTAGATGCACTTTTTGTGGATAAGTGGAGGAAACTGTGGAACATTTGTTCTTTAGATGCCGCTGCACTAAGATGATGTTTGATATATCACCTATCAGTTTTCCTACATCCTTTGATAATGTGGATCCTAATATTATCATTCCAAAGTGGTTAGAAGAAGATGTGAATCACAAATATTTTGCAATGCGGTTGTCTGTGTTTTGGAATATATGAAAGATGTTCAATGATACAATCTTCATGAATAGTTTATTTTCTAAAGAAAGATGTATGAAGATCGCCTTCCAAGATTTCAGTTTATTTAATCAACACTCTCTGCACATCCCAAGTCTCACTGTAAATAACCAGTGGCAGAAACCTCCAGAATATTATTTCAAGATCAATGTTGACGCAACTTTCTCCACCAATCAAGGTGTTGCCGCAGCTACTGCATTTGATAGTCAGGGTAGATATCTAGGCTGCAGGTCAAAATATTTTTAAACTACCACTTTTGGAAAAATACAGAGGCTTATGCTTATGATCCTGGGTGTTGACCTAGCAATTCAGCTTCACTTATCTAAGGTTATTATTGAAGGAGATGCTTCCAACATTCTTGATGCTATTAATGGGGAATTTCATAACATTTCTGGAAGAAATAAATCAACAATTCAGTGTATTCTGATATTAGTTTCATTGTTGTGCCTAGGTCCATTATAGCCCATGAGCTATGTCAATTCACATTTAGCAAACATGTAATGGGATATTGGTATACTCACGACCCTCCCTCTTGTATTTATTTCTATCTTAATTTCTTTGAGGAGTAAGTTATAAAATAGTATTATGTCTTACCTTCAAAAAAATTAAAAAAAAAATCGGGTCCCTCCGTATGCTACATCATCCATAATTAGGGGTGTAAATTGGTCCGGTCCGGGTAGCCCGACCCATTAATTAAATGGGCAAGGGTGGGTCGGACAGAGTAATCTTTTGCTCGTTAAATCAAATGGGTCGGGTGGGCATGGATTTGTAGCAAAATAAAGTGCCCATGGCCTTCCCAAGCCTATTTAATAATTTGGTCTTGGACGGGCAGGGTAGGACGGGCCTTAAATATATAACAAAAAAGTTTAATTTAAAAAGAATTTTTTTTATGCAATTATAAAATAAAATAAAAATTAAATTTCCTCAGAATTGAATCATGTTAAAAGGAAATCGTAGATTCTTTTAAGTGTATTTAGTAAAATAAATTTTTTATCGAAAAAATATATGACTAATTTGGTTATTCGGTATGTTATAATTTTATAAATTATATTTTTTAACATAAGATGAAAATTAGAAATAAGCAATTAGGACAAATAAATGGATAGTATTAACGGGAAACTAGGTGATATGTGCATTATTTGCACTAGTTTGATACTATAACTCATTGTCTTATTGTTAGTTTTCATATCATTATGCTTTGATTTTGTTTTCTTTGGAGTTTCTAAGGTGTTTTGGAGTTATCTCAACCAATGGAGAAGAAAGGAGTTCATTATGACATGAAATGAACAAGGAAGTCAAGTTATACAAGTTAAGAAGGGCCAAAGACCAAGTTCAAATCGTCAAATACATAATTTCTTATCATCATCTTGAAGATAATTGAAAGACGAATCCAATGCAAAAAGAATGAGGTCATTCTGAGTTCGTATGAGGAAGTTATGAGCAAAACAACCGAGAAGAAGTAAGTGAAACGCTCAGCAAAATAATCGGTAGATAGTTGGGGGGCCATGCCTACCGATTATGGGATGTTTTGGAGCAAAAATATCAGTATACTTCATAAAAATAATCGGTAGATAATGTGGGGTCGAGATTACCGATTATTGACACTTTGAGAACATGATTTCTCTGTATACTTTATAAAAATAATCGGTAGAAAGGTGGGGAATGAGTCTACCGATTATAGCACGACGGGAGCCACTTCCAAGACATGTTTTTGACTTCTAAATCAAGGTATCATGGTCCCATGACTCTAAAACCTAGATATGATGAAGACTATACAAAAAGACTTCCATAACCCTAAGAAGACATCTTTACACTATATTTTACACATCTTTACAAGGAGAACAAGGAGCTAGGGCTTGGAGTTGCAATTGATCATCACGATTTTTAGGGTTTGTTTTACTTGCTTTCTTCAATATTTTCCATGGATTTTGAGAAATCCATGATGAGCTAAACCTTTCTTATTGGTTAAGGATGTAGCCTAAAGTCATGAACATGTTATTCAATTAATGCATTAGTTTTTTTATTCACTCTCTTGTATATCGTTCAAATTTTATTATGTATAATAATTATTTGATTGTGTTCATATAATATGATTATTTATTTCGCATGTTTGAGTCGTGAATTAAATATATTAATAACTACTCTATAGATAATTAGGAATCTTAGGTAATTTTAGCTTAAGTTTTAGTTTAAATTATTTTGAAAAACAAAATAGCCCCGGCCCCCCCCCCCCATCTCCTTATGGATCAAATCTGTTCTTACAACTATACTCTTATTTATAATTATGAAGTGAAAGAATTTGAAATAATTTTGCTTGTCTGACAACCGACCAAATTTTGGCGCCGCTTCCGGGGAGGCATATCGAATTTTTATTTTGTTTTTGATCTCTTATTTTTTGTTTTTAATTTCGTTTTAAGAATTATATTTCAGGTACTTTACTAAAAGACAAACCAAAAGAAGCAATGCATGATGCAAACGTATACTCAAAGAACTAGCTTCTCACAAGCTGGATACACAGGAATGGTGTATTCAAACTACATCCAACTTCGAGATCAAGTCAGGGTTGATTCGAGAGCTTCCCAAATTCCATGGAATGGCTAATGAAGATCCGAACAAGCATCTAATGGATTTCTATAACATGGAATGGTTTTAATAAACCCTTTTTAGAAAGGTATTTTCTTGCATCTAAGGCAACGCAAATTCAGAAAGAGATTTGTGGAATTGAATAGATGGCAAGAGAAACATAATATGAATGTCGGGAATGTTATAAGAGATTGGTGAACAGCTGCCTGCATCATCAATTTGGTGACTCATTGATTATCCCGTATTTTTACGATGGTTTACTACCCGGTGACAAAAATATCCTTGATGCTGCAAGTGGTGGTGCTTTAATGAACAAAACAATATCACAAACTAAAGAATTAATCGAGAACATGGCAGCAATTTTTCAACAATTCTCAAGTTGTTTATCAGAGCCATTTATCAAGAGAGTTAATCAAGTTGACGAGATGACCGAGCTACGTCAACAGGTAGGCAACCTGACAGAAATGGTGCAACAAATTACAGTTGTGGTGGTACAACCATCACGTCGAGCTTATGAGCATATGAAGCACGTCAATCTCAAGCTAACAAACACAACAGTGTAATCCTTACTCCAACACCTATGATCAAGCAGGCAGAGACCGGCCACACTCTAGTTATGCTATCAAGGAATCTACAGTTGAAGATCCTGTTCACAACCGTTCTAGTGAGTTCCAACATCGAGTACAACAACCACAAATAGCTCAAAACTCAGAATCATCAGAGATGCTTACTTTGATGAAGACTTTAAGCTCTATGGTACAATAGAATCAACAACTAACAGAACTAAATCAACAGAAAACTGATAATGTAATTAATAAGCTGCGTACGCAGATGGGTGTTATGGCATGTGACATTAATCAACTAAAGGCACAAGATAGTGAGAAACTCCCTTCTCAGACTCTTGTTAAACCAAGAGAGATTGTTAATGCTACTACATTGAGAAGTGGTACACAAATTGTGCAACCAGAAATCGTTGTCGAGGGTAATGAAAAGTCTCTAAAGGAGCCGACTAAAGAGGAAAAAATCATAACTCCTCCTAAAAACAGTCAAGCATTAAAAGAAAAGCCTCAATCTCATGTTTCTACTTACGTTCCTCCTCTACCTTTTCTTGGCAGGTTTGCTAAAGCTAATAAGAAGGTGGAACAAGATAAAGAGATTTTGGACGTTTTCACGAAAGTCCAAGTAAACATTCCCCTTATTAAAGAAACCAAGCAAGTTCCTCGTTGCGCGAAGTTCTTAAAGGAGTTGTGCACTAATAAGCATAAATTAACTGGTAATTAATTAATGAGTGTGGGGGAGAATGCTTCGGCGTTCCTTCAAAAGAAACTTCCACCTAAATTAAAAGATCTCTGTAGCTTTACTATTCCATGCACAATTGGTAAAACCAGGTTTACAAAAGCTTTGATAGATTTAGGAGCATCTATTAATGTTATGCCTTCTTCAACTTATAATGCCTTACATCTTGGTCTTCTCAAGGAGACCGGTATAGTTATTCAACTTGCCAATAAATCTAATGTTTACCCGAAAGGGGTTGTTCAGGATGTTTTGTTGTAGGTAAACGGACTAATATTTCCAGTGGACTTCTATGTTCTAGATATGAGAGATGATAATCCATCCTCATTTATACCTTTACTGTTGGGTAGACCATTTTTGAGTACTTCTAGAACAAAGATTGATGTCCACGAAGGCACCTTGACTATGGAGTTTGATGGATATGTGATAAGTTTCAGTATCTTTGAAGCAATGCGATGCCCAGGTAATGCTCAATCGAGTTTTCATAATGTGTTAGACGCAGGTGATAGACACATTTTTTTTATCTAATTTGTCCTTAATTATCTATATTGTTAGTGCTCAATTTGGTATTTATTATGTTATTTTATGTGTTTGTAGGTATTTTTGGGAAATAAACATTTGCGGAAAAATTGGTTTAAAAAGCGATAAAAACACCCGAGAAAAATTACTAAAGGCACCCATAGCTTGGATAGGGGCACCGCTTCCTCTTTGATTTAAAAAAAAAATGGCGGGAAAAGAACTTTCAAGCTCGTGATAGTTCTGTGGAGATTGAAATCGATTTTGGGGGGATTTTAAAGAGTTTAAACCTTATCAATATGAAGCAACAACCATTAGAGGATGAAACACGTAAATTACAAGAGTTTAAAGCTGTGAAACAAGCTGGAAAATCCATGTTTTAGCCGGAAAAAGAGTTTAACCCTGATTCGGATTTACAAGAATTAGAGTTTGTTTTGGATTAGTTTTTGGGTCCTTATCGATTAAGGATGAGTTGTTAGGGTTTGTGGAACCTATAAATAGCAAAGATGAGGGGAGGCTCAGAAAAAAACAGGAGAAAAAAAAGAGAAAGTTCTGCCGCTAGTGAAGAACAGGGATACGACGACGATTTCTTCAACCTATCAGCAACGTTTATCTTCATCTTTACAACGTTTATCTTCAGCTGCAACGGTTTCTTCAACCCATCAGCAACGTTTATCTTCGCTTTGTAACATTTATCTTCAAGCTCCACTGTAACAGTTAATCTGTAACACTTATAAACGTTGCCGATTTCCTGAGCCTGTTGATGTCCAGAAAGAATTTCAGTTGTTAGAAACCCATCCTCTGGTCGATGTGGTTTACCTAAGAAATAATATCAATATTGACCTTGTTTTCTCACCAAAATATTTTCTTCCATATGTGGGAACGTATGAATTTCAAATGTGTCAGTTATTAAGTTTTGAGACTAAGCCTAATTACTTTAGGAAATTAGAATTGACACATTTTCTTAAGAAAGACCACCATTTTCATAGTAGTCAATTTTGTGAGTCAAATCTGATTGACTTTGAGGATCCACAATTATTCAGGTTATTATTATGTGCTTCTAAGTTCTTAGTTGAGTTACTCCAGACTCTATAACCTGATCTTGTTGATCCTGCCCACGAGGAAATCCATCCCATGAAAATATTTTATTTAGACCCTTTTATAGAGCCTGAACCTGAACCACAACTAGAAGTAGTTGTCTTAAACAGAAAACTAGATAAGGGTGTGCTCGGTTTTTTTCATTTTCTTGGCATGTTACAGTTTCCTTTTATTTGTGATGGCACTATTTGATTCATATGACCCACAATTGTTCCGGCTATTGCTATATGATTTTATGAGGTGACTAATTCTTTCTTAGTCTGGCCGAAGACTTTAAACTTAGCAATTCTTGGGAGGTAACCCATGCTCATGTGACACAGTAATATCTTTCGTTAACTCCTTTCCTTCGATTGGTAAAGGTTTCTCCTTGTTCCTGTATTTAATCATTCATCTTTAAAACATTGAGGACAATGTTAGATTTAAGTTTGGGGGTAAGGGAGAAACTTTTAGTGAAATATGAAACTCCAAATTCTAGAAACTTGTGAACAATTCAGGATGACACTAATTCTAGGTAGATGGAAACTTAGCTATTTTTCTATAAGAATTGGTGTACCCAACTAAATGGTCTATTCATAAAAGGACAGAGTTTAGGTGTTAGAAATAACATGATAGTCATCACCATATCTCGGAGTCTATCTCGACCATATCACCTTCTGTTTTTATTTTTACAATTTTTTGTGTTTTTCCAAGTGATTTGGTGGGGCACCAATATCGAATTGTTATTGCCGCCAGGATGTGGATGGAGTGTTTGAGATTACTTGGACTATTCTTCAGACCAAATGGAAAATAAATAAATAAAATTGAATATTGACACTTTGATAGCAATATGTGTGTGTTTTCCATATCCCCGTCGCCTAAGAAAGTGTGGAACGCATGATCCATGAGAACTATCATGTAAGATGTTGATAAATAGCATGCACTTGGATTCATTTGATCCAATCATGTTATCGGTATATTTAAGAAAATATTAAATAATTGTATTATTTTCAATAAATCGATCGCTGGGACCCTTGTATATACCAGTTGAGTCGATATTAGTATAAGGATTGAGACCAGTGGGAGTGTATCTCAATCTATTAGGATTCATCATGGCACTGACCTTCAGACAGATATGGGAAACACCGTTCACCTTAGTCAATATACGCAAACTTCATCATCTCCATATCCATCTTCTAAATCTTTTCATATGATTGAACTTTGATAGATTCTGAGTATCGTGGTTGAACGACTTTCTGAGCAGTGTTTTGTTTTCTTATATATGAATTTTAGTATGCTGGGTGAAAATTCGTGTACATCAATTGGATTCATATAGGGTAATGATTCTCATAGCCGAAGAATTTAGTATGCCAACTAAATAGCTTGTTTAGTGTTTACCTCAATCGTTCACATGTAGCTAGGGTTTAGAGTAAAAGGTTTTGTGGGTACACCTCTTGTAACCCTCACGAGACTAAAACTCGTCCGATAGGGACACCTATGTGTTTAAAGGCTTGTCACATATGCTAAATGTAGTCGTGATTCCTTTGAAAGTGAGTTAGGATTTTTATTTTATTTCTAGATTAGATTTGCTCGAGGACTAGCAAATAGTAAGTTTGGGGGTATTTGATAGACATATTTTTATGTCTAATTTGTCCTTAATTATCTATATTGTTAGTGCTCAATTTGGTATTTATTGTGTTACTTTATGTGTTTGTAGGTATTTCTAGGAAATAAACATTTGTGGAAAAATTGGTTCAAAAAGTGATAAAAACACCCGAGTAAAATTACTAAAGGCAACCAGGCTAGTTGATAAAGGCACTCATGGCTTGGATAGGGGCACCCCTTCCTCTTTGGTTAAAAAAAAGAAAATGGCGGGAAAAGAACTTTCAAACTCGTGAGAGTTCTGTGGAGATTGAAATTGATTTTGGGGAGATTTTAAAGAGTTTAAACCTTATCAATATGAAGCAACAACCATTAGAGGATGAAACACGTAAATTACAAGAGTTTAAAGCCGTGAAACAAGTTGGAAAATCCATGTTTTAGCCTGGAAAAGTGTTTAACCTTGATTCAGATTGACAAGAATTGGAGTTTGTTTTGGATTGGTTTTTGGGTCCTTATCGATTAAGGATGAGTTGTTAGGGTTTGTGGAACCTATATATAGCAAAGAGAAGGGGAGGCTCGAAAAAAAAACAGGAGAAAAAAAAAAGAAAGTTCTGCTACTGAACGTGAAAAACAAGGATACAACGACGATTCCTTCAACCCATCTTCAACGGATATCTTCGTCTTTGCAACGTTTATCTTCAGATGCAACGGTTTATTCAACCCATTAACAACGTTTATCTTCGCTTTGTAATATTTATCTTCAAGCTCCACTGTAACAGTTAATCTGTAACACCTATAAACGTTGCAGATTTCATGTTTTTTTACTTTTAACTTCTTTTCTTCTTCTCAAGCACTTTTGAGTGTACCAATCTTTTGAGAGTGTTTTGAGCATGATGAGCTAAACCCCACCACTGGATCAATGGAGGAAGCCATATTTCATGAATGAATGGTAACCATTTTTTATTCTTAATGACTTTTGCATTGATTTTTAATTGATTTATATTTTTTCTTAATTAATTGTGATTTTGTTTGATGGTGTATGCTGGGACTTAAGAGATTTTGATGCGCCATGCCTGTGATTTACAACTAACTTTTTAGAAATCTACTTTTGGCAAAGAAACAAAGTCAATAAAAGAGCTATAATTGTTAAAGAATCATTGTAGAAATCATTCAGAAGTGATTTTGGTGGAATCTTGAGTTCCAGTTCTTCCCAGTATTATTAAAATCTTTTACTTCTTTTCTAGTTTAAATTAAAATTAGGTCTAAAACGAATCTTCACAAGTCTCAGCGAACGAACATATTTTTACCACTTTTATGAAACGATCAGCAGGCTAATGAGTAGCGAGAAGTCTACAGTCGGGATGACGACGTTCAACTAAGCGCTAAATGGGACGCAACCCATTGGTTTTGTATTTCTATCTTTATCTATTTAATTTTTAGTTAATATTTTTTTTATCTTTTCATATTATTAGTAGGATTTCCACCTTGAATTTTACATTGGATGAATCAATTTACATTGAGGATAATGTAAAGTTTAAGTGTGGAGGAGTGGTTAAGCATTTATATTTTTAGTATTCGCTTGTGTAGGAATTTTTAAGAATTTTGTACATATTTGCATGAAAACCTCCAACTTTTAGAAATTTTAGAGTCACTTTGTATACTTCTAGCTAAGTTTACATACAGAGTTCTTACCAAAGTAATTGAACTTAGAAGTAATAGAGAACGACATTCAGAGTTCTAGTTGTTTAGAGGTTATACTGACAAAATGGAATTAAATCGCCGGTAGAGAATACAGTGTTTGAGAAGTTGATCATTCAACACCCATGAGTGAGGCACCATACCTTCAATTCTTTGTAGTTGTCTAAAAATTATCCGCTTAGAGTGTTTCATTTGCGCAAACTCCGAGTAGAATGATGAGCTACCCAATTTCAGCACTATTTTTTTTATCACTTGAGTGCTATTTCTATCAATCATGAGAGTGTCATCAGAATTGCTAACTCTATCTTGTAGTCTTGTTTGCAGTTGACACCATTCTCTCGATAACAACAGGTCCATAGAAACGCCATTATCATCAACAAATGGAGCATCAAAAATTTGAAAGAAAGTTGAAGACGTTCAAGGTTTACAAGCAACAGTACAAGAAAGAGCAAATTTTATATTCGAGTAAAGCAACAAGACAATGAGAAGAATTATACATACATGTTGAAGACTTATATACAAGAGTGAAAGAAATCAAAATATGATAGTTAGTGAAGTTCATGATATCGAGACAATACAAGTTGTGAAGAATCAAGTGGTAAAGTCCTTATCCCACGGCCATAGTAGTTTCATTATATATTTTATTTTCAGTTATTTTATTTTCATTCTCGCTATTCAAAAAAAAAAAATAGAAAAAGGAAAAAAGAGAAAAGAGAAAAAGAAAGAAGAATGTTTTATATTGTTTTAGTGTATATTTGTTTTTATATTCAATTAATAAGGTCGTGGGGAAGAAGAAATCTATAAAGAAGTTTCAAACAACAAGGAATTGAAGAAAAGAGTTACATTGTAAAAGTTCTAAGAAGTTCAAGAGTTCATCATCAACAGTTGAGAACCGAAGACTGAAGACGTTTCTATTGAATGATGTGAGAGTGGTGTCGATTGTGAATTGGGTGAGAAGGTAAGTAAGCGTTCCTATCCTTGCATAGTAGTTGATTTCCTTTCTTAGAGGTCATCAGAAAAATAAAAAGGGTTCTTTTTCGTCCCACGTTTCTGTGGGATAACATCTTCATATAATTCGGGAGGTTCCTTTTCCTTCCCATCATTCAATGTGTGCAGGATTTATCTCTTCAAACTCATAAAATCCTATTGGTGAGGCAGAATGTTCATTCGGTCACTCTTGAGGTTGGATTTTTTCATATGGTGGTTTCTCCTAACTCAAGGGCTAAGCATGATTTTTTCTTTGATACTTCTAACTTCTTATTGTTAGTGTGCAGAAACTTTATGTCTTCATAGCTCTTTGGATGCATGTACTCTGGAATTTTTAAAAGTTGGAATATAGGTTTTGTGGGTATACCTCTTGTAAACCCTCACGAGACTATAACTCGTCCACTAGGGACACCTAGGGTTTTAAAGGCTTGTTACACATGTTAATTACAATTGTATCCTCAAAGAACGGGAGTTATTGTATTTAGTTTAGATTTATAGTTTGCTCGAGGACTAGCAAAAGGCACGTGTGGGGTAATTTGATAGGTGCATTATTGGCACTAGTTTGGTACTATAATTCATTGCTTTATTGTTAGTTTTCATATCATTATGCTTTGATTTTGTTTTCTGTGGAGTTTCTAAGGTATTTTGGAGTTATCTCAACCAAAGGAGAAGAAAAGAGTTAATTACGACATGAAATGAACAAGGAAGTCAAGTTCTACAAGTTAAGAAGGTCCAAACACCAAGCTCAACTCGTTCAAATCCATAATTTCTTATCATCATATTTAATAGAATTGAAAGATCAAGCCAACGCAAAAAGAATGAGGTCATTTCGAGTTCGTATGAGGAAGTTATGAGCAAAACAACCGAGAAGAAGTAAGTGAAACGCTCAGCAAAATAATCGGTAGATAATGGGGGCCCGTTGATATGATTGTAGACAATGGTAAGAAAAGTATCGTTCACTCGAACTTGTGAAGACTCGATTTTAGATTTAATTCCTAATACTAGCAAATATATACAAAAGATGATAACAATATTAAGGATAACTGAGACATAGGATTTCACCATTTTTCATATTCATGTGAATCAAATATTAATTCTAGAAAATTATAACTCAAATAATATAAATTTTGACTCTAATTCTTTGACAAAATTAGATTCCTAAAACATTAGATATAAATCATAAGCATGGCGCATCAAAAGTACTTTAGACTAAGCACACACCATCAAACAAAATCACACCTAATTAGTAAAAATCATAATTTAATTTAAAATTAATGCAAAATTCATAAAAGAATTAAATATAATTATCAAACAATTGTGAAAAATAGCTTCATCAATTGTCCCAGCGATGGGGTTTAGCTCATTACGCTCAAAAAACCCTCAAAAGATTGATACATGGCTCAAAAAGTGTTTGAAAGATGAAAAGGAGAGAAAATAATAAAAGCAACGAGTTTGCAACGGTGTATTGGTGTTACAGACTCGTTGTTACAAAGTAAGTATTAGAAACTGAAGATAAATGTTGCAACCATTAAAAGCTTTAGCAACAGAATCTTCAACCTTTTGGCCACGGAATCTTCAATCTTTTAGCAACGATTTCTTCAGCTTTTTCATCACGATCATGATTTTTTTATGATTTTGATTTTTTTTTCTCTGGCAGAGCCTGCTGTATAGTCTTTTCGACCCTTTATTTACACCCAACAGCTCCCAATCTCTCGAATCTTCCCGAAAAATCTTTGTATTCAATGAGAATAATTCTCATGATTTTTTTCTTCTCGGTGATCTGATTTCTTTCTCGAACATTAACTCACGAGATTTTATCCTCTAACTTGTTTCTTTAGTTATCTCATACAATCTTTATTACGATGGAAACAATACTTACGTGAAACAGGGAGAAATCCATATTTCACGAGATTACTTCTCTTCCATGTATTTTCTCCATGAGATAAATATGGCCGAGTCTTGATCTGATTTGTTTCCAAACTTTGTGTGGGACCTTCTAGAAATAGGGCAAGTAGAAATATGTCTTAAAAGCGTTGCTTATTTCCAAATTAACCGAGCCAAAATCTTCCCAGTTTGAGAAACAAAATTCTCGCCTATTTTAACTTCAAATGGAAAGAAGTGGGTTCCTTTATCCAAAATTTAGGGGTGCATTTAATTAAAATTGGTGTGCCTTTAACACTTTTTCTCGCCAACTTTTACACATTTGTTTGTTCTTCAAAAATACCTACAAAAGACCAATATTAGTACAAAAATTGAGAAAAATCATTATAAATATGAGATCAATTAAGAAACAAAAACGTATCTATCAAATACCTCCAAACTTATTATTTGCTAGTCCTCGAGAAAATCTAATCTAGAAAATAAAAATCCTAACTCACTTTCTCAGGCATCGCGATTGCAGTTAGCATGTGCAACAAGCCTTTAAACCCCTAGGTATCCCTAGTGGACGAGTTTTGTCTCGTGAGGGTTTACAAGAGATATACCCACAAAACTTTTTACTCCAAATCCTAGGTACTTGTGAACGATTGAGGGTAGACACTAGACATGCTATTTAGTTGGCATACTAAATTCTTTGGCTATGGGAGGAATTACCTTGTTTTGATTCCAATTGTTGTACACGAGTTTTCCCTCAAGCGTACTAAAATTCATATATTAGAAAGCAAAGCACTAATTAAAAAGTCGTACAGTGGAACATGATACTCAGAGTCTATCAAAGTTCAATCACATGAATAGATTTAGAAGATGGATATGGAGATGAAGTTTGCACATGTTGACTAAGATGAACGGTTTTCCCATATCTGTCTAAAGGTCAGTGCCAGGATAAATTCTAATG
Organism: Papaver californicum; assembly: GCA_023531435.1. Classification (NCBI taxonomy): domain Eukaryota; kingdom Viridiplantae; phylum Streptophyta; class Magnoliopsida; order Ranunculales; family Papaveraceae; genus Papaver; species Papaver californicum. The sequence continues at coordinate 12,557,101 of JAJJMC010020031.1, forward strand.
GATTGATATATGCTTCCACTGGCCTTAATCCTTATACTAATATCGACTCAACTGGTATATACAAGGGCCCCAACGGTCGATTTATTGAAAATAAAACAATTATTTACTTATTATTATATTTTTATTTTATTTTTATTTTTTTATTCATTTTTTTGTCTAAGTAAAATACAATAATGGGGATTGATCTCAATCACTCTACTTCATCCCAACACCGATAACAAGGCGATGCTGGTGCCCCACCAAATCACTTAGAGAAACACAAAAAATTTGCAAAAATAAAAACAGAAGGTGATATGTTCGAGGTAGACTCCGAGATATGGTGACGACTATCATGTTATTTCTAACACCTGAGCTTTGTCCTTTTTATGAATAAACCTTTTAGCTAGGTCCCTCAACTCTTATAGCCAAGAAAATTGTTTCCATCTGCTTAGAATGTTTAGTGTCATCCTGAATTGTTCACAAGTTTCTAGATTGTGGAGTTTTTGGTACAACTAATTTTTTTTAAAATTTTCCTTCCTTACCCCCAAACTTAAATTGAACATAGTCCTCGATGTTCTAAAGATAATGAATAAAAGCATGAATAAAGAGAATTACCGAGCAAAGTAAAAGAGATAGGGAAAGATATTACCAGTATTGTGTACCAAAATCATATGGGATGCCTCCCATATAGCGCTACGTTTAAAGTCTTCAGCCAGAACAAGAAAGGATTAATCACAATTTACGAATCATACAATAATAATCTGAATAATTGCGGATCCTTGAAGTCAATCGAATTTGACTCACTCAGTTGGCCACAATGGATGATACAAAATTGGTGGTCATTCTTAGAAACATGTATCGATTCTAATTTTCTAAAATATTCGGGTTTAGTTCCAAAATTTATGAATTGACACATTTGAAATTCATACGTTCCCACATTTGAAAGAAAAGTATTTGGTAGGAAAACAAAATCAATTACGGTATTATCGCCTGGGTAAACCACATCAACCAGAGGATGGGTTTTTCATGACTGAATTTCTTGCTGGACATAATCAGGCTCGGGGAAAAGTGTATGAAGATAATCTCTTAAAATGGTAGAGGCATATATGTCAAGTCCCAAGTGAGGGACTTTAAGCAGGGATACTTGAAAATCGCAAGAATCATCGGGACCCCGAAACTTAGTGTGGACATTACTTTCAGATAGACCAAAACTATTGGTTGGGTTCTAATGTCCCTAAGGTCAGAACTACGCTCAGATCCTTCTGAGGACTAATTATCCAAATGACCCAAAAGAACATCATCATCATAAGATAGATTAGCCTCTAACTTGTTTCTTTAGTTATCTCATGCAATCTTTATTACGATGGAAACAATACTTACGTGAAACAGAGAAGAAATCCATATTTCACGAGATTACTTCTCTTCCATGTATTTTCTCCGTGAGATAAATATGGCCGAGTCTTGATCTGATTTGTTTCCAAACTTTATGTGGGACCTTCTAGAAATAGGGCAAGAAGAAATATTGTCTTAAAACCCTTGCTTATTTCCAAATTAACCGAGCCAAAATCTTCCCAGTTTGAGAAACAAAATTTCCGCCCATTTTCAACTTCAAATGGGAAGAAGTGGGTGCCTTTCTCATTCCAATGTGTACCTTTATCCAAAATTCAGGGGTGCCTTTAACCAAATTGGGGTGCCTTTAACACTTTTTCTCGCCAATTTTTAACATTTATTTGTTCTTCAAAAATACCTTCAAAAGACCAATATTATTACAAAAATTGAGAAAAATTATTATAAATATGAGACCAATTAAGATACAAAAACGTGTCTATCACCCGTGCCTACCGATTATGGGTTGTTTTGGAGCAAAAATCTATGTATACTTTATAAAAATAATCGGTAGATAATGAGGGGGTTGAGATTACCGATTATGGACACTTTAAGAACATGATTTCTCTGTATACTTTATAAAAATAATCGGTAGAAAGGTGAGGAATGAGTCTACCAATTATAACACGACGGGAGCCACTTCCAAGACACGTTTTTGACTTCTAAATCAAGGTATCATTGCCCCATTAGGAATCTAACACCTAGATATGATGAAGACTATATAAGAAGACTTCCATAACCCTAAGAAGACATCTTTACATTAATTTTAACACATCTTTACTAGGAGAACAAGGAGCTAGGGCTTGGAGTTACAATTGATCATCACGATTTCTAGAGTTTGTTTTATACTTGCTTTCTTCTATATTTTCCATGGATTTTGAGAAATCCATGATGAGCTAAACTTTTCTTATTGGTTAAGGATGTAACATAAAGTCATGAACATGTCATTCAATTAATGCATTAGTTTCGTTATTCACTCTTTTGTATATCGTTCAAATTTTATTATGTATAATAATTATTTGATTGTGTTCATATAATATGATTATTTATTTCGCATGTTTGAGTCGCGAATTAAATATCTTAATAACTACTCTATAGCTAATTAGGAGTCTTAGTAATTTTATCAAGAACCATAATATCTAGTAGTAATTTGTGATCACTGGCGGTGTGTCGTGAAGGAAGTCACAAGTAAAATTTAACCTAGGTTGAATATGCCACGATTGTGTTTATATTTCTATGAGTAACCCGTCTCACAGAGTTTAAAGCTTTCTTTAAGTTAAATCTCTTAGCGATAAAGCATTAAGTTATTTGGTAGAAAATAATTCATATATTAGCGATTACAATATTTGTTGATTTGTGGAGACGCAACGAAGTGTTAACACCGATTGGGGATACTTTAGGGTTATTGGTAACATGAGAGAGTGAATGATGATACTGATGTTTGATTGCTTGGCATGTGTAATGATGGACGGTGAATTCCTAACCAGTCTTTTTCTATAATATTTTTCTAAACACTCTTACCTTAAGTTTTAGTTTAAATTATTTTGAACAACAAAATCCTTCCCCCAGTTTACATAAGTTTTCAAATACGAATAACAACTCATATCTCTTTGCGGATCGAATATGTTCTTACAACTATATCTTATTTATAATTGTGAAGAGAAATAACTTAAAATAATTTTGTTTGGATGACAACTGACCACTAGATCGGTTAATATTAACGGACTAATGCCGGGTATAGGACCTGAAAAGAAAATTCAGCTTATGGTCTTTACCCGTTTTTTTATTTAAAATGACTAGGTCGGACCAGCCTATAACAAAATACCTATGAGATTCGATGGGTAAAGATGGTCAGTACTGGACCTTGGACTACCGGGTAAAATTTACACCCCTATCCATAATTACACCCCGGACATTCTCGGTCATCGTTAATCGAGACTGATTAATGGTTAAGGAATAAGGATTAGGGGAAATGAATCTGCCCAAAATGAATCTGCCCAAAATATCCACCTCAGGACCTTAAGAAAATGGAAAACCTATACGCTTCGTATTTCTCCTATCTCACACTATTTAAAAGTTCCTCTCCTCTGTTAATCTGTTCAAGACTCGTAAGAAAGAAAATATTTAGCTCCAAAGAAACCCTAATTTAAGTTCCAAACATGTCTGGTAATCCTGGAGAAGCACCGGAACAAGTTGGTTCCATTAGTCTAAAGGTTAAGAGCAACGTGCGTACGTAAAGTCTCTTTTTCTGTTTTGGAATTCTTCTTCTTCTTTTCCATAACGAATATTCCCAGCCATTATGATCATCTATCACAATTTGTTACGTACCATGTTTTAGTAGGAATACCGAATATATACGAATCATACAGCTATTTTTATTCTATTTTATTTCTTTACCTGATAAACAATAAGATTGAGTTTGACTGTTGTGTTGACCATATTTGGTTGGCAAGTTATTCATTATGAAGTGTGTCTCTTTATATTAAACTGTTGTCAGATCATGATTAATGTAGGATGGAACTGAAGTTTCTTTACGATCAAGCGTAAAATTAAGTTCCGTAAGCTTATGATTGCTTATTGTGACCGAAAAGAACTTGATGTCAACACCATTGCATTCTTAATGGATGGTACTCGGATAAAAGCAGAGCAGACCCCAGATGAAGTAAGAAAATTCTTTTTTTTATCTAATAACTTTTCCATTTTATCATTTCGATTAATTTGATGAGACTTTCTTAATTACTGTTCCATTTGATGATACTTTCTTTATAATTGATCCAATACATTATTCTTTTTAGTTACAACAACACGTATGTATTAATGTTCGAGTAATTACAGTGAATTTTCTTTCTTCGTCTTTACATTTTGAGATGTTTATTTTGCCTCCACAGCTTCAATTGGAAGAGGGGGACGAAAGATGCCTTTGATCATCAGATAGGAGGAGGAGGTGACTCTAAATATATATATTAAGATGTGGAAATGATGTAATTACGTAGTGACAATGCTAGCTAGTTTTAGTTGATCAGGATGTTATATCAGGGGGAGATATGGGTTAAAGCCTCGAGGGTAGATCTTGACTAGTACTTTTGTTTTGCTCATTTCTCCAACTTTCCATTCCTGATTTTGTACTTGTGTTTAGTATAGTATGCCAAACTCCAAAGCACTCCCTTGTTGATCACCATGGAATGAATGTTTCATTAGTTTAGTACTCGATTTTCCCGTTGGCTGATTTCCTTAATTATTTGGCTGCTTATTTGGAGATGAGAAATAATGGCTGAGCTGTTGCGATAATTATTTCATCACACTAATCCTAAATGATTCTTACAATTACAGTACAGTGTATCATTTTAGGAATTGTAGCCAACTAAACCCCACAAAAGTAAGAAATTAAAGCGTTTCATCACCGAGACTTAATAATATTTAGAGGCCCAAACATTTTCTTCCTTTGTCCAGAGACACACTGTTAGAATCTCATTCCTAAGTAGTCAGTCAGTACCAAACTTATGGGTTTTCTCGGTGTGGAAAGGACTCCTAAAGTAACCGAAGAAAGTTGAGAATCCAACGTGAAAAGAAAACTTTAGGACAACTCCAAAGGACGAGGGGACCAAAGAGTAAAGATTATATTTACTCTTTGGTCGCCTAAATTCAAGCGCAACAGGCGATTATATTTGGGTTTTGGGCGACTATCTGTACAGTACCAGAGCAGTTTTACTCTCAAACATATATATAGTCGCACGCTCTTGTAAATATGCGTTAACAAAAAACGCTTCGTTAAGAAAGCGTTTCCAAACACGGACGTTTGGTTAGAGAAGCGTATGATGAGACGCTTGGGCAGAGAAGTATATGATTTAACGCTTACTTAAGAGAACGCAAGCTAGCAGAAACGCAAGCAAAGGGAGCGTCTCACCAAACGTCCAACTAGGGAGACGCCTCAAAACCAACGTTCACCTAGGGAGACGCCTAGTCCAGGCGCTCGCTCAAGACGACGCCTAGTCAGGCAGCGCTGCTCCAGGAAAACGTCCAGTTTCCAAACGGTTCTCCAGAAAGACGTCCCAATTGGACGCTCCTCCAGTTAGGCGTTGCAACAAAACGTCCCCCTACACGAGCGTTTTTGTTACCGTTGTAATGTATACGTTGTAAAATGTAACCGTTGAACGGCTATTAAATCCTTAATGTATATAAACGAGTTGCCGTAGTATGTTTCATGTCCACAACAATATTTCATAATTCAGTTACAACAAATAAAGAAATTTTTAAGGTTTTCAAATTTTTGTTCATCCCAATTTGTTTCTCATTCCAATTTGTTTGTAATCACTTTCATTAATGGGTCCAAAACCAAGAGGTCCAAATTTTACTGTTAATGAAGATATAACCATGGGTAAGATTCATTTATCAATATCTCAAGATTGTAGTGTTGGTACCGATCAATCAGAAGACAAATTATGGTCTCGCATCAAAGCTGGAATGAAAGAAGTTATGCCTTCAATGGCTGATCGGAGTTGGACCTCTATTCAGAAACGGTTTCAGGGAATAAGTAAAGAGGTGGCTCTGTACTCTGCAAAGGAGGCAGAAGTGGAACATGAACACCATACTGGATGGGGCCCAGAAACAAAGGTCTGTGAAGACTTAAATTTTATGCACTGCCTTTTTAAAGTTTTGAATTGTATATGATGCACTAACTATTTTTCTGAACAACAATAAACAGAGTGTAGAAGTAAGGAGGCTGTTCAAGGAAGCTAATGGTGGGAAACCATTTAAGCACGAAGAGTGCTACGCAATTATGTTAGAAAACATCAAATATTCAAGACGATCAACACAAGTTTTCGATTCATCACAAGCCGAAGAAGATTCAGATACCGATGACGATACTCGAAATAGACCTTCGCCAAGCCAAGGCCAATGCAGTGGATACGAAGAAATAGGAGATATACCTAACACGTATCCCCGTCCAATGGGGAAAAAAGAGGCTAAACGTTTGAAGCTAACAGGGAAAGCAAAATCCAGTACCCAAGCCGATGCCTTGGACACAATTATTAACAACCAAAAAAACTTCAACAACAGTTATATGGAAAATGCTAAAAGGAAGAATGATCAGAGAGAAGCCGAGTTTGCAGCAAAAGAGGAGTATCGTATTATGATGACGGACGTCTCCCATTTGGATGCTTCAACCAAAGTGTGGATTGAAATTAGGAAGCAAGAAATTTTACAGAAAAGAAGAGAATCTCGTCTTGGTTAAACCATATAAAACTTTGAGTGTAATTTTTCCGACTGTTAATGAAAATTCTAACTTTTAATTCCTTAAAATTATTGTCACTTAGAGCAACTAGAACAGAACACAACTTTACATTAACATATCTCATTTTCACATGAGTAGCGGTTGCACTTAGCACGTGCAAGATGGTTGTGTAAGTTGACAAGTCAATGCAAGGAATTGACAATACCCAGACCACATTTCAATGTAAAAATCAGTTTTCAACATTGTCAGAGATATTATAAAAAGTAAGTTGACAAGGAAATGACAGGAATTAAACTAAACATTCATATTAAAATTAAAAGTAATACGAAGGTTCAACACTTTAGGACGTGCAACATGCCTTTAAACCACTAAGTGCCCCTAGTGGCCGAGTGGTGTCTCGGGAGGGTTTACAAGAGATATACCCACAAAACCTAGCCGCATGGTTTACTAATTTTTCATACTTCACCGAAAACCGACCATAAATGTTCAATCAAGTCATTTCGTAATCGAATATGCGTTTCTTTGCTATGTACTGCAACTCGGCGTTGGTGAGTTGACAACCTCGACAGTTCTGCAGTTTGTTGACGGGATATATTAACAGGTGCGTGGTAGCGCCCTTGATCATATTCATGTGGCCAATCACCGGGTTGACGTTCATCCTCCACAACCATATTATGGAGAATAATAACCGTTTTCATTATATATGTTAGTGCGTCCATATTCCACATTCTAGCTGGTTGTTTAACGATTGCAAATTGGTTTTGCAGTACCCCAAATCCTCGCTCAACATATTTTCGGCAGCCCTCTTGCATAGTTGAGAATTTGCGTTTCTTTGCCGAATCTGGATGCTTGATCGACATAATAATGGTTGCTATCTCTGGGTATATCCCATCACCGAGATAGTACCCCATATCATATTGGTTCCCATTAACCTCGAAATTCACAGGTGGTGTTTTACCTCTGATTAGGTTCTTAAAAATATAAGAACGGTTCATTACATTTATATCGTTGTTGGAACCAGGCATACCAAAAAAAGCATGCCAAAACCAAAGATCTTGTGAAACCACTGCCTCCAATACAATACTTTCATCGCCTTTGTAGGCAGTTAAGGCACCAGATTCGGCTGATGGACATTTATCCCACTTCCAATGCATACAACCCACACTTCCTAGCATCCCAGGAAATCCCCTCGCTTTGTTCTGGTTAAGCAACAGTTCTACATCCGCAGTAGTTGGGTTGCGCAAATACCGTTCCTCATATAAATGCAGTATCGTCAAACAAAATCGTCGTGTTGCCTCAAGAACCGTGGTTTCTCCGATGCGTAAGTACTCATCTATTGCATCCGCCGCAGATCCATAAGCCAGCATTCGAATTGCAGCCGTAATTTTCACGTGTGGGGTTAATCCTAGGCGCCCGGCCGCATCCCGTTTTTGAACGAAATAAGGATTAACTGCTACTATATCCCGCAAGATACGGTTGAACAATTGTCTTCTCATACGAAATCTTCTACGAAAAACATTGGGAGGAAAAGTCGGGTTTCTTGAAAAGTAATCTGTCCATAGTATGTCTAGCTCAATCCTCACGATTTCTTTGTATTTCGATCCGAGTACGTGGCCAGTCAATGTATGAAGCGACCAAGCCTAAATTTAGTGTTGCGTTATTTTGGTTAATCGGAAATGCTTCTTCGTCTGATGAGGAAGTGGTGTTATTACTATCATCATTAGATGTCGAAGATAGGGTTAACTGATTAGGAGGAATATAAGAAGAGGAATTAGAAGCAGCATAAAACATGTTGCAGTTTTGATAACCTGCCATTGAAAGGGGAAGGAAGTATGTTTTTGGGAGGTTGCTAGTTTTGTGGTGTTTAGATGTTCTGGGTTGGTTTGTAATTGTTGATGTGGTTTCAATGGAGAATGATGTGTTCTTTTTATAGTTATGTTTAAGATAACAACGAAAAAATAAAGCAAATAGAAGCCCAACAAACTTAGACAAGAGCTATAAAGAAGAAACAACCAAATAATTTCGAATGAGAAAATCAAGAGATAAGAAGTTTCAGTTGATTAGACAATACAACACAGAGATAAGGGTCAAATTAAAGGAAACCTTGACAATAGATGTAAAGAAAAAACAGACAAATAATTTCGATTGAGAAAATCAAGAGATAACAAGTTTTAGTTGCTTTCTCCGATACAACTCATACACAAGGGCTAAAAACAAGAAACTGAAAATTACCTATAAAGCAAAAAATATAGAGCTAAGAAGTGTCGGTGGAAGAGAAAATACATGCAGTAAAATCCAAATTAAAACAAAGCCAAAAATACTAAAGATAAGAAAACGACAAATTTAGTAAAAACAAAACGGTGACATATGCATGACATAGGTAAACCCAAATTTTGTTTTTCTCTATTTATTATTCTTTTGTTTTTGTTCTTCACTTCATGAATTTAACTCCAATCATGTCAAAATTTCATTCATCTGAAGGCTTGGCTTGTCGGACGACGTGCACGGCGTTCTTCACTACTGGGTAGAAAAATCAACACAAAAGGATTGAATTGTTCCATTACCCTTAAGATCTCGAAATGAGGTTTGTACCGGAAATCATGTTGTTTCCATCTAGTCCATTCCTCCAGTGATCTGTGAACAACTTCATCAGCTGTTTCATTCCTAAGACAAAATTCATTGACCTTAGCAGTTAAAGAAGAAAATTCAAGGACTTCCTTTGTTATTTGCACATATCGACAAAAAAGGCCTGCTCTGTTCCTGTTGTGGGGATTACCGGTTTCATTACAAAAGTTTGCATGTGTACGTTCCAACCATTGCATGCTCATACAACCATTCATCCGACATTCATGCCCCCTTGATGGATAATGCAATACTATGTTTCGACATATGGATAAATCTTCCTCTAGTGTAAAATTATCTGCATTTAACCGAAAATTTTCATAACCCGCCATTAAATGAAAACCCAGAATTACAAATTTGATCTTAAATGTTACTGAGATGGATTTGGAATGAGAATGATACATATAAGATAATGTATTTATAGGACTCCATGTAAGGGTATTTGGCCGTTGTTCAACGGTAATATTCCATACCGGTAACATATAGGTTGGATCTTTTTTTTAAACCAAATCAAAGAGTCTGTACGACCACAAAGAAAACACATAATTGAAAACGAAAACAGATAAAGTCAAATGCATTTTGAAAATGTAAAACAATAAAGTCCAAAATATAGTGTAAATTGGAATGACTACACAATAATGGAATAACACTATTCAGTAATTTAGTCCCCACGAGAAGAGCGAGGTGGCATAAACGGAGGCTTATTTGACGAAGTTCCCTGACCCCCCGTGTTCCACATTTGCGTTGGGAGAGTTGCCGGAAGATTACCAACCCCTAAGTGTGGAGATTGAGAATGAGCACGGGCAAGTTGTAGGTGCAAATTAGTGTTTTCATTCTTATAATTGCGCACTTCCTCCATCCTTTCCCTCGACTGGGCCAAATGAAACTTACGGAATTCTTCGGTAAAATCGGCAGATTCTTGCACAAAATCATAAGCTTCGGCCTTTATATGAAAAAAAAAGGTCAGTTTCTCAAAAAAATTCTTTAAAAATATATTTTCGTTTAAATTTTAAATATACTTACATATGTCCAATTATCTTGAGGCGGAATGGCAACATGTTCAGCGGGTTGGTCGAGGGTTTCTGTAAAAAGCCCCCCCAAACAGTCGTATGTTTCCACCTCCCAGTTGACTTGGGTGCAAAATTTGTTGGAGTTTGTAACATGTCGCCAGTACTCCAAATAGCAATCATAAGTAACCCGATCTTGGAGGTGTCATTGTTGGTATGGCACTCGATTCCCTCATCTTGGTAGCCTCGGCATCAATGATGTTGTTCACACAGCTTTGGGGGTTGCGAGGAATTCTCCATCCACCATAGATTTGGTGCCATAAACGGTCTCCAAGGTACACGTTATGCTGTAAAATTTAATTATTATCAGCCATGTACCAGAAAAATTAAAAAGAATATTAATAAATATGACTATTTGAACTAGAAAGTATCAACTCACAGTGCCAACCCAAGTAAATACGGTGCGGGTATTTGATACCGTCATAGCTATGCGGATAGTCTCATTAATATGGCGTGCCGCAATTTCAACCCATGGTCTCCATGTCACAACATCCATTGTCAATTCATTCAAAAGTTTCCTTGCACCCTTAATATCATTACTCTTCCTTCGCGTACTCTTCCACCGCGAACATGTTGGCCAAGGACATTCGCTCTCATCAGGGATGTTGTGAGGTCGAAGTATGCCCAGATATTTGTACCCCCAAAACTTGAATTTGATTAAAACAAAGTTAATAATTTACCCCGAAATTATTAGTTATATGAAATTTCAAGGAAATAAAATTACCTCCAATATTTGACAAGACCCAGTTAGTGACTTTTGACCCCTCCCCGCTGCACCAAGTGCGGAATAAAGTCTTGACATACCAGCACTACCCCAGTCAAAAGTTCCAACTTTATTTGTATCCTCAAAAGCAGCTAACCATCCAGCATCGATGTAGTTCTTAGCATTGGAAAAGAAGAACTGTCCCAGAACATACATCCAAAATGCTCGCGCCACTCTTTCAGCAAGTACATTATCATGTTGCGCCTCAACCAACTTTGCCTCTGTAAAGTATGTTCCCAAAAAGGCCACAGTAATGGCATCTGAAATCCACTGCGCCGGGATACCTTCTCTCCGACAAACTTCAGAGTCTTTTAAATCTGGGAAAATATGGTCACGGACATGTTGAAAGGTATACTTATCCGGGTCATATGGAGGCGCCTCCCAATACCAATACTGATTCAGGTCAACATCACCCAGTCTACATGTGTAAAACCTATTTCACCAAATGAGAAGTGAAAGGTGTTCGTCGTGTCCCAGAAACGCTCGACGATATAATCAATCAACGCATGTGACGAGTCACCAACATCCATTGACAAAAACCGGTCCCATCCTGCCCTTTCAATAATAAATTTTGCTCTTTCGCAGGTTTTGGTTATAGCTTTATACGCTTGTTGGACCAATTTCAGAGACCCACGATGCATATATTTGGTTTTTGGGTCGGCTCTCGAACTCATATTGCTGGAAACGTGACCTTCATCATCTTCCACCATACTATAATTTGCTAAAACAATATCATCATTCACTCCTTCGGCAGTGCTGGCATCTGGTACATCCTGCGTTGTTCGGGCTTTCTTGTTCTTTTTTTTCCGACCAACGAATCGGGAAGCCGCATTTCTCAACATCTACACAAATTCAATTTTTTCGAAACACAATAGAGCAAAAATATAACTCCAGACTTATCCATATATCAACGACAATACAGATTACAGTTCAAACAAACCTATAGACACAAAATACATATTACAGAGACATACTTAGCAATTGGCATAGAATTTCGAGACGACTCAATGTCTAACATGTATCTAGAAAATTAGTTGTTCGGCCAATAATCATGTTGCGCTATATAGTGTACTGTTCATTTCAATGTGTGAGACATTGTATGTGTTCGAATCAGGAATTACTCAAGCAGACAATAATAATAAAAAATTTAATCAAAGCTGCATATAGTGCAAAAAAAATGACTGTTTTAAGCAATTTGTAAAAATCATAAACCCGGAAAATTATGTTCTAATTTTAAATTTCTCATTTTCGGCTCAAAAATAATTTTAATCATATAAATGTTTAAACGAGTTATGAATAGGAAAAAGAGTGAAAATGACGGGCTAGGAAGAATTCAGTTCCGATAGAGAGGGACCGGCATTAATCAATGGAATTCTTACAAATGATTTTTATATAAAGCCATCGGATTCAAAGGCTACTTCTTCGTTTCAACGGCACAATGATGTTTTAATCTTAATTATGTTCTAATTCTAATTTTAATTATGTACAGCCGCTTAAACAATGAATAACAAATGGTTAATTATGTTCTAATTCTAATGGCGTGAGTGCACCGTGAAAAAATGGTGAAACCTAAATATACTTTGAAACAACGAATAAAACCCTAAATATGCATTTAAACAACGAATAAAAGCTAAAACAAAGAAGAAAATGACTGAGATAAAGAATTAATTACCGTGTTTTGAACCAATTTTTCTCCACACTCTAGCCGCCTTCGTCTGTTGAGGGGAGCGTTCTTAAGGTGGTAGAGGCGAAGCGAGAGAGAGAGCGTTAAATACAAATATAGGAAACCCTAGGAGACGGACGCTCACTAAGATTGGCCTGGACGCTCACATCAAATACACGGAAGCTCTCCCATATAAACGTGTAGACCAACACGCTCACCCAGCTGGACGTTTACACCAAAACGTCTTCCCAGTTGGACGTCCATTGGGCGCTCTCTCTGGTGGGCGTCCGTGAAACGCTACTATGGGTGGACGTTCTGTGAGTGGACGCTATTCTAGATGGACTTCTGGCATTGAGGCGTTTTCTAGGAGCAGCGTTTATCACTAAACGTCCACGCAGTACAACGCACAATTTGTAGACGTTCACCCAATACAACGCTGGTACAATAGACGCTTATCAGTGTCGACGTTAAACGTACGTCCATCCACAGTAGCGTAACAAAATGCAAATGTTCATGTATACTTGCGTCTGCTTTCAGAATATGAAACGCTCACATGATGGGGCGTACGACAATATACGTCTTCATATAGAAACGTCTGTGTCAACTCACGTTACTCTACAACAACGTTTTACAACAGACGTCATTTTAGTTGGACGTGCGATCATATTTATTCTAGAAACCGTTGTACAAAAAAAGAAAAAAGACCAAATTTTTTTAGTTTTTACTCTTTGGTATACTCGCCTTGTTGGAGTTGCCCTTAGCAGTAGCAGCATCACCATTTGATTAACTTTTGTTACAAGCGCAGGGCAGTATCTACACACACCCCTACCCTACATGCTAAATCATCCCACAAAAGACCAAGAAAACTCAACGGTTCAAGATTAGTGCCAGCCTACCTAGGTGTAAATTTTGTCTATTTTGAATGTCACGAAGCTTTAAATGAATCATTCTGTGACTTAAGCAGTTGGAAAAATTACATCCAGTATAACCAGAATCAGATGATGAAAGCAGTATGTAAGGGCGTCCACAGTCATGGGACTAAACCCAAAGATCAAAGAGTAAAATTTTTACTCCTTGATCCGGTCCAAACACAACGGATTCACCATTAAAAATGATCGGGCGGACGTCTAGGATAACGTTTGTTGTTGGGCTGAACGAACGTATGTGTGTACATTTGTTGAGACGGGCGGTTGTCTAGGATTACGCTTGCGTGAGGCGGACGTTTGGTCGAACGCTTGATGTGAGGCGGTAACGAAGATTATGCATGTTGATAGACGGAGTCCTAGACGCACGCCGACGCTTTGCTAGACAAACACCTGATGGAGCGGTTCCGAAGCATTACACCTGATCAATTGTGTACACATGCAAGAGAAAGTGTAGGGAATTCACGGGCGGTTCCTTAGCGTTCCACCTTAAACTCAAGAGGACTATTAACATACCGCATTGATTTCCAGGCGGTCTTCTTCTTCTCTGTTCGCCGCCGCGATTGAACAAAACAGGATTAAAACTTCAGGCGGTCTTCTTCTTCTCTCTAAAATCACATGCAACGGGAAATTTGATTCAATGACTAGTACTACCTTTCAGCCTCCTATTTGTTTGAATTGATGCCCATGTGTTATGAATTCCAGAATTGGGTATTATCTACAGAGCTAATCCATTTGAATGTTTTTCTTGTTTTAGATGGGACATTATTGCAGAAAGGTTGGGCTTCATGTTAGTATTTGGAGATTTAGTGTGGATTCCGTTCACTTTTAGTATTCAGGTATGTGACTGGATTGTTAGCCATGTCCTTCCTTTCTGATATGCTTATAACAGTATTGTTCAGTTATCTCATGAGTAACAAAGTACTCAATTTCATGCATTCTTCAAACATATTAACTTCTTAGAACACATAAAAAAAATTATTTTCTTTCAATATATCCTGAAAAAAACATATACCATTATTTTCTTTCAATAAATTCATTTGTATTTGTTGTAACCATGGCTTGACCCAAACATGAAATGACTGGTAAATACCAATGGGATGAGTTACTAGTTCAGATTCTAATATATTGCGTATTTCTGCCTCAAATGTTTTTGCAGCTCCCCAGTTCCCTACATTTATCCTATCTACCTTCTTGTTCTTTTAATATGGAGAGAGAGGAGGGATGAAGCACGGTGTGCACAGAAGTATAGAAAAATCTGGAGCGAATACTGCAAGCTTGTTCCACATAGAATTTTGCCCTATGTTTACTAGTCATCTTCAAGATCATGTATTAATCTTATACATCTCTTCCCTGCCTTGCATGTAAGCAACACCGGATGGTATGTATTGGACGTCAGAAGGAAAGTTTGATGTTTCACTTTGTGTATTACTAATATCTTTTTGCCGTGAGTATTTTGAGTTGTTAGTCAATTTAAACTCATTTGTAAACTTGTTAGTAATTTTCTATCAGTTCTTGTTGTAAACTTGTTAGTCATTTTAAACTTATATTCAGATCTTTGACAGGCTCTCCACAACTAATCTTTTCATGAAATGTAAATGTGGCTGCAATGCTCTTAACTTCATTCTTCTGGTCATTTACATTTAACTCACCTCAGCTTTGTCCTTTCTGATAATAGTCAAGCTTAATGTCTGCCTTATACTTGCCGTAACACCTACTTCCAAAGCAAGACTAAAGGAGACAAAGAATGTGAGCTCTGTCTCATTTTGGCCCCATCCTTTTCTTTTCAAGGTGGAAGAGAAATATCAAGTAAGTTTCTCTTCAAAGTAGTGGGGCGGAGCCTTAACCTTCCACTTGAATTGGAGCGATACCATAACCTTCCGCTTGTAGTGGGGCGGAGCCTTAACCTTATGCTTGAAGTGGGGCGAATCTCTAGCATTACGCTTTAATAGGACGGTGATTTGGTTACCGCTTGTAAGTGGGCGTGATCCTAGACGAACGCTTCATCAGGCGAACTCTTAGGAGAGCGCTTCATCAGGCGGAGATTTGGTAAACGCCCGTGTTTTGAAGCGTTACACTAGAAGAGCGCCTGTCATTAGACGGTTCAGTACACGCCCACCTAGAATCAGACGGTTTCCTACATGGCCGCTCGACTGTAACTCGTTTGGTCCGGATTTCAGATCATTTTTAGTCGTGAACAGTAAAAAAACCGGACCAAATACCATTTATGCTCGTCCCATTACGTGTGGTTTTTAACGGACCAAAGACCATAAATAGATTTGGTCCGTTTTATACTCTTACCATTGTGGACGCTCTAATGCACCCAAAAAAATTAAACAGAAACACTTAATAATATCTATTTGAATTTGAGTTACTATGCAATTACTAAAATTATACTCCAGTATACTTATGAATAACGTAGTATTTAAGGACAATTTCCTTATAGTGAATGCTAATTCTAGAAGATTAACCATATATGTGTTCTTCTGAGTAGTGACTGATGAGTAGACTGTAGTATCCTTCCTCCCTATTCTCCTCCACGTATCTATATTATAATTAATAATCTGCACAAATAGAGTCCTAATTCTGGATATCCATGAATTCCGAACCCAGAAACTTAATATTTATTATTTTTTTGTTGCAGTGAAGGTCCTGAAAAACGCTACCGGTCAGCCGCGTAATCAAATGAAGGGCACGGTATATTCCAAATCATCTATGTAGCCCCTTGCTTGCATATAGCAAGATTTAAATTTTAATATCGATCATCATCACGTGATATCAAAACAAATCAACGGATCTAGATGGAAAATGAACTCAAAAATACACCTGCCCAGGGGTGTACTGTATCATTTAATTCTTCTCTTCCGAATATGGCAAGGAATCCTTCAATGCATCACCATTTCCGTACCCTGACTTACTCAATGGAAATGGAAATTTTACTTTCAAGTTTCAACCATTCTATTCAAGTGACAAGTGACAAAAGACAAATGATAAGTTATTTAGTTATTTACGGAGACAAGTGAAGTGAGTTTATATGTATAACATTTGTTTGTTCTTATTTATACGAAAATGAAGCACAAAATTATTTACCGTACTTCTCTGTTCTCTAGCTACAAAGCTTCTCCTTCCTCTTCTTTCAACGTTATGGAGCATAGTTCTCAAAAAGAAAGCAAAAAGTTTTGGAAATCAAACTCTAATATAAGCTCTAAAAATATCTACAACTGTTGAAAAAATGAGTTTTTAACTAAATGTTTTTAGTCTTGGTGTGGTTTGATCTTAGGACCTAAGAGTATCCACACTGGGACGACCAAATCATGGACTAAACCTAAATTTGATCTTTGGTCCGTCCAAAATCAATCACAGTGGGAAAACCAAATTTGGGTTTTAGTTCACTTTTTTTACTGTTTCGGATCAATTTTGATCCAAGTACTGGACCAAACCAGAATAAGTGGAGCGTGAAGTTAGCCGTGCGTCTCGTGCCAGGCGTGACGCTACCTCTTCGTCTCGTGCAAGGTGTAATGCTAGACAACCGTCTCATTGATCCAGGCGTTAACCAGAATGCCGCCTGATAAAGCGTTCACTCAAGAGCACGTCCAGCGGGGCGTTCACCCAACAACACGCTTGGTATTCAGGCGTTAACCAAATGGACGCTTTTCTTAGGCGTGTGGCTAAGGTAACGCTTGTTGTGGGCGTGTGGCTAAGGTAACACCTGTTTGTAAGTGTTATTTAAACTTACGCCTGTGTGTGAGGCGGTGGTGTATACGAGCGCCTCTTCTATTGAAATAACCGTTGAGAGTTGTTGAGGTTTCTTACAGTTGATTTCTTGATTTCTTACCGTTGATTTATTGATTTCTTACCGTTACAACGGCTATCTTTTGGTATACCTATATAAATGAATTGGTTGATTGAGTATTTCATATACTACTAACCCATTTCATTTGTATACGAGAAAAATTTTACTAGTTTCATATATTTGTCTTTCAAATCAGTTAGAGTTATGGCACCAAAACCACGAGGTCCAAATTTTTCTACATTTGAAGATATAACGATGTGTAGAATTCATTTATCAATATCTCAAGATTGTAGTGTTGGTTTCGAAAAATCAGAAGAAAAATTATGGTCTCGCATCTTACGTGGGATGAAAGAAGTCATACCTACAATGTCGGAGCGCACTTGGACCTCCATTCAGAAACGATTTCAGGGAACAAGTAAAGATGTGGCGCTTTACTCTGCAAAAGGGGCGGAAGTGGAACATGAACACCATACTGGATGGGGGCCCGAAACAAAGGTAAGTACCCGTTTAATTTTTGTCCCGTACATTATTGTTTATGAATTGTATATCGTGCACTAAACTTTTTTCAAAACAATAACAGATTGAAGAAGTAAGGAAGCTTTCAAGGAAGCTAATGGTGGTAAAATATTTAAGCATGAAGAGTGCTACGTAATTATGTTAGAAAATATCAAATATTCACGACGATCTACAGTTGTTTTCGATTCATCACAAGCTGAAGAAGATTATGAAAGTGGCGAGGAAGACCGGGAAAGACTAAAAACAAGCCAAGACCATTCCAGTGGCAATGAATAAATATGAGATATACCTAACACATATAACTATCATATGGGAAAAAAGAGGCGAAACGACTGAAGAAAATAGGGAAAGCAAAATCCAGTAGCCAACAGGAAATGATAGATATAATTATTAAAGAGCAACAAAACTTCAATACCAATTATAGAAAACAAAAAAAAATGAAGATGCCGCAGAGAGAATATGAGTTTGCAGCAAAACTAGCTGAGTCTTCGGCAAAGTTTGCATCAAAACAAGCTAGGAAAGAAAAACTTGACGCAAAGAAAGAAGCAGACGACGAGTTTCGCATAATGATGATGGATGTCTCCGGGTTGGATGCCGTAACAAAAGAGTACATCAAACTTAGAAAGGCAGACATTTTGCAGAGAAGGAGAAGTCAAACTTAAAACGTTATCGGATTAGTTGAAACCTTAGCTGATTTGATTATTAATGGATTGGCAGTTTTAGTTTCTACTTTTATGACTTACATATTTATTTATCATAATTATATTAAGAGGTTAAAATTTCCAGTTTAGTTTTGAATTAATAGTGTTATTTTAAATGTTATGAACTTCCAATGTACCTTTTCTTTGAATTAAGGAAAACTTTAAATTTCGCATAATTAAGTAATTCAGATGAAAAATAACTACCAACCATTCATTTTTTCGTATTAACATCAACATGATAAAAGACTACACACTCAAGATATTAGCCTATCTACTCTTCTCCTACATGAGTAGATAAGTGAGATTGTTTAAATTTTTCAGATTGACAAAGTAAATAATTCAAACGTTGGATTCCACTGAATAGACTGTTATTATGGACCCAGCAGTCTTGAAAATAAGAGACTCGTCACTTCTTTCTATAACATGCTTTAGTCGTTGCACGCGGACCAAACACCTTTCGTAATTAGGCGTCCATAATCTTTCTAGCCTACCTTTGAATAGACTGTTATTAGTTATCCACTAGACTGGAACAGAACAGAGTCGTCACTTCTTTCAATATCATGCTTTAATATTTTATTGAATATTTAAAATTTATTTCCATTAAAAAAAGGCCATATATAATGGTTTTGCCTCCAACGTCGTTCTCCGAGGTACACGTTATGATGTGCAAAGAAAATAACTATCAAAAAATAAACCAATTAACTATCCAAAAATCCAAGAAAATAAAGAACAGTGTATCAAAATAAATTATCAACTCACAGTGCCTAGCCAAGAAAATATAACCCTTTTGTCTGAGAGGTCCGATGCTTTCCGTCCAACATCATTGTCAAGGACTAAGATGGTGGAATCCCACGGTCGCCAGGTCACATCTTCTACAATCAAATGATTAAGACAAGTCCTAGAGCGAACAATATCAATACTTTTCCTTTTTGTACCCTTCCATCAAGAACTTCTAGGCCACACTGCTTGACTCTCACTCGTTGGGTTCTTTGGTCGACATATGCCCAGATATTCGTACCCCCAAAACTAGAATGTCAAGACAACCAACCAAATAAATAAATTACCAAAAAATAAATATTTAAAGGAAATATAAATAGAATTAAGAAATTTACCTCCAATATTTAGAAGGGTCCGGCTAGTGACTTTTGTCCCCTGCCAGATACGGCGTGTCAGGAATACAATTTCGTAAAATCATCACTACCCCAGTCATAATTGTCAACTGCATTAGATCCTCAAAAGCAGTTAACCATCCAACATCAATATAGTTTTTAGCATTGGAAAAGAAAAACTATCCCAAAACATACATACAAAAGGCTCTGGCCACTCTCTCAACAAGTATGCTATCATCGTTAGCCGCACCAACGTTCCTGGATCAAAATATGTGCTAAAAAATACAAATGTAATTGCATCTGAAATCCACCGCGCGAGAATATGTTCTCTTTTACAAACTTCACTATCTTTAATTTATGGAAAAATATGCGCCCGGACATATTCAAATTGGTACTTCACCGGGTCTACGGAATATCACTACCAACACTAATACTTAATCATGTCAACATGACCCAATCAAGGGGTGTGAGCCCCATCTCATCAAAGGAGAAGTGAAAAGTGTTCGTAGTATCCCAAAAACGTTCAACAATGTAGTCAAACAATGCATGTGACGAATGTACTACATCTATGGTCAATAAACGGTCCCATCCTACCTTTTTAATAATGTATTTAACCCTAAGGCTGTGTTTTATAATACCTGTATAGGTCTGAATGACCGATTTGAGGGAACCACGATGTAAATACTTGAATTTTGAATCGGTTGAATATGTAATATTTGTCGAAGCGTGACTCTGAGCATCTTCCACGACATTGTAGTTCGCTAACCCGGGAACATCGACCATATCTTCAGTAGTAGGGTCTACTTCTGGATCCTCAACAGTTTTAGCTTTCTTGTTCCTCTTTTTTCGACCAACGAATCTCGTCGTGACATTGCTCAACATTTGTGCAAACGGTACATACAAGTTACAAAATCAAGAGTAATCCTCACAATGCACAAACATAAAACTCTACATTAATCCATAAATCCACAAAAATACAAATTTCATCATTAAAAAAGTAATCCTCTAATTAGATATTCAAATGTACAAACATTCATAAATCATCCAAAATACAAAATTCATGATTCAAAATAGTCCACTGATCAAATTATCAACTCTACAAAAATTCATCATAATTCCCTAATTCTGTAATTCCATAAACATTCATTATAAAAGAACATAAACATTCATAATTCCAAAATTTCATAAACAATCATATCAAATCAATTAATCAAGAACTTAAAATTAACCACAACCCAACTCAAAATAACCAACAACTTAATAAATTCTAAATTCAAATCAATTAATTCTCATCAATTTTTTATACCCAATTTACAACTTCCAAAACCCTAGAATTATACCCAATTGCAAAATTACAATTTGTAAAACCTAATATGTCTATTTCATAATCATATCGTTAATCTTTAAACATATATATACAAATTTAATTAACAAAATATTACAATAATTCATAATCTAAACCTATTAAATCCATTAAAATTCATATAAAAGTTTGAGTTGCATACCTTATCTTGAGATAAACCTAACTTAGATAACTTTGTTTCAAAGCTGCCACGGTTTTGCTAACTTTTTCAATTTTGATAAGAGGTTAAGAAGAGGAGGGAGAGGCTTGAAGTGGTAGGCGCTTGACGGTGTATGTGTCTGGTGGAAGTGTCTAAAGACTCTGGAAGAGATGAAGAGGATAAGAAAGGAGAAGGGAACATAAAAGCCTACGCCCCATCAGGCTTTCACCCAGACAACCGCCTGATGAGATGCGCGTTAGGCTAGAAGAGCGCTTGATTAGACGCGCGTAAGGATAGAAGAGCGCCCGTCTTCATGATAACATGTACCACCTGCACGAGTAGAATAGTCAATGGGCGTGTTGCTAGGTTAACGCCCCATCAGGCGTTCATCTACAAACACGCCTGTCACTGGGGCGTGCCGCTAAACGTGCGTCTATCATCAGACGTTCTTCGGGGTTGCGTCTCCCACCAAGCGTTCATCCAGCGTCCGTCCCAACCAAGCGTTTTCACTGGCATACGCCTGTAATACACAATTCCAACATACGGATACTTGTATATGCACCCAACGCCAGGCGTTACCTTAGACTTACGCCTGATCAAAATTTACTCTCTACCCGTTGCGGTTCAGGCGGAGTAAACCCAAATTTTTTTGGTCTTTAGTCTTTGGGTTTGGTCGTCCCACTGTGGATGCTCTAAGGGTTCTATGTATACTCAATCATTTCCTTGAGTGAATGAAACTCTTTAGTTTAGTCCCACATTGGGTAGTCTAGAGAAGGATGTCCATTATATAACTATTCTCATATAGATAGTTAGACAAACGTGGGTGGAATTAGTGGAAAAATAATACATAGCCCAACCCATGCCATATGTGTGAATACCATGCACCAAGTCGTATGACTACTCGAAATTATTTTTGCAAGTTTTTCTTTAGGAAATTAATTCCAAAAATATTTTCTTTAAGAGTTTTATTTATGGAAAAATTCCTTTTTTGTTTTTAATTGTTTTACAATATATGACCCAACCCATGTCATGTGTGTGAATACCATGCACCAAGTCCTATGTCTACTCGAAATTATTTTTGCAAGTTTTTCTTTAGGAAATTAATTCCAAAAATATTTTCTTTAAGAGTTTTATTTATGGGAAAAATCCTTTTTCGTTTTAATTGTTTTACAATACATGGCCCTACCCATGCCATATGTGTGAATACCATGCACCAAGTCCTGTGTCTACTCGAAATTATTTTTGCAAGTTTTTCTTTAGGAAATTAATTCCAAAAATATTTTCTTTAAGAGTTTTATTTATGGGAAAATTCTTTTTTCGTTTTTAATTGTTTTACAATACATGCCCAACCCGTGCCATATGTGTGAATACCGTGCACCAAGTCCTATGTCTACTCGAAATTAATTTTGCAAGTTTTTCTTTAGGAAATTAATTCCAAAAATATTTTCTTTAAGAGTTTTATTTATGAAAAAAATCTTTTTTCTTTTTTAATTGTTTTACAAGAAACAAAACTTTGTTTTATAAGAAAATCTAAACCTAATTTGATTTCAAGTAACCTTCTCCTATAAATACAAATCGAAAATTTGTTTTCAAATCATCTCAGAAGCGGCTACTATCATATCTTCATTTCACCATCTTCTCTCTTTGTTTTGCGCTTTTGAGTATTTATTTCCCTACCTTCTCTGTTGCTAAGTTCAAGAGTCTAATACAAGCTATATCGGGCAGTCTTATCCTGGACACATCTTCTCGAGTATACCCACGAACTAATGTGTTAAGGACAACTTGTTGAACCTGTGACCCTGCCCTCGTAGTTGTCTGTGGTAGAGTTGTTTTCAATTTAATTCTTTATGTATTATTCTGATACATCTAACGTTGTTGTTCATTGTTACAAGATTCCAACAACAGCTACAAGTGATGGTCCCGAAGAATATGGGAGGGCAACTCTTGAGCAAGCTGGTTGCACTTACATTAACATCAATATCATCTATAATATAAACTACTTCCCTCTTCAGACTTCAATCTAGATATATATGCTTTTGGTATTATTTTTGCGTATGAATTTCAAGGGTTTTCTCTAACTCTAGTATCTAATTGTTATACATGCCCATCATTTTTACTTATTTACATTTTAGTATAACTGAGAGTGGTGATGATCTTATATGGTTTGCTATGCAAGTTAAGGTTATGCTTGATATGTTCATGGTTACCTTTGGGATTATATATTTACTGTTCCTGGTTATGATTGTAGGTTGATAAAACGGACCTTTTCTTCAGGATCAGGAACAACGTTCAACTATGTAAGATTATGACTGCTTACTGTGCACGAAAAGATCTTGATATCAAATTCCTCCGGTTCTTATTCAATGGTGTTGTGATAAAACCACACCAGACCCCAATCAAAGTAAAATATCTTTCCTCTATTAAGTTCAAACAATAATTTAACATCACAAGACATAATGTCGTATTTTTTTTCTAAGCTTTTTGGTTCTTAGTTTTGAGATGTTTTTGGGATGGATGAATTCTTGGTTGTTGCAGCTTCGAATGCAACACGGGGATGAAATTGATTGTATGATGGAAGTAGGAGTAGATGGCTATGGGTTTCACCAAACCTGAAGATGCAAAGAACAACATAAAAAAATGATGGCGAGGAACCAAGGGCAGACTTCAGCTCTACTTGAATAAATCTTCTCCTGTATCTTGTCTTCTATTCTAGCTTTAATGTGGTAGTCAACTTACACAGTGAAAGGAGGGAGAAGAGAGGGAAAAGAGCTATCCTAGAATTATGGCTTTCAAGAAACTTAATCTAAAGGGCTGCCAAATTGAATATCAGTCTTAAATTTTTGCAAAGATTACTTGATCTCATCCATTTCCCACGAAAGAAAAATATCACATCATTCTACAACTTCTAGTCTTCTAGCATCACTTAAGAAATTAAAATCCAACATAAAAAGGGCAGTTCCATTAGCTTAAAAGTTCCAACAATCTTTCTAATAATGTAAGTAGCTTTAAAACACATTTGATTCCTCCTTTTTTACGAGGGCCATCTACACCTCCCAAAAAGTTCAGCCCAAGGATTCTCCATATATGGGTGCCAAGCGTAGGATTGTATTTGAAGAACATGCAAGATTTAAAGAATTTAACATAAAAGATGGGAGACCTTCAAAATCTAGGTCCTGAACAATGCTTAGGTCACTAGTGCTTGTGCCGGTATTGAACAGAACTCAAGCTGGTAACTGGAGCTTCTCGTTGTTCTTCCAGCTGCAGGACACAAAATTATGAATACATAAGGAACTCTAAATATCAAGGCAAATGTAGAATTTTCCATCCATTTCAAAACAAAAAATAGTTGCATACCTTTGAAAGTAATAATAAAAGAAATCAGCATAGAGTAATGTCTGAACAAGGCCAGATATCCAAGCTGCATAATAGAACAACGACACGTATATAAACTACATGGAAAGTGAGAGCTGGTAAACAGAAGAAATACACAGAATATACTAAACCAACTGAGAAAAAAAAAAAGATAGAAATAATACGAGCATTTAAGTGTGAGAAGAGTTGGACATACTTATCCAATGTACAAAGTGCTGCTCAGTAAAGTAACGATAAACCCAGTTGAGAATGTATAGAGATCGGTAAGCGCTGCAGAAGGAAAGAATGCATTACTTAAAAGGATTGAAAGAAGGAAGGCAACAAGACAACTGATGTTCTTTACAAGATGGTGCTTCTGCAGTTGGTCATTTTTCATATTAAGGCTGCTTAGAGGAATATAAATGAAGTTACACGACAGAATGGCAGGAAGCGAACACCGCAAAGTTAAGATCAGGTAAATTAGAGTAAAACTATATACGTCAAACAACTACTTTTAAATTGCATATTGACTAAAGAAGGATTTGGGAAAGTAGTTCACCCAAGAAGGAAAACATATTGTCCTGTAAGATTGTCGATATTTCTCGTCCTCTGCAACAACACCAGCTGAGGTAATATTGCAACAGCCTCCAAGTACAAGGAAAATGTCCACATTACCTGTTCATTCAATTTTGAAAAATTTCATTACGGTCAAATTAGAAGAAAGAGAGTGGTCGACAATTGACAGATAAACTTGCAGTAAACTGGGACCAAGTATAATCAGCAGCAATGCCACCAACTGTGCAGGGTTCCTTGGTAGAGCCAACTAGTGTTCACTTCAGCATTAACACCTTTTTAAATCCTACTTAATAGTGCCGGCTTGGCATTTAACTTATTGTTGGTAGTATAGCTAACAATGAAGAACTACCCACATCACAAGTACAACAGATTCAGAACAGTGATAATATGTCCAAAAAATAAGGAATCAAGAAACTTAATCATAACTCATTAGCACCAACTGATGGCTTAAAGCACATATGAGTTTACCTCCTTGAAAGTGAACCTCTCGTTGATTACAAGGGCCAAGAGCACACATGGAATAACAAGAAATAAATGGCGAAAGGTATCTTGTTCTTTATTATATGATCTACGCACAACCTTGTGGCGTCTCATGTACCAAACAATTGAGAACGAGCTACCCAAAAATATCAACTTCATCATGGTATTATAAAATGATATAAAATGGGTAAATATGTCCAAGTACCGAGTTGCAAACACAAGAGCATACAGTTCTTGAGTCTTCAAAGAAACCCCTGCGTATCAAAAAGAATATCAGGTATTACATTGTCTACACGCTTTACAACATAAAAGACCTAAACAGAACACCCAAATAATAAAGAAAAGCAAATGCAAAGTGAAAGTCATAAAGAGTGCAATGTATTGCAGATATGAAATAAGTTAAGGAACTTTAGATCCCATTAGAAACAGACAGAAATTATAAGAAAGGGCCTCAGGGTTTGCTAATATCCCATAGCTCTACAGTCAAAGGTATGTTTCCAAATGGGAGCCTTTATTCTGTCCGGCGGTATACCTTAATAGGTCCCTTTGATCATTTGATACACAAAAATCGAGAACACCAAAGAAGACAAACAAAGTGATTAACAATGATGCTATTTTATTGAACATGCCAGTGGAAGCATGAACCTAATTCGTCGAGACAGACATTTGCTTCCTCATCCGCTGAAACAAACTTACTGCCATAACTAATGGTGGCTGACAATGGACTAACAAATTTCTGTGGACTTTATAATTTGGGGTAGTAATAGGGCACGCAGTATGCCTTTAGTTTGATCGGAGGAGTCTCCAACAGTGTCAACCTACCATTCTCAATTTCTAACATGAAATGTTTCTAGAATGTGTATCTCTTTTTCTGGTGATTTTTTAATTTAAAGCAGGGAACATCTCATCTCTATTTGCAATAGTGAATAAATTTGATGCTGAATCAGCAAACATGGAACAGAAGGTCATGGGTTCACAGCACTAGATCACGATATCTGATTATGAACAGCGCCTATGAAACCTAATCCACAAAAATACAGAATTTTAGAGTAGTGCAATGTATTTCATTACTATATAGTTGTTTCATTTTTCACTACCTACTTCTTGCATAAACATTACATCAAATATATCAACATTTTGCCCATAATTGGTAATTCTCTAGCTCAAGAACAGACCTCTATCTCTACAAACCTCTTTCCTTCAGAAAAAAAAAATATATATCACATCCAACTCTACAACTTGCTAACTATCTAGTTGGTGCCTTGGACAACCAATATGTTGACGGTACTCAACAGATTCCGAACCACAAAACGATTTCGATAAAAGAACTTGTACCCTAATTGCAAATTAGCTCTAAATCTCAGAATTTCTCTGCTTTACAGTAATTAAAGAAAACAACATACAATTCCCAAGTACTATATAATCTAGCTAAAAAAAACAGATAATTAAATCAAATTTTAGATTAGTGGATACGTACCGGCACAAGATTTGATGGTGTGGATCTTGAGAAGGAGAACCAGAACACTAGCAAGATGGGTCATATCCCCTGCTAATCTGAAGATATTCATCTTCTTCTTCTCCGATTGTAGTCAACTCTGAATAATTAGGGTTTTCAGTTTTCACCTTAACCTTAAAAAACTAAAATGAAAAATGAGATTTGAGTGAACGAGTTATTAGTGAAGGACGACTCTGTTGAAACTCGTGGTGTTTTGGGGATGTTTACAGTGTGCGACTTGTTTGGACAGAGAAAGGTGTTGGTTGGAAGGACATAGGTTCGAATCTCAGGAATGCTTGATAATTAAAAAATTACTAATACGGCCAAATCCTAAGTCAACCCATCAAAACTGATGGACCAGGTGGATAGTTAATAAGACTCACGAGTTGCACGACCTACGTTATTCTAGATGTACCGTACAATCTACGACTACAACTATCCATCGCTGATTCGCTGGTCCTATCTCGTCTGTTTCACAACAAGAGATACCAGTCAGTCGAGTGGCAAAATAAAAACGAGGCCATCGGAGGTTGGACCAAAAAAACTAGTCCGTTCGTAAGTGCTGATGTAATATTTTTCATCATCTCAAATTTTAAGGGGTGTATTTTTATGTGAATATGTGGATCTCATCTAAAAATAGATTTTAGAAATAAAATTTTATTTTATATTTGGATTTTCATTTTTGGTTTACCTTGAGTGTTTTTTCAAAAGCAAGACCCAAGGAAGAATCTCCATTGCAAGCGTCTTATCACAATGAGGACGCAAAATTACATTACGAGTAATACAGTTAAATTACACTAGATATGTGCCCGTGACATGCACCGAGCATGGTTTCCATATTTTTTTGAATGTGTTGTTTTTAAAAATTGATAGTTGATCGTATTTTTTGTGATACTTCCAACTAAACTCTTCTAATTTCATTATGAGGAATTCTACAATTTCTCAAGCTTTTATATTCGCCTTTGAGTATCACCACAATATGAAACAAACTTAAAACTAAACTCTTCTAATTTTATTATGAGGAATTCCACAATTTCTCAAGCTTTTATATTCGCCTTTGAGTACCACCACAATATGAAACAAACTTAACTGAATATAGCTCTTTGGTAAGAGATAGATTCAGAATTCCGAGGTAGATTGTTTCAAGATTGATATCATTATCAACCCATGCAAATAAAAAATACATTTAAAACCAAACAAATAATGATAATAAAAATTGATAGTTGCATGTATTTTCTTTTATACTATCCAACCAAGCAGTGGCGGATCCAGAATGTTATGTTGGTAGAGGCACTTCATGCAAAAAAGCATTATTGTCCACGACGAATTTTAATATTGTGGAAATACCATTCATACTTGAAAAACTTTTGAGTGATGATACCAACGACCGGAGTTCAAAAGCCATTTTCATATTGGAAAAATTATTTTCTATTATAGCAGTAGTCATCGGTTGGGTATACTTTGCTTTTTTTTTGTGTCTCACCCATTCAAAACTATGAGTAATGACGTCTAGTATTATGTGTTGTTGTGTTTGACTGATTTTGATTCTAATGCATACCATATATGATGTATCAAAATGCGTACCATATATGATGTATCCCTATTTTGTAGCAAATAAAAAAGGCCACATGTAAGTTTACTGGTTTAATTGTATTTAGTTTGTTTATTGCCTAAAAGATAGGAGGAAATTTTGATTTGGACCGAAACTTGTATAGGAAAATATAAATATACTCCATATAGGAGTATTTACTAATGCTTCAGAAATAAAGTTTACTAAAAATAATAAATAATATTTATTTTTAAGGAATATTGCACTAACTATAGGTAGGTAAAATTTTTTTAGGAAAACTTCATATGGGCACGTGCCTTAGGGTGCCTGAGCGTGGATTTGTCCCTGCAACCAAACCATTTTTCTTCCTAATATAATGTTGATGAAAATTGATAGTTGTTTTATACTGTAGCACACATAACAACAACATTAACATAATTCCACCATGTTACTAAGATTCAGCGTATGTCGGCCTAGCTACAATTTATCCCTAAATTTATTTAGTTGAAACTGTCTGACATAACATTACAATCCACAGACCCCATACAATAAACCATCTATTATAATGCATTAAAAAACTTTTTCATATGGAGGTTATAGTAAAAGACTTGCTTCGATTGATGAATAAAAGTATATAACTAATGGTGGTGACTTGTAAGCTTGATTTCCTTGTATAATGTATTTACTTTTCACTTTATAATAAAAAATATTTTCACTTTTCACAAAAGAGGTAGTTTTAAAAATTTCTTATATAAAAGATTGACATTAAACGATTATAATAAGCTTAATTAATAGAGCATTAGGCAAAGTCTACCCAATATAGTCTACTTCTATGTGTTCTTAACATACTTCTATTTTCAGTTTTGGAGATCACGAGAACAAATAAAATTCTTGGACTTATCGTGTTTGGAGACTCCATAGTTGTTGCACCAATCAAATTTTTCCAAGTGTCCTCACCAGAATTACCACATCACAAAAGACTTATTTTGACCAATAGGAAGCGAGGTTTTTATTACCGTTCAATGTGGGAACTTTATTTATTTAAATTTTTTAAGTGTTGAGATGAAAGACATACCGATAATATTATTTTGGGGGAATTCAATTGAAATCTCGAAATACAACAAGGTATTGTTGCTATAAATTGGGTGAGCTTCTCAAGCTTTTCCCAACTTTTAATACACATCAGTAGCTACTAAATGCAGTTGTATTTCCCATTTATGTTACAGACGAATAATGGTTATCCGATTTCACAAAATAAAAACATAAACTAATTATACGGTTCTTTAGGAAACCGGTATTAGTTATCCGTTTGACCAGCCAACCCGCAAAGAAAAATCTTCGTAATTTTCTTGGAAGGAAAATATCATCATGTCTTATAGACAACTTATAATATAAAAGTGTCAACATCTAACTCATTTATTTATCTTTGATCTTGATCTTCTTCATCATTTAATTGTTGTTGTTGTTATGATTATGAACATGATCATTAAAAAAAAGAAATTTAATATTTTGATTTTTTAATCTCTAATTTTTATCATCCTAAATTTTTGATTTTAATTGGAATCATGAAGATCATTAAACATAAATAAAAACAATTGCATGTTTAAATTACGTGGATATTTCATTGTGTCATTGGATCTATTTATTGGTTTAACATTCAAATTTGAAACACTTAGTGCCAATTCCTCTATTGTTTTCTTATGATTATAAAATTAAGATGTGATCCAACATACTAACCTTTCTATTTTAATCACTGATAGACACATTATGTGTCTAATTTGAGCTCACATTTACATTTTTATTACTCGTTTTTTGTATTAATATTCTTATTTTGTATGTTTTTAGGTATTTTTGGAAGAATAAACTTTTGTGGAAAAATTGGCTCGAAAAAGTGTTAAAGAAACCCGAGAAAATTACTTAAGGCACCCCCTTAGATTAGATAAAGGAACACATGTTTTACTAAAGGCACTCATCTCTCATTTCAAATTCAAAAGAGTTTATTTTGGCGGGAGTTTGATTTGTCTAAGCTGTGAAGATTTGTATAGATATATATGGGATAATAAAGAGTGTTAAAGACAGATTATACTTCTACCATTCTTACAAAAGTTATACACGAATTGAAAACCCAAAAACAGGAAAGAAACTCACGCTTGAAATATTCTCGAAGATTATTCATCTCGGCTCACACAATTCTGTTCCATATATTTTGTCAACAACTAAGCAACAGAATCGAGCATATCATTATCGAAAAAGAAAGAGTTTGATAGAGAAGTAAACACCGAGAGTTTTAAAGGAAACAATCTGGGAAGAAAAATCAAACCGAGATTCTTCCTTTACTGTCGAGATGTGAATATTAATTAGAGAATATTTTAACGTGATATGGAGTGGTAAAGATGTTCAGTATAAATAGGGACTCAAGTTAAAGCATTAAGGGGAGAATGGCTCTGGTCAGAATAGAAGACATCCAAAAAATCAGAATATCTGTTCATGATCGTGATGAAGAAGATGAAGAAATCGTTGCTAAAAGGTTGAAGCTTCTGTGGCCAAAAAGTTAAAGATTTTGTTGCTAAAGCTTTTAATCTTTGCAACATTTATCTTCAGTTTTGCAACAGTTACTTTGTAACAGCGAGTCTACAACGCCAATACACCGTTGTAAACTCGTTGCTTTGATTATTTTCTCTTCTTTTCACCTTTGTAAACACTTTTTGAGCTATGTACCTATCTTTTGAGAGTGTTTTGAGCATGATGAGCTAAACCCAAACACTGGGGCAAGGAGAAAGCCATTTTTCCATGATTAACTGGTAACTTTTAATAATTCTTTTATGACTTTTGTATTTATTTTTAATTGAAATTATGATTTTTCTTAATTGATTGTGATTTTATTTGATGGTTTATGCTGGGACCTAGAGATTTTGATGAGCCATTCTTGTGATTTACGATTGATAATTTAAAAATCTACCTTTGGCAAAAATTAGAGTCACTTATTTGAGCTAGAATTGTTTAGAATTATTATTTTTTGAATCAATTAAAAGTAGTTAATGGTGAAATCTATAACCTCAGTATTTTTGAATATTATTTTCATATTTTATGTATATTTTCTAGTTTAAAATCAGTTTTTAAATCTAAAATCAATCTTGACAAGTTTGAGAGTTTGAAACCCACTTTTACCACCATCTACGATCCACATCAATTTTTGGCGCCGCCGACGCGGACTTGTTTTTAGTTGTTTTTTTTTAGGTTAGTTAGTTTAGTTATTTGTATTTATTTGTTCTATTTAATGTTTTTTGGTATTTTTCTTTGTATTACAGGTTTTGGATCAAAAAGAAATTGTAGCCAAAAATTATATTGATTGATGAAAGACTTATAGTCAAAGATAAATCGAAAAGAACAGAAAAAGAAGACAATTTTAGTTTATTTTATTTTTTTAGTTAATTTAAATTTTATTTAATTTTTAGGGTTTTATTTATTTTTGTTTTTAGAAAATTGTATTAGGAAATCTTTTATTTTTTTTTTGGTTTTTACTTTGGGACATTTGTGAAAATTATTTTTATTTTTAAATCCTACGGAAGGGTAATTAAATATAAACTGCACAGGGAAGGATGCCAATCACGATATTGTCTCTGCCCCTCGGGTTCGAACACTGACATAGGAGTCGGTGGCCTGAGTCGACTTAAACTGATTCATCCCTCATCTGGTATGGGAGGTAAGACTCGATCAACCCACGAATCCCCTGCAAGTGGGTTTACTGTATTCCTTCGTATGCATATATGTTGAGGAACTAAATACGGATTTATTTTATAGTAAAGAGCAAGGACTGGCCATATAAGATAAGGACTCGGATTTCATCACCGTTTCCTTCTTTCCCGTCTTAGGAACACGTTACCTAGGCGAACCTAAGCCTAAAATTTGACTATAAAGAGACATATAGGGTAATGAGCCTATTTCAAAATCATTCAAAATGACTTTATTGGTTACTCTGTTAGCCTAACTCAAAGTTCAGGAAGATTATTTTAAGTAGATTTGAGTCGCCTTGTAACCCAAGGAAACGTTGCCAAAGAGGCAGAATTATCAAAGCTCCTTAGAGCTTATCCTGTTTCTGTTCGACTTAATCTAATTCGGATCGTTCTAAGAGATTTACTAAAACTGTAACTAGTTGCCTTTTGGAAGAATATAAGTTGGTCTAGAAATAATCTAAGTGGATCCATCATGCTTTTTGTTTGCTAGATTCAGTAGGTTTGATTTGGTTAAGTCGGCCTTGTTTGTATACGTTTAGAACCCCCTTATTGTTCTGATTTATTTTCTTAGATTTTTTGTAAATATATTAGGAAGTTTTTGTCAGAAAATGTCGAACTGGTATTATGAGGACCAATACAATGAATATCCGACTGAATTTCAAAATAGACATTATTGTTACTATCAACATAGTGTGGATAGTAGTCGGGACCACCACCAACCTTTTGGAGGTCATTGCTCATACCAGGGTGATCCCAATTACTATTCATATACATACCCGTCATATGAACATGAAAATGAGTAAATTCGAGTTCTTTGTCTTGGAGGGATTCCCGAAAGCAGATGTGATCTAGTAAACCTTATGATGCATTTGTTTTTCTAGAGAATTCCCTCAAGGAGTTGACCGAGAATACAAAAAGGTTTGAATTAAGTGTGATGGGAACAAATAGTAGTCCAACTCTTTCTCTAGAAGACTCACACGATCAGTTGCCATCTAGTACTCCTTATGATCCATTTTTTTTCCAGAGAATTCCCTCAAGGAGTTGACTAAGAATACAAATAGGTTTGCATTAAGTGTGAATGAAAGTCTTGCAAAAAAATAATATTGCTCAAAATGATCTTAATTGCCAACATCGTGCTACCCTTGATAATTATTCACATATTCAAGAGGACGATGGTAAAATTGGTAACACTACTCAAACATCTTCATATCATTATGATGATGAGGATAGTATTGACGAAAAACTTGAAATATACAAGCAGAGTGATCAAAAAATTGTCACTCCAGTTGTGCTTCATAATGATAGTGTTATTTTTAGTTCAAATCCAAATAATTTTAATGATTATTCACCTATTCAAAAGGAAAAGGATTTGACTAGAGACACCGTTATTTTAGACGATGTAGAATTTTCTTGTTTTGAAGCCGATAATAGTTTAGAGGAACGGATTTATCCTGAGAATACTGTTTGTAGCTTTAGATTTTATGGAACTACCTATAAAAGCATGAAAACAAAAGTATTAAAATAAAATCAAGTACTAGAAAATATAAATTAGTTGGTAAAAATGTATAAATTAAGCGCCTATCAAATACCCCCAAACCTATATTTTGCTAGTCCTAGAGCAAAACTAATCTAAAATAAAAATAAAAATCCAAACTCACTTTCGCAGGAATCGCGACTACATTTAGCATATGTAATAAGCCTTTAAACCCCTAAGTGGCCTTAGCGGACGAGTTTTGTCTCGTGAGGGTTTACAAGAGATATACCCATAAAACCTTTTACTCCAATTTTTAGCTACCTGTGAACATTTGAGGATAGACACTAAACAAGCCATTTAGTTGGCATACTAAATTCTTCAGCTATATGAATCATTACCCTGTATGAATCCAATTGTTGTACACGAGTTTTCAGTCAACGTATTAAAATTCATATAAGAATCCAAACTCTACTCAAATAATCATTGAACATCCAAAACTGGATGGATATTATAAACATTCACATTGCTCGAAATCAATCAAAATCAAACACATGGATAGATTAGAAGATGGAAATAGAAGTAATGATTGGTGCATATATTGACTAAGGTGAGCGGAGTTTCCCAAAATATTAGTATAAAGTCCGGCTCGGATGCTCCTATTTTTATTATTATTATTTATATACATAATATTTTTTTTTTACGACAATCATGATTAGATCTTTTGAATCTAAGTGCATGATCCTTTTCAGCAGATTATATGATAGTTCCCATGGATCCTGCATTCCACGCTTGCTTAGGCGACGGAGACAGAGAGAACACACACATATTGCTATCAAAGTGTCAATTTTTTTTTTAAATCAACAAAATTAAAATTCTAACGCATCCGAGCTACGAGCTTATGGCAATACTAGGGCCCCACCAAATCACTTAGAGAAATATAAAATTGCAAAAATAAAAACAGAAAGTGATAATGATTATGATGATTTCGAGATATGCTTGTTCAATGGTTATCATGTTATCTCTAACACCTGAGTGCATCCAGTTATGAATAGACCATTTAGATGGGTACACCAATTCCTATAAATAAGAGCTATGTTTCCATCTACCTAGAATGGTTAGTGTCATTCTGAATTGTTCACAAGTTTCTAAATTTCGAAGTTTCTTATTGACATCAATTTTCAGAAACTCTACCCCCAAACCTAAATTTAACATTGTCCTTAATGTTTCAAACCGTGCAACCTAGAATAGTATATAATAGATATAAATAAGAGAAACAAATGTAAATCAAAGAAAAGAGATTGGAACGTCTCACCTGATTGATGCAAGAAACACAGTATTCTCTGTAACACATATCAAACAATAGTAATAACAAAGAACACTGAAAATAAAATAAAATAAAATAAAAACAAAAAGTCTAAAAATAAGAAAATAAAAATCTACCTACTGGATATGTACAGAAAAGATCTCCAAAAAGTAAGAACCTAAAATTTTGGGATCAACCCAAAATAAAATATATACAAATGACAGTTTCACACTTATATTATGGCAACACGGAGACAATGAAACTATCAAAAATAAGGGATTACCCCCAAACAAAGTTTTTACTACACTTGGAAGTGCGTAAAGAACAAAATATGGGGATAATATTGGGATTGGGGAAATATCAATTTGTTCATGCACAATGTCCGGAACAGGCAAGTCCTCTGGGTATTTGGATGCAAAGTAATCCAACAAAACTTGAGAAGTACACAATTCTAACTCTAAATTAGGTAACTTTTGGAAGTCTATGGGTCTGGAAACAACCTCTAAGTCGGGTGAATGATCTTGTGAGATAGATTCATCTATGGAATTAGAAAAATCATCTACACAATCATCCAAAGGGTCATCTATATATTCTGTATGGAACAGAGATCACTACCAGACTAATCATCATCATATAATTTATGGCTTTCCAGAACTCTCAATCTTTGCTTCCAACTAGACGGTTTGTGTTTATAATACTTCTCATATATCATTATAGGTGATTCTTCACTTACCTCAGGTGAAGCAAGAACTTCCTTTTGTCGTGACCGATTTATATATTCCCGAAGTGACATCTTAGATGACGTCTCCTGAGAAGGAGTCATCATCCTCGGAAAAGCACTTGAAAAGAAATACTAAAACAAAAAACAACTAAAAAGAAAAAAGAAATCCTAAAATAAAGTAAAAAATATTGTACAAACTATTAAATAAATACCTAAACTACGATTAGAAAATCAAAAATACTAATTAAAAAATTCCACAACCGCTCCCCGGCAGCGGCGCCAGAATTTGATACGATTTTAGAACCCTATATAAATAAACAGCAATCGCACGGTATCTACAACACAGACAACGGTAAGTACGAGTCGAACCCACAGGGAGCGGAGACAATACTGCAATCAATATCTCTAATCAACTAATCAACAACAATATTTTTGGATTTTTCAGAATAAAGTTAAAAAAAGAAAAATAAACTAAACTAATAAAATAAATCAAACGGGAGAAACATTAACCAGGGTTTTAGATTTATGAATAAAATAATAAAACAAACTAAACTAATAAAATAAATCAAATGGGAGAAACAGTAACCAGGGTTTTCAGTATCCACCACTATTTCTATTTAATTACTGAAGTGAAACATAACTCCTGAATATTCATCCATTGTTCGTTCTATTGACTTCACCTATTATATGTATTAGAGTCACAAATATCAATGGGACAACCTAAGCATGGCGCATCAAAAACTCTATGTCTCAGCATACACCATCTAATTGGTTAGCGAGAAAATTATACGAAACTAATTATAGGTTCACAAATGATATCCGGCTACTCAAGCATACCTCATCTAAGGATTTAACCCAAGCATGAAATATCAAATAAGTAGACAAATATATTTGCTATTCTATTAATTCTGCACATAGGTTACTGTATTGTACAGAACCGGTGAAGCAACAACTAATTTTTCATTCAATCAATAAATCAAAATCATGGAATTAATTTATTCAAATCATAATAGTCTGTATCAAATAATTCGATTTAATTGATCTAAACTTTAAGTGGTTTCAACGTTAAGCCCTGGATACAAATTAATTAGCAAGAAATGGGATTGGGTTTCTTAAAACCCATAAAAATAATTGAGAAAATTAGAGAGGGAAAAGATTAAACCAAAATAGAGCAATGGCGTTGGGATTTTTCTTCTCCTGTGTACAGCATCCGCCAACCAACTCCAGCACAGAAACTGTCCGCCCACTCACAGCCGAAATCCCAGACGCAGCCGTCATACATACCCACTGTACAATCTCTGTCTCACCTTCTCGGCCACTCTCTCCACTGCACAGGCTAGCCTCCAATCACCTCTTTTTCACCGTACCGGCCTCCTACTTTCTTTTCTCTCTCCCAGTGACTCAATCAATCACCCCCTCTCACGTCTGTACTTCTCTCTCTTTTTCAACAAAACCTACCACACTTCCCAGAAGAGTCTGCCTCCGTCTCCCCCTCCCCCTTTTCCTTTTTCTGACGTTCTTTTTCTTTTTATACATAGTTACACCTTTCTCTTCCTAGATTTTCAATCATTTCGGTCCCCTCTCTTTAACACTCTTTCCATCTCCTCACGTCCATCCAACACTGACCCCACTACTTGATCTGCCACAACAAGACTTTGTCCCCACCTTCTATTCACTTCCCTCCCTAACCAAGACGTCACAGCTTTTTTTTTTTTCAGCTACAAAATAATTAGAAGACTACTCTTCTTTTAGGCTTTAACATCCTCACCAGACTCCGACCCACCTTCTATATCTTATTTTTTTGTTCCGCTACTTGGCCTTCATCAATTTGAACATGGACAACAAATAGTGTCCAGATTATTACTATAGTGGATCAAATCCATAATTCCTTGAGACGAGTAATTAACGCACTAGATGGTACATAAAGAAGTAAAACTTCCTTTCACATTCTAAAATCCAAGCTTCTATTCTGTCCATTAAATTCATTTCCAAGTCCTACTTTTTACTGCCACCTTCCAGCTTTCTTGACGGTTGCGTACGTCCATTTCGACATGTTTTGTTTGTAGCTTTAGATTTTATGGAACCACCTATAAAAGCATGAAAACAAAAGTATTAAAATAAAATCAAGTACTAGCAAATATAAATTAGTTGGTAAAAATGTATAAATTAAGCGCTTATCACCCTGTGCTTTACTTTTGACTCTTACAAAGGTCCCTAACTTGGGACTTGACATATGCACCTCTACCATTTTACAAGATCATCTTCAAACTAGATTTCTTGAGTCTGGTGATGTCCAGAAAGAATTTCAGTTGTTAGTGACCCATCCTCTGGTTGATGTGGTCTACCCAGGCGATAATACCAAGATTGACTTTGTTTTCCCACCAAAAAGTTTTCTTCCAATTGTGGGAACGTTTGAATTTCAAATGTGTCAGTTATTAAGTTTTGAGACTAAGCCTGTATACTTCAGGAAATCAGAATCGACACATTTGCTTGAGAATGACCACCATTTTCATAGTAATCAAATGTGTGACTCCAATATGATTAACTTTGAGGATCCACAATTATTCAGGTTATTATTATGTGCTTCAAATTTATTAGTTGATTTACTTCAGACTCTGATCCTGCCAATGAGAAAATCCAACCCATGAAAACATTTTATCTAGACCCTTTTATAGAGTCTGAACCTAAACCACAGCTAGATGTAGTTGTCTTAAACATAAAACTAGATAAGGGTGTGCTCGGTTTGTTAAATTCTTTGGCCTGTTGCCGTTTCCTTTTATTTGGAATAACACTATTTGATTCAGATGACCCATAATTGTTCCGGCTATTGCTATATGATTTTATGAGGTGACTAATTCTTTCTTAGTCTGGCTGAAGACTTTAAACTTAGCACTTCTTGGGAGGTAACCCATGCTCATGCGACTCGGTAATATCTTTCCTTAACTCCTTTCCTTCGATTGGTAACAGTTTCTTCTTGTTCATGTTTTTTATAATTTATCTTTAGAACATTGAGGACAACGTTATATTTAAGTCTGGGGGTAAGGGAGAAACTTTTAGTGAAATATAAAACTCAAAAGTCTAGAAACTTGTGAACAATTCAGGGTGACACTAACCATTCTAGGTATATGGAAACATAGCTCTTATCTATAGGAATTAGTGTGCCCTGCTAAATGGTCTATTCATAAAAGGACAAAGATCAGGTGTTAGAAATATCATGATAGTCGTCACCATATCTCGGAGTCTATCTCGACCATATCACCTTCTGTTTTTACTTTTGTAATTTTTTGTGTTTCTCTAAATGATTTGGTAGGGCACCAATATCGAATTGTTATCACCGCCAGGATGAAGTAAAGTGTTTGATATCAAGTACCATTATTGTATTATTTAGACCATTATTATTAAAAAAAACGAGTATTAACACTTTGATAGCAATATGTGTGTGTTCTCCCTGTCTTCGTCGCCTAAGCAAGCGTGGAACGCAGGATCCATGAGAACTATCATGTAAGATGCTGATAAGGAGCATGCGCTTGGATTCAAATTGATCCAATCATGTTGTCAGTACATATAAAGATAATTGTTTTATTTTCAATAAATCGATCGTTGAAACCCTTGTATACACCAGCTGAGTCGATATTAATATAAGGATTAAGACCAGTGGGAGCGTATCTCAATCTATCAAAATTCATCTTGGCGGCGACCTTCGGACAGAATGGGAAACACCGTTCACCTTAGTCAACATGTGCAAACTTCATCATCTATATATATATATATATCTTCTAAATCTATTCATGTGATTGAACTTTGATTGTTTCTGAGTATCATGGTTGAACGACTATCTAAGTAGAACTTTGTTTTCTTATATATGGATTTTAGTATGCTGGGTGCAAACTCGTGAACAAAAATTGGACTCATATAGGGTAATGATTCCCATAACCAAAGAATTTACTATGCCAACTAAATAGCTTTTTTAGTGTTTACCCTCAATAATTTACAAGTAGCTAGAGTTTGGAGTAAAGATTTTGTCGGTACGCCTCTTGTAAACCCTCACGAGACTACAACTCGACTGATAGGGACACCTATGGTTTTAAAGGCTTGTTGCACACGCTAAGTACAATTGCGATGCCTGTGGAAGTGAGTTATGATTTTTATTTTCTAAATTAGATTTGCTCGAGGCTAGCAAATAATAAGTTTGGGGGTATTTGATAGACACATTTATATGTCTAATTTGAGCTCACATTTATATTGTTATTACTCGTTTTTTGTATTAATATTCTTATTTTGTATGTTTTTAGGTATTTTTGGAAGAATAAACTTTTGTGGAAAAATTGGCTCGAAAAAGTGTTAAAGAAACCCAGAAAAATTACTAAAGGCACCCATGATTTTACTAAAGGCACCCATCTCTCATTTCAAATTCAAAAGAGCTTATTTTGGTGGGAGTTTGATTTGTCTAAGCTATGAAGATTTGTATCGATATATATGGGATAATAAAGAGTTTTAAAGACAGATTATACTCCTACC
Organism: Papaver californicum; assembly: GCA_023531435.1. Classification (NCBI taxonomy): domain Eukaryota; kingdom Viridiplantae; phylum Streptophyta; class Magnoliopsida; order Ranunculales; family Papaveraceae; genus Papaver; species Papaver californicum. The sequence goes on from JAJJMC010020031.1 coordinate 12,597,559, forward strand.
ATTCTTACAAAAGTTATACACGAATTGAAAATCCAAAAACAGGAAAGAAACTCACGCGTGAAATATTCTCGAAGATTATTCATCTCGGCTCACACAATTTTGTTCCATATATTTTGTAAACAACTAAGCAACAAAATCGAGCATATCATTATCGAAAAAGAAAGATTTTAATAGAGAATTAAACACCGAGAGTTTTAAAGGAAACAATCTGGGAAGAAAACTCAAACTGAGATTCTTCCTTTACTGCCGAGATGTGAAAATTAATTAGAGAATATTTTAACGTGATATGGAGTGGTAAAGATGTTC
>JAJJMC010020031.1:12602864-12650799 GCA_023531435.1 Papaver californicum
AAAGCAAATTGCCTTCAGGATCACCACAACTGGTTAAACACAACTGATGATACAAGATGAGAACTGCAAAAAAGAGATTGGTTTTTCATAATAAAAGAATTAGTGTAAGAATAAAACAGGATGAAAAGATGAAAAAAGAAACAGGATAGAGGCGCATTCAAAGAAAATAGAAACCAGAAACAACTAAGGGACGAATGATAGAATAAAAATATGCAAAAAGATAGATTTTAAGCTTAAACTAAAACATGCGACTAGATACAGAGATACACCATAGAACAGCATAATGGAGATTTCGAAAAAGACTACTGATTTAACTCGAACAACCCAACTTCTTTCATATTCCTGAAATCATTAAAAGAACTTAGGTAAAGTAATCTCAAACACCCCTTAAATAAACAAGTTCTTTAAAAGAAACAGGATAGAGACGCATTCAAAGAAAATAGGAACCAGAAACAACTATCTAAGGGACGAATGATAAAACAAAAATATGCAAAAAGAAAGATTTTAAGCTTAAACTAAAACATGCGACTAGATTAATCATCATAAACTAAAACATAAATACACCATAAAATAGCATAATGGAGATGCCGAGAAAGATTACTGAGTTAACTCGGACAAACCAACTTCATTCAAATTCCTGAAATCATTATAAGAACTTAGGCAAAATAATCTCAAATACCCCTTAAATAAACAAGTTCCTTAATGAATCCAATCTTACTGGTATACAAGGATGATTCAAAAACTACACTTATAATCAAACAACTTCCTTAACGATGATGCAATGAGACTGGAATACCTGAAAACAAAAAATCCTAAAAATTTATGCAGCTTTGCCATATTGGAAGACATAGAACCCCAAAAAGTATGATTTAAGATCAGGACTTCCCTTGTCCAACGAAATCTAAAACGGAATGATGCTCGAGAATGACTCCATAATACCGAATATACTGCAAAAGGGATTAAATAACTCAAAAGAAAATAACCAAGAACCACCAATCCCTGGTCAAGCAGTTTAAATTACTCATTCATTTAATCTATTTTTTGAAGTATAGTACGCTACATTACAAAAGGTTGATCAACAAGATGAGATACTTCTCATATGGATATCACAACCGCGATTGTGCACAATGACTACAAGAAGTGACTGTGCATGATGAAATTAAAAAAAAAAAATCCTATAATCATGGTGGAACAAGACAGTGAGTCAGTTTAATCATTTAATCAACTGTATGAACTAAAAAAAAACAGAATCCCAGAATCATACCCAATTATCGCAGCCAAAACTGAATGTAGTGATAAAATATAAACTGAACATAAACGGCATAAAGTTATAAGTCCAATTCAGAAATATTTTTTTTGGAGAAATGATAGACAACCTTGTATTGGCACAAAAAGTATCAAGATATTACAGGACAGTATGAAGTCAAATCTTTTGAAGACCCAAGGAAACTATAAGATATCATATTCTCAAAATTATAGAATAAGACAACACAGAGAAGCATACAAACAACAAAGAGAGACAAAATAATGAAGACAGTTAACATAAATGATGGACTGATGATCATATAACCAAAACCAGGACAAGAACATGTTATGAATCAACAATACACCTTCAAGGAACATGTAGGAATTACAACAAAAAGATAAACCTTACATTGAGCCAACAAAACCCATACCTATTTTTCTTGAAGAAATAACATATACCAAACTTTGTTAGCTATTTGTATTGGTGTATTACTCCCAGGCTTCACATCCCCCTTAGGTCCATATTTCTCCTGAAGAAACACAAAACCCCAAATCCAAATTCCAATTAGATAATCACAAACACCATCAAACTAGTTAAAATCAGCCGATTTGGTATTAAAAACAAACCATTTCATAAATGCATTGAGTATGAGCTTGAACAATATCTTGATTAAATGTTACTCCATAATCAATACACGATAACTGCATAAAAACAATGAATTAACAAACAAAACTTCAATTAGTAATCAAAGAACAAATGGGGGGTGTTCATAAACATAATTCGGGTTTAGGGAACAAAGAAGAAAAAAACACAGACCCTAACCTAACAACAGAGACATAAATCACACACCTGGAACTCTAATTCGAGATTGAGAAGGTAACTACAGCTATATAAGGATTCAACCAAATCCAGATTAGGGCAAGAGAAAAAACCAAAAGAAGATCAGAGATGGGATTTACCTGATGTTTTACATTGGTTGGGAAAACTTGAGATGGGATTTTCCTGATTAACCTGAAAACTTCAGATGCGATTTGCCTGAAAACTTGAGATGCGATTTGGGTAAGAAATCTTCATTTAAGTTGAACGAGATGAGAGGCGAGAAGACCTACTAACAAACATCCCATGGTACAACGCCCACTACTCACAGCGCCCACTACTCAGAAAAATTTCAAACAACTTTAATAATTAGAAGTATTTGAGAATGATAAATAGCAGCAGTATTTGATCAAAACTGTCACTATAAATGAAAATGAATTTAATTGACAAAAACGGTCATATATAGCTATACACTTCTATAACAGTTCTTATATAAAACTGTTGTTATTGCTTAAGAATCATAACAGTTTATAACTGTTATTGTACATAAATATACACTAACAGTTTTCTACAAAAATTATCATGGTATAATTATTAAGTAACAGTTAATAAACTGTCACAGTTTTGTACCATTATTAGTGTGAGTTTTTATAAGAAACTGTCGCGTATATCTCGTAGCTTATTCTTTTGTGACAGGTATTTCTTGAACTGTCATGATTAAGAATTTTGAACTGTCACGGAAGCCCAAATTTGTACTAGTGAATTAACCAAATAATACACGTCTATAAAATAGACTCAAACCATGTTCGAGACATCAACAATCACATGGGGGATATTCACTAGGGTTTTGGTCTGGCAGCCTACAATACGTGCGGTGTAATAATACACCCACGACGAGAAAGTATAAAAGTCGTGTCGGCGGTTAAAGGAGTGAATGGAATAGTGGTCGTACAACTGTCAAGTCCCACTAACATAATGAATTCGATTTTTCACCATGATCTCCACTTCTCTGCAACTATCACCACTTACGAGATCAATGTGTTAACTTCCACTTCTAGAAATAGGTTCTTCAACCTATCGACAAAGGACATAAGAATTTTATCTCAACAACACTCGAATGATCACAGAGCTATCATCTTAGAGATTATCAGAAAACCCACTTTCGTATTCACAGCAGTTTAATACATCTCATCATCATTGACATTCAATCTCATTGATATCAATACTTTCTCTGCTTCCCTCCCTACAAATCAACCCTTCTCCTTCCTTTGTGACCGAATCATAATTGGAACAATCATTTCTTGATTTAGGCCAATTTCCTACAGATTGATCTCTCGAATCTCAAAAGTACTTCTACAGTACAAATGTTTGGTGTTTAAGCGATTTGATCTTACAAACATTAACCTACTCCACCGTTTTCCCCTTTTTACCCTCTAATCGTTTTTACCCACAAACAGAAGCTTTATTAGTTATATAAGTTTATTCAGAGTTTTAATCATTATCGTTTGGTTTTACTATATTTAGGGTTTATGATTGATTTATAGATTCTTCAAGTGTACAATTGGATTAATTTATTGATCATTTAATGCTAGTAGAAGTTATAGTCTCTTAATGCTTTACACAAGTAGAAATCGTCGAGACCTTGCAGAGGGATTCTGTGGAGCAATTGTGAGTAAAGACAACACCAACAAGTGGACATTGATCTAAGAGTTTAACTAATGAGATCAACCTAAATTCACAAAGCCTAAAGCGTTCGATTGGATTATACCTTAAGTGATCTACTAATTGGTGGTTTATACAAATAGAACCTGGTAGTCGAGAACTTCCATATCCAGTGATAAAAGGAGTTTTGGGGATATCACTGATCTAGTTGTCATTCTACGGTTGGTGATGAATGATTCTAACGAAAGATAGATAAGCATACTACTTGAGTTAATGTTTGGTAACGACGAATGATTCCCTAATCATATTTTCTTCTTATTATTATTCTTTTTAATTGTTTTAAACAACCAATCCCTCTTAGTATATCTTTTTTATTGTAGTATTGCCAACCTAAATAATATTCACAGCTCGATGTGGGAACGATCCTTACTACCACTATATTATTAGTTAATTAGTGGGATTTATCTTGAGTAATTTGTTGTATTTACGACACACATCAATTTTAAATCAGAAATGAAGAACCTTTACTCGTTTTCTGATTTATAAAAACAGATAACTATTATTTATCTATAACCTCGTCCTGCTGGATTTGCTAGAAATAACGAATTATGCAGGAAATGGTATTTTAGGGCACGATTTTAGGGCTTGGGATGACGTTAGGAAGAGTCATAAAACCTAATCTAACGGAATCTCGAAAATAATCTATTACGTAAGCTTCGGTCTTATATATATTCCATATTTAGAACTACATTACCTTTTTTGGCTATATATTATTTGACTATATATAATCCTTCTTATCTTGTAATTTTATATGACTATATATTACGTTATTCAAAACTCTTAATATCTAAAAATTCTACAAGGAGTTACCAAATTCATACTAAACAATATAATTATTAACATTAGATCTACTAGATTGGTAACTCCTCATGAAATCTGGTATCCCACTGTAGTAAAATTTATTTTAACATAGATATATATTAAAACTGAGGAAGTAGGTCAGGGATGACTTAGGTTGTTTAATCTATTTACCCCTTCATTTACTGTAAGTCAATCTAACACGACCAAAATCAACTTTCCACCAATAGTTTTTAGCTTTTCCAATAACAATAATTTGTTTCTTTTGTCAGTTTTTAGCTTTTCCAATAACAATAATTTATTTCTTTTATCATTAATATTATATGTTTATATATATGAAACCCACTAAAATTTAAATATATTTTATATTGTTTGATTGATTTTACAGAAGTAGTAAATGAAGAGATGATCTAGAGAAAACTACTGTAAAAGTTAGATGGAGAATAAAATTGGGTTTGTGGATTTGAAAAACCTCCGGATCTAATTGTTTGTGTTATATAAGATTCTTCGATCTTTGTTTTGAACGATTTCATTAATAATAGAGTCTTACATATTAAAAATGATGACATTAACATGAAAAAGGCTAAGAAAAAATAAAGATAAAATATTTTATTAAACTTTTAAAAATAAAATCACGTCACAATTTTGATTAATTAATTTTTTTTTGTCTAGGAACATAATTAACTTATGAAATATTTTTATGTCTATCAACGTAAAAATATGATAGGAACAAAGCTCTTTTAGTTGGAAATGAGCACTCGGAAAATAAAATAAATTACTAAAATTAAACAGATTTGTTTTTTATACTTTCAAATGATCTCGTAATGGTGCTGACAATAAAAAAAATCAATTTTAATGTAAAAATATTGTTTTATTTTGTTTAGAAAACCTTCACGAAAACCTAAATAACACCTCTTGTCTCCACCGAAAACAGTTTTGGAAATTGCTCTCAGTGACACTTACACAAATTACCTTAAAGACAGAGTCAAATACTTTATTGACATAATAGTAATAAATTTAGGAATCAAGATGAATTAACAAAAGCTAAACAAAAATTTGTCCCATTTCATTTACATTCGGGCCTTGACGGGGGACAGTGATATTTACAAAGTCACAGGCTAAAACGTGCAGTTATTATGCAGTTTCTATCCCTGTATCAGTACAAATGTATCGGCTGGAATATAATGAGATTCGGCAAGCAAAATTATGGTGTTTTTTTTTTTTGTAATTAAAGATTGATGATTAAGAATAATAATCCCTTATAACGGAATTTTGGGCAGCCCCACGTCCCTCTCTCTATATAGAAAAAGAAGTTTAAGTGAGAGAGAAAGTAGCAGAGAACAACAAAAGAATAAAGAACGACTTCTCTCTGAACAATAAAAAGAAGAAAAAATAGTTATTAGTAGGTGATTTTCGTGGTGTTCCTTTCCTTCCTTGTATAGCACATTTATCAACCCAACCCACCCATTATTTAGACAACGGCTAGTTTTAATGGTATTATTTAAGAGAGTGAACCCCTTCTTCTTCTCTTTCACCTAGTTCTTCGTCTTCTTCTTCTTCCTTGTTCACCAGTTGCAGATACTCAATGGATTATCCTAACGATGATAAGTGAGTTTCAGTACTTTGGGTCTGTTTCAGTTTGGTTATTGGGTTTGTTTTGGACCCAGATTATATGATTTGGGTCTTCTTCTGTAGGGAGGGTTTTGGAGTTCCGATTTTTTGTTTTCTGGAGGAAATATTTGTTGTGAGAGATGGGGTTTTCTTGATTTGACTATTATTATTTATTTATTTTATTTCATTTTTATTTTTATTTTTTTTTGTGTGTGAGGAAATGTGTATGTGCAGTTACAAAGAGTTTGTGGATTCAGTAAACGAGTTAGTTTTAATTATTTTGGTTTGGAAACTGAACTCCCCTGTTGTGAATTTCTACATGATTGTTAAGAAATGCCCATGTCTGTTACAAGCTCTTAGATCCAAAGATAATGCATTTTATCTTACATTTGATGCTTGTGCTTGTCATAAGACTTGTTTAGTATTTCGAATGGAACTGCTTTTTGTTATGACAAGGCTAGATCTACTTATAATCTACTCATCCTCTTTCTTACATGTTCTATTTGTGTATTTACAAGGAACTGTTTAATGCTATGCTGTTATTATTATTATTGTGAATGTTATTTCAGTTCAGATGTATTGTCAAATTATTGTTTGCCTATTGGTATTCCTATTGTACTTATCTTTTGAAAAATTATCAATTGCTAGTACATTGTAGGGTTTAACATAGCAATAGAAGTAAATTCTTGCAATTCCCTTGAATGTGTGTTGAATTAGAATAAAATGTTGCTTGAATTTTTATGAATTGATTACCAAGTTATTGAGTGAGTTAGTTTTATCTATTAGTCTTCATGTTGCATTGGTTTCTCCACCAATCTGCTGACATTATCTTGTTTATCTTTGTGAAATGTATTAGTGAGCTGTGTGAATGGGAAGGTGCCGATTTTTATCTCCCTAAGGATTCAAATCCTGGTATAATTCATTTGCTACATTTATACTAGTGTTTAAGAGTCACTCGGAGGAGGGGCTAATGACTAATGACTGGCATTTATTTTCTTTTTTGTTTGGAACAGGCATTTCTAATTGCATATGGGATGGAGTAGATCAGAATGAAGATGAATTTTCTTACATGTTTGAAGATTCAACCCCAATTAAGGCGTGCGAAGACTTGCCTTACAGTGCTTCAGATAGTGGAAGTGCGTATAACCTATCTCTTTTTACCTAGCAATGTTGTTTTTAGAACGTAGTTGTATTATTGCACATGTTTACCTCAAGGAGTGGATTTCAGGAAGTACGGAGAAAGAAGTGGTGAATTATAGAGAAGATTATCACCCTCAATTAAAGAGAAGACGAATGCTACGATTTGATGCTCCAGACGACCCTTTCCTATGCAATGAACCAACGGCGTCACAATTCATAAAAGCAAAGGTCTGTAACTTTGGATAGTAGACCGTAACATACCCTCTTTTTTTAATTGATACAGTGTTATTTGCTTAAGCATTCCATTTTTCCTATAAGTTATTTCTTTTCACATTCCATCAAAGGAAGTTAAATGCATAATGGTTGCTTACACAGCTATTAACGTGATGATACTTCCAATTGATTACTCTGACTAAAACGTCTCTTTGATTTTTGTTCTTATTCTTTGGACTTCATTCATTTTTTATACTCAGGATAGAGAGGAGACAATGGTAGAAACTGTACATGAAAAAGTAAAGTGGGATTCAGGATACTCAGGTTTGTTTCTCTCTCCAAATTAGTTTCTTTTCAATTGACTAATATCAATATGCTATTTTAGGTTCTTGCTCAGTTTTTATTTAATACTGTATTCTGCACAATAGAAGATAGATCTGTGTCCTGCAATGAGAGCTTGGATCAGTCGTCTGACATGTGGCTCTCCAATTGCTTCAATGATGGCTCAATGCATTTCGGTTCCGAGGATACGTAAGCATCTATGCAACTCAATTTAGCTACACATTTTACTGGTTTGCCACCTAAAACTGACTCTATCATGATGCATTGTCATGCAGGAACTTTTCTGTGGTTGCCGGTGATCAAATTGATGTTTCAGGTGTGTAAAACATGGTACTTTTAACTCTGTTCCTATATACTCTTCTTTGGATAAAATTATACCCATTTTATGTGTCTTAAATCCAGAGTATTGCAACCTCCAACCTGAAACACAATCTGACATGGTGCGACAATGTCCAACTCCACCACCACAAAGGGTTTTTAAAGGTGTGTATTCATGATCTCTCTTTGTTCTATAGATTTCACTTTTTAATCAAATACACTGAGAGTTGAGTGCCATTTTAACAAAAAACTTGGGAAATTGAATGTTACATATGCTTTTAGGCAGGAAATCTCTCATGCTAACTCCCACAAAGGTGACTTCCTCTGTTGTTTATCCATTTGCGCTCATTAAACCCTGTGGAGTTCATGGAGATGTAACATTGAAGGATATAAACAAGAAGATTTTAACTCCACCCCCAAAATCAAAGCATGGTAAGGAGGAAGAACTGTCTCCTCCATATCCTACTTCAGCTTTTTCAGGAAAGCCTGTCGTTGTCAAAACTAAGATACATACTGAAGGAGGGAAAGGCAGCATAACAATCATGAGAACCAAAGGTTGATGATAAATCTCTCTCTCCAACATTCTTAAATTTTGTGCGTTTTCTATAGTTAATATTTTGTTTTTATGGTGGAAACTTTTCTCGGAATTCATTTAACACCTGGTGTGTTTATATTCCGAATAGTGCATACAGTCATGTTTTGTAGTATGACCTAGAAATGAGGATCTTGACTTCTCAGAGATCTTCCTACGCTGCTCTTTTTTGGCCTCATTGACTTTTTGGTGTCCCTCTGCTCATATCTTAAATGTGAATGTATGTAACTTTACCACCTTGTATCTCTGGATCATTATTTATATTTAAAGATATCCGATGTTCTTATTCCTTGTTTACTCCAGGAGAAAACTTGGCCTTCCTAATTTTTCCAGTAAAGAATGTCTGTGTCCTTTTGCACAATTGTAGCTACGCCTCCAGGAGAAAACTTGGCCTTCCTAATTTTTCCAGTAAAGAATGTCTGTGTCGCACAATCGTAGCTACGCTTGATATTTATTAGTATCACTAGAACTATATGAGGTGTTTTCACTCATTTCTACTTTTTGGAACTTTGAAGTGGCATATATGCTCATGTGTACTGATCTGGTTACCTTCATTGCTAATAGAAATCAAGTATTCCAAGTTGTTTGAACATTTGGTTATGACCGACTGAATTATTGTGCCTTAAGTTTTGGGTGCAGTGCTGTTCTTTCCTTCTTCGGCAAAACATAGAACTCTATAGTGTCCATGAAACTTTAGTATTGACGTTCATGCTGGACCTTTAAGAATCAACATTCTCTGAAATGTATTGACAAAAACCATGACCGTGTTGTTCCAATCATTCAATACTGTATAGATCCTACACTTGAGATTTATTGTCTGTGAATATTAAGATCCTACACTTGAGGTTTTGGAGGAAGATTTCCTAGTTACCATTTTAATTTTATGAGACCTAGTAGGCCTCATAATTTTCAATATGGCAGATCTCTCAATCCTATGTCATCCAGTAGTAGCTCAGCTTCCTCTCAGACTAGCTCTATTAGGCCTACTACTACTTTTCAATCCTCATCTGCTTCAACTCTGGTTTGTCACATTTGTGGGAAATCTTGTCATGGTGCTCTTGAATGTAGAAATAGGCTCAATTTTGCATATCAAAACAATCAAACTCCACAGCATTTGACTGCTATGCTAGCTTCTGCAAACATAATGGGTGAAAATCCTTGGTATGCTGACACTGGTGCCAACAATCATATTACACATGATGACTCCGAGATGCAAGGTGTTTCTTCTTATGATGGTGCTGATGAGATTCAGGCAGAAAATGGGGAAGGTATGCACATAACTCACACTAGTTATTCTTTAAAGTCTACACCATCTTATACTTTCACTCTTAATGATATTCATCTTGTACCAAAATCTGCTCAAAACCTTCTATTTGTTCATAAGTTTACTTCAGATAACAATTGTTCCATAACTTTTGATTGTTCTGGATTCTTTGTGAAGGATTTATCAACTGGGAAGATAATTTTACAAGGCCCACATAAAAATGAACTTTATCCAATTCGTTGTCACAACTATTGTACCTCCAGAAGTTTAGCATAAGAGACTTGCCCATCCTTCATTCCAAACACTTCAACATGTTTCTAAATTTCTATCCATAAATAATGTAATCAAGACACCAATATTCTGTAATGATTGTCAACTAAAAAGAATTCACAAGTTACCTTTTACTATTCAGTTTATTCAAGTTCTATTTCTTTAGAACTTTTACATCTTGATCTTTGGGGTCCATATCCTGTAAGTTACAAATATTATGTGAATATAGTGGATGATTACTCCAAGTTTTGTTGGATTTTTCCTCTTTATGATAAATCTGATTTTAAGAAGATTACTTTTCAATTCAAGGCTCAAATGAAACTTCAATTAAATTGTCTGATTTAAAATTGTTAGAACTGATGGTGGTGGTGAATTTCTTAATAAGGAACTTTCCTAATTTCTTGTTGATAGTGGTATTATTCATGAAATTTCTTGCCCTCACACACCTGAGCAGAATGGTGTGGCTGAGTCTAAGCATAGACATTTGGTTGATATTGGGAGAACTTATCTCATCCAAGCTGGTATCTCTGGAGCTTATTGGGTGTAAGCTTTTAGTATTGCTAATTACACAATCAACAAATTACCTACAAGATCCTTGGAATTCAAATCCCCATTTGAAGTTTTATTTTACAAAAGACAAATTATAGTTTTCTTATATCTTTTGGTTGTCTTTGTTTTCCATGGTTAAGACCTTACTTAGCTGACAAGTTATCTCCTAGGAGTATCTCCTATATTTTTCTAAGCTATAACAGTAATCACAAGGGTTGCAGATGCTTGGATTATCAAACTGGCAGAAATTATATCTCCAGACATGTGGTGTTTCATGAAACTTCATATCCTCTTAAAGCACCTCCTTCATCTGTTGTTTCATCCACAAATATAACTTCACATATTATTATTGTTGCTGACAGTTTTTTCTCTAGTACTGCACTTGTTCCAGCTGAACCTATGTGTGTTCTGTCTTCTGCTACATCTGAATCTCCAGATGTTATGCTTACTACTACTACTCCAGATGTCTCACATGCTATTCATGCTATTACTTCTGAAAATGGTTCTACTTCTCCAACCATTTCTTCTGGTGAATCTCCACCAGCATTATCTAAGCCAACTGCTAATGGGCATCATATGACTACAAGAGGGAAACATGGAATCTTCAAAAAAAAGGTATTCTCTACAAAGCAGTCTCTTTCTGCTGCCTTAATTGCTTTAACTCCACCATAAATACCTACTTGTGCTAATCAAGCTAAGAAAGACCCAAAGTGGAATGCTTCTTTAGTTGATGAATATAATGCTCTTCAATCTGATGGTACTTGGTCCACTGTTCCTTATGATCCATCTCAGAACCTTGTATGTTGTAAATGGATTTTCAGAATCAAGTATAAACCAGATAGTTCTATAGATAGATATAACGCTAGACTAGTATCCAAGGGATTTCATCAACAAGAGGGTCTTGATTATAATGAAACTTTTAGCCCAGTAGCAAAACCAACAACAATCAGAATCATTCTAGCACTAGCAGTTAATTCAAATTGGCCTATACTCAACTTGATGTGAGCAATGCTTTCCTACATGGAGATCTAGTTGAGGATGTTTACATGACTCAACCACCTGGATTTGAGGACCCTGATCATCCATCCTATGTCGGTAAACTTCACAAATCTTTGTATGGGATTAAACAAGCACCAAGAGTTTGGTATGACAAGTTTCTCACTGTTCTTATCTCTTATGATTTCAAGATCTCTTCTGTTGATTCTTTATTATTTTTGAAAAAGGTGGGTTCAAGAATTACAGTTCTCCTAGTTTATGTTGATGATATTCTACTCACTGGCAACTCTAAGGCTTAATGTACTGATTTAATCACTCAACTTCAAACTCATTTTCCAATTAAGGATCTGGGTGAACTTCATTACTTCTTAGGTCTTGAGGTTAAAAGGAATGATCATGGTTTGTTTCTATCTCAAACAAAGTATGCTCTGGATCTTCTTACCAAGTTTGATATAGCTGGAGTTAAGTGTTGTTCCTCTCATGTACTTGTTGGTTCAAAACTTAAGGTTGATTCTAATGGGTTACTAATTGATCCTTCTTCTTATAAGTCTCTTGGTGCTTTACAATATCTTACCTGGACTAGACCTGAGATTGGCTATATAGTCAATCAGGTCTGTCAACATATGCAAAATCCTGCAAATGATCATTTTTTTGGATGCTAAGAGAATTTTAAGGTATATTAAATGAACCATTGATTATGGTGTCTTATTTAGAAAAGGATTATGTGTTGTGCATGGTTTTAGTGATGCAGACTGGGCTGGAGATCCAGATTCAAGGAGTGTTGGGGGGTACTGTATTTTCTTTGGTTGTAATCTCATCTCTTGGTCTAGTAAGACACAATACACAGTTGCAAGGTCTTCTACTGAAGCTGAGTTCAGAAGCTTAGCAAATTTTGCTGTTGAGGTGCTATGGGTTTGCAAGCTCCCGAAAGATCTTCATGTATTCTTACCTGCACCTCCATCTATGCTTTGTGATAATCTCAGTATAATCTCTTTTTGTTCTAATCGTGTGTTTCATACAAGGATGAAACACACTTGGCCATTGACTACAATTTTGTAAGGTAAATGGTACAATCAAAGGAGTTGCTAATCTCCTATATTTCCATTCATGATCAAGTTACAGATATTTTTACAAAAGGTTTGGCAGGACATGGAGTTGCTTTACTCAGGGACAAGTTCAAAGTGCTTCATAAGTCTGCAGTATTTAACTTGAGGGGGACTAATAGTACATAGTCTTACACTCTTCTTCCACCACTATTATGTGCTGTCAGTTTTAGTGTATGTTAGCCATTACAGGCTGTTATACGTTTACGTTAGCATTATCATTTCTGTAACAGTCATATAAAAGTACTTTCCCTTTCATTGTAATGGTTAAGCTTTGTAATTGAGATTTATTCTCTGTTCAATACAACTTCACATTTTATTTCTTCTTCTCCTATCAAAAATAACTTCTTCTACTATTATTGCTTTTGCCTTTTTCAAACTTGGTTTTCTAGAAGAAAAAAATATAATATTTAACAGTGTGCAGGTATATTTACTCTATCTTGTACATTTTCTGGTCAATGCAGATAGTTATAAGTTTATAAGGAATCAAGTCATTTTCTGATAGATGGTGGTGTAATATATATACATTAGAGAACTATATACCACTATAATGAAGGTATTAATGTCAGTCAGACTCAAAACCAAAAAGAGGGGATCAAGGCATCTAACTTTAAGGCATAGTAGAATGCCTAGATGTGGTACACCTCCATTTCTTTGAAGGGACACGGGCATTATCCTTAGCACTGAACCAAGGGATGGTTATCGGCAAGTATAATATACGTATACTTACCGTGCTGAACATATTTGCACCCTATGCGTCTATAATTAAAAATATTGTTATTGCAAAAGAGAGGAGCTAAAGGTTTGGGATCCTAGAGAAAACTCGATGTTGATTCTACTAGACATAGCTCTAGTGCTATATTAAAATCCACATGCCATGATGAATTATTATTGTGTCTGCCACTGTGCACATATTTCTTAGGTGCATGTATAGTGAAATTGTAGTTAAAAAAATCACTTGTTCACTGCATCTGCATCTACTTGCCGAGTTGCCACGATTTTCAGCTGAAAATGGGACCATTATGGAATTGTCTATTGGACAGAATATCGCAAACTAACCTGAAGAAATGCAGAGCTACATTTTTCCCATCCTTTTTTCACGTTATAGACAAAAGTAAATTAAAAAGTAATTATTATTTATATAAAGGAGGATATTTAGTCCGACGTGGCATCCCCAAAACAACCCAAATTGTTGCTCACAAATTAGAAGGCCACGTGGAACATCGGTTCCCTTTGCATTCCGAAAAGATGTATCTTATAACATTATATACAAAATTACGAATGATATATTAGAGACACTAATATTTTGAGAAGATGTGTCTCAAATTCAATTAACAATATATATATAAATAGATATAGCCCTTATGAAGAGACACATCTATTGGCCAGCAAAATATATAAAATAATATCTTAATTCAACGTCTATCCAACACTAGCACTTTTCAAGCAAAAAAAAATGGGTTTACTTTTCTTTCGAATACGTCACTATCATTTGAATGATACAATTCATTTCTTTACAACCATAATTGTGTGCGCAGTGATGTTCTTGGTTTTTCTGTCGCATTCAAGTTATCAGAAGAATTTTTGTTGAACGAATTATTGCTTCCAGTCATATTATCAAATTACGGATATTGTTTTTCGTTATGTGTTTCATACTTGGTTGCAAGTTAATTATTTGGTTTTTGTTACGTGTACAAATGTTTAACAATATCTGTAAAACATTATTTTTTACCTGTCAATTTTTGTTGCCAATGGGTAGTAAAAAACAATTATGTCGGGAGGTTGGTAATCTTTTTACTCGCTGCCAAAACTGAAAACGATAATCAACTGTTTAAATGATGATGAAGACATTTCATTCATAATCAGTCTTCGTTAAGTAAGTTGTGAACCATGAATTGTTTTTTATTTGAAGCATGATGAATTGTTGATACATATACGAAAATATTTGGGTTCCATAGATGAGGCATGATTTTTCCCGGGTATATTTTCTATAAAATTTCAACTTTTTCTTTATTATGTTTCCTCTTGCTTAGTCTTCCCCTCCATTGATTTTATAGCTTTGCAGATGATCGTAAAATATGGAGACATGAACAATTTAGTATTCAATTAGGATAAATTTTAATAAGAATTATCTTGAAAATTTTAAATGTTTTGTTTCATAGGCTTTTAAGATTCTAATTGCAACCCGCAGTGACATATATATCTTATATCTGCAAATGGATGCGTCGCGAGTTCCATACAAATTACTTCTTAATGCAGTTTCTTTCAAATTCATTAAAGCAGCTTCCTCAATAGTGCAAGCAGGGGAATAAATCCCTAATCAGGACCGTGCCCTGAAGCATCGATGGATTGCAGCCTTGATCGTTACAAAGGAAGATGCTACGACATCGAGCCCGTTGCTGGAGACCGTGTTGAATTATTTAAGCAAATAGGTTCCTTTTACGATTCTAAGCCAGGCAGAACCTCTCATCTTAGAAGAGTCTTTCGGTCTTTCAACAAGTGGTGCAGAGCTTACAAGCTAGCGCTCGAGTCTCTTTGAGCCTCTCCCTCTCCTATGGTCGAGTGAGTCCCTACCTATGGTCGAGCTACTTCGCTACTGAAAAGTTAGTTCTCGTGCTCGAGGTTGTTCAGGGAGTAGGGAAAGCGCCTGCTGTAAGGAAAGTGGCATCGGAATTTCGTACTTATGTCGGATCCTACCTATCTCCTGATCGAGCTTGTGTAGGTAGATGTTGCCTGGTAGCATTATTGTTCAGGAATTCTAGAGAAAATAGATAAACATATGAATATTATATGTATTATGTGGTATCATAAGAAAAAAAAATGCACAAGTAAGCATGAGATAAATACATGACAAAAAAACTTCGAGAAAAAAAAAACAAAGAAAGGGCCACGACACGAAAACTTCGATAAAAAAAAGGACACGACACGAAAACCATGGATATCAGTCTACCAATGAATTAGACCGTGCAATGTACGAGCGTAAAAGGCCTTGTTAGTATATATATTTATATATTAAAAGGATAAAAAATAATTTTACTTTTATACACTTAACTTTGCTTATCCAAAAATGTTTATCATAAAAAATACTAATAATCAATCAGAAAATATCAAGAATTTCCAAAATATAACCAGTGCAAAGTGGACAATTTCCTCTACTAACCCAAAATTCTTTATAACAAAGTCTGCAAAATGTATGTCCACATAGAACAAATGCCAATCTTCTGTGCTTTACCATACACACTGTGCAAATATATTTTACTTTTGTTCCTTCATCATCATCATCATCATCATCATCATCATCATCATCATCTAATCTTCTCGCCGACTCTTCCAATAACTCCATCAGCGACACCGTTGGAGCTTCGGCATCCATCATTGATTTTGAAATCAACGTTCCAACTTCATTTTCACTCTTTGCATCCTCCTGATCTTCCTCTTCCTCCTTATCTGGCTCTGTTACAAACGGTCCAGATACATTTCTATCATCCACCACCGATTCTGACTCAGTATGAGTTACCGATTCTGGTTCCTCCTGCTTTTATTTTTCTTCGTTGGTGGTGCTATTAACATTTTCTTCTTCGTCGTCATCTGATGATGAATCTGATTTAGATTTTAAATCTGAAACTTGACAATCATGTAATAATTTTATTGATGATCTCAATGATAATGATACAATAAGAGGATGATCAACCAAAACATGATCAGAAATTTGTTGGATTCCTCGGTTCTTTTTATTATTAGTTGGTAAATCAGAAGTAGGAACTGACGCAGAAGATGCCCATGAAGAAGCCGAACAAGGTTTACGGAATTTTAATCTATCTTTGATCGATTTCTTGGATGATGATTTTTTCTTATGTTTACTCGTTCCATTCAATGCAACAAGACCTCTGCAAGCAGCTCCAGATTCTTCATTACTAATGATATCAATAAGAGTTAACGTATTCGTTTGTTGTGGTTTGATTGGTCTTGCTAATTCACTTGAAAGAATAACATCTACTGATAAACCAACTAATGAATCAAGACCTTCATTTGTTCTTCGTTTTCTACTAAGAACTGATAATTGTGTGGTTAATAATTTCGTTTTTATGCGTTCAACTTCCATCTGGTCAATTTGCAAAATAAAAATAAAACAATGTAATGATTTTATATTTTTATTGAAGCTAAACGAGTTTAATGATGATTTAAATAAAATTCATGGAAGCAGGATGCAAATTGAATTTCATGACAAAAAAATGGAATTTCAATCTTTGATCAATCATTATAACAACACACAATTTGTGAAGGGAAATGGAAACGATTTGATTGAATTGAGAGAGATTAAAGAAGAAGAAAAACGGTTAACTTTGTTTTCTCTATCTCTGATCTTTTAATTAGGGTGTTGGTTTTGGATTTTAGTTTTGTTGATTATTTTAGTTTTTTGGTTGACCTTTTTTCTAGGGAAGGTTTTGGTTTTTAAAATTAATCTTACTTTTATTTGGATTTTTCAAATTGGTTTTAGTGGAGAGATATTTCCTAAATTGGCATAAACTGCATAGTGTTATGGTACTTTCACGTGTTCCATAACCAGGGCCATTCCTGGAAAAACATTTCCCGTAAGCGAACTAATTTTTTGTTGCCCCTATAAAAAAAAATTCCACAAGTTATATTAATGAAAGATTACCAATTGTTTCTAATATTAATAATTGAATTAAAAACTTACAAAGTTTGTTGAATCATTATGATTATCATCCATATCATTGTCACTTACATCTTCACGGTTGGTATTCTCATTTGCTTCACTTGCATTGCCACCATCTCCCACCATGTCCATATCATTAACATTTTCAACAACATTTGCATCATCACTATCACCATTTACCTCATTTAAGTTTTCATCAACATTTTCATTCTCCCCAATGCCTGCAATTTTATCATTCACATTAACTTCAATCACATTCATATTAACTTCAGTCACATTCACATTCACATCTTCTTCCAATGTAGGTTCAATAGCTCTAGTCACATATCTATCAAGAGATCCAACAAGGGATTGTCGTAACTCGTTTCTCTTCTTATTCTTCGTTCTCTTTTGAGATCTCGATGCTTGTTTTCTCTTTAGTAGAGGCATACCTGCAACGAATTAGCAAACAAGATCAATGAATGATGAATGAATACACACAACACACCTTGATATCCATTAAGGTCAACACTTTATCTACCAAAAATCACTTGTCATTATAATTACTGGGAATTAAAGAAACCCATGATTCATCAAGAGGTTAGTTCACTATAAAAAAATAAATTAGGGCAAAAAAACAATCAACATTAACACCTATTATAGAAACATTAAGTTCATACACAAATTCTAAAAATTAAACATCATTGAATAAAATTAAACATTGGCAACATCATAATTACTGAGAATTAAAGAAACCCATGAATCATCAACTGGTTAATTCACTATAAAAACATTATGATTAACTAGGGTAAAAAAAATATTCAACACCAATACCTATTATAGAAACATTAAATTAGGGGATAAATTGAGTTGATTGTTGTTATGGGTTATGGGGGAGGAGAATAAGAAAGGAAAATAAAAGAAACTAGTGCCTACTGGTGGTCTGTTGTCACCTGTCGGAGAAGAAAAAGGAGGATGCAGCTGTAGGAGAAAAGTAAAACGAGAAGATGAAAGAAAAAGAGGAAAAAAGAAAATGCAAAAACGATTTTGTTAAACTTAAACTAGTTTTATATTCATTTTCAGTCCTTAAAATTTATAAAATTTATATATCAGACTATCATTTTTTAATGAAAACCCCCATCAGAACAAGACTTTTTGTTGCCCCTGGGCTTTTGTTGTCCCGAAGTGGGGCTTATCCTGCTTGCCTCTCAGGCCCGGCCCTGCTATCAGATATGAATGTAAGTAATCTATGAAGCTCTTTCAAATAAGGTGTAACAATGCTAAGAAAATCAGTCCAATTCTCTTTGTTTTATTTTCTACACAATAAAATAGCAACGAGAAACAATCCATTATTTGCATATAATGACATGATAGACAAACACACACCACTATATTTACCTTTCAGAAAACACCCATCTAAACCTAGAATAAGTCTACAACCATTCTTAAAACCACCCAAAAAACACTTATAAGATATACATAAATGCTTGAACTTATCACTTTTATCTGTTGCACAACTAGTAATGCTACCTGCATTCCTCTTTAGTATCTGGTTGCAACACTTAGGGCTCATGGCATAACTATCTTCATAGTTACCAAATATTCTCACCATATACATATGCCAAGCATGCTAAGCTGTCCATTATGAGATCTCTACATGATAAACCCTCTTCACTTCAGCCCTGAAATCCTTTGGTTTATAGTTTGGATGAGCTTTGAACACATCTAACATAACCCTGAATACCCACATGCAAAACATCACAGCTAAATAAGTATAACAGTGTTGTGAATATATAAAATAACTTAGGAAAAAAATTAAGAAATAACTTTAAAAACGTTAAGCCAAAAGTTATTTCACACCTTGATTTGGCTAAGGGATTGTTGATTTCATGTGTTATTGTACACGTGTGCTCAAAATCACTACTCTTGCACCTAAATGTCACTTTATTTCAAATCCTGGAGCAATATACATTCCATTTGCAGTTTGGTTTGTTCTTGCATTCATAATGCTGTTGAATCTCGGTATTCTTCTTTTGGACAATGTCAAAATTCTAAAAAATGTTCTGATCCTTGATGTAATCCATGCATTCTAGATATGAACTTCATTCCTGCCCAACAAACATATTGTTCCAAGTCTTCAACTCTTCCTCTATTATAAACTCTGTTTGTTTCCTCCACATAGTCCTTATACTCTGCATTCTTCTTAATCACATTTGTTAACTGCTCAGTCAAGTCATATTCTTTATCACTGGAATTCTCTTTTGGAACTTTTATTGGCTCTTCTTCTTGGTCTGACTAACCAGCAAAGATATACTCCTCTTCAGGTCCACAATTATCAATACTGACTAGATTTTTTTTAGTTGGTTGCACATCTGTTGTTTCTACTTGAGTAACTGACTCAACTGGGGTAACATCCACATCAACATTTATTGTTGGTTCTACTTGAGTACCTGTACCACCATATCCAGCTAAATCATTTACAAAACTACTAGACCCAAGTATACTAACACCTTTCTTTAGTTTTCTTCCACTACTAGACCCTAGTATATTAACATCTTTCTTTACTTTTCTTCCACTACCACCATCCACCACTTTAACACCTTCATTAACTTTCCTTGTACTACCACCAACCTTTTCTATACCTTTCCTAACTTCATTTACAACAATAATTGACCCAACTGCATTAGACCCACCATCTGCATTCACATTCGCATTTACATTGTCATCCACATACAACATCCCCCTGACTTGAAACAGTTACATCTTATTACCTGTAGTACTACTTGGATTGTCATACTTGTATAACTGAGACAACCAATCTAATTCCTCTTCCAACAAACAATCAACCATGTTAACATTTTTATCAGAATCCCTCTTAACCCTACTTGTCCCTACCACATAACCATCTTTAGTGGGGTAAAACTTAGGGAATTCAGAACCATGCATTTCTGCATATCAACATCGCACTACAAGGTAAAGTCAGTGCATACTTTAATAAAAAACCAATGACAATACTTCATAAACATAAAATTGTGAAAATTAAATAAAATTTTGAAACAAACAAAATTCGACAAACCCACGTTATATTTCCCCTTTTCAATCATTTAAAAACACCCAAATCGAAAAATCCCCAATTTTTATAAACCCTAAATTAATTTAATCAAAAAATTAAAGAGATTTAAGAGATTAAACAAAACCCAACATATAAAGTACTCTTATAATTACTATTGATATCATAAATTATGGATCTAATGCAGACAAAAAACAAATAGTAAAGAAATCGAACCACTTACCACTGAAATCGATTGAACAATTAAACAAAACCTTGAATAACCTCGTACTACTAATAACCCTAACAATAACACCTCAATAATCTCTTCAAATATTAGTGAATTACGATTACAGTCTTCAACTTCTAAAAACACTCAATATTTTCTCAGATCTTCTTCTCTGATAGATGGAGGCGGTAAAGAAACTAACTAATGAATTAGGGCAGGCAGAATTCTTTTGGGTTTATAATTGTTAGGTCAATTGTAACCTTTGAGATGTTACAAGATCTAATAACAACCGTACACGTGTTTGATGAATTAATATGTTAGGGACCTGGTTTGTCATTGTTAGTAAAGTTTAATTTTTTTTAGTAAATTAATATTTAATTGACAAAAAAATAAGACACTTCATCAGTTTACATGGTCAATTAGTGTCAGCGTTAGTTCAGGTACCAAGCCCTAACATTGGACAAATGTTAAGTCCAAAGACTAAAATTGGTCAAAACCTGAGTACCAAAAATCAACTAACCCCTTTTTAATAAATAATACAAAATATAAAACAAAGAAAAATGAATGATACATAACATAAAACTTTACTTCCCAATGGAGAATGACTTTTGCACTTGATTCTTCACAACTGTAGGTACACAAATCTTCAACAATTTACATCTTTTGTAATGTTGTTTGTCACTTTAAATATGTAATGTTCTTTTCCTTTGTTGCTTGTAAACCTTGAACGTGTTTATTTTTTTCATAAATTGATATTGCTCTGCTTATTGATGATGTTGAGTTTCTATTGAGAGAGAGTTGTAATTTTATGATTGAGACTACAAGATGAGACTAGTCCTGATGTCACCCTCACGGTGATAAGAATTAACACTCAGAGATCAAAAAGTGCTGAAGTGGTGCGAGGTTGAGTAGCTCATCATTCTATTCGGATTTTATGCAGATGAAACACTCTAAGATGACATTTGAAGGTTTGGTGCCTCACTCAAAAGGGTAGCTTCCACTAATGATTGATTAGTTCCGTCTTTTTGCATTTCCTTCTGTCCTAATCGTCTCAAAACATGGATGTTGGGTCCGTCATGATTACCCTCTCATCGGTTAAGAACATATTCTGCATGGATTCAATTTCACATTGAGGAAAATGTGAAGTTTAAGGTTGTGGGAGTGATTAAGCATATATATTTTCATAGTATTCACTTTCGTATGAAATTTTTAAATTTTTGCATGGTAAACTCCAACTTTTAGGAACTTTTGAACTATTAAGGATAAACACTAATCTTTATAGCTAGATGGGAACAAAACATTTAGTTCAAATTGTTGGATGTGTTTGTGGTGCCAGTATGACCGGCACTTTTTATCATGTAATTTACAAAATCAGATTTATTAAAGATCATATATAATTTTTTTTTTTTTTTTTTGGATATTTGATATAATTTACTAGATCAAGTTTGATTTGACCCCTCGCTTTAGCACTAGTGGTTTGTGTGAAATGAGCAACATGTTAGGATACTCTTTTATTGATTTTTTGACAACCCCTCCATATCACGACTATATATATTCGTTTTTTCCTCTTTACATTTATGAAATATGTTATCCAAAAAACTGCTTCTTGTTTGAGATGCACCATAGATACTATTTTATGTGAAATGAACATAATTTTTGCAAATGCTTTCATCTCCGACTACTGTAAATTTCATGCTATAAACTTTGGGTTTACGATTAATTTTTTGATTTTGATAATTGGAAGCCATTTTGCTGCAAAATTAGGAGAGTTTTGTTTTAGATTAACACAAATTTGTGTGAAAGATTGAGGTGTAGAGAAGGTGTGAGTTGAATTGAGTTTGAAATTGGATATTTATATGGGATTCATTTGGGACCATTGGATGAGATAACTGTTTGGCGCTGGTCTATGCCGCGACATAGACTCTATATGGCGATATAGAGTCTATCGCGCGACATAGACTCTATCAAAAGACAGAGTCTCTATCGCTCAATAAAGACTCTGCCGCAGTGGACAAACATGTAAATATGCCGAATTGTCCAACCATTTTATCTATTTACCATATCCATAATGGCTCAAAATGGACTAATTTCCTTGTCGAGGCTTGTCCAAACTCCAAATGCATGAGTTTTTTTTTGAAACATAAATATACAATTTTATTAATTTGGTAGATAGATTATACGTGGATAGATAGTACCCACATAGTCATTTAGTACAACTTGGTGAATGAAAAGTGAAATTACCTGGTCCTATATTTTTGCTGATAAGTTTTCCATCTAACTTCCATCGGCTGCGTGATTAACGAGTCCATGGGATATTTGGTTACCTTCTCTATAATTATGTTATGCATTGTCAAATCTAGAGTCTCTAGGTAGGACCTAATATAATATACGCCGTGCCAGGAGGAGAGTTAACACCCACACAAATCTCGGAGAGACATAATGAGAGATCCAATGATCAGCAACAGCTTTGTGTTTTTCTCTCTGTATTAGCTGTATGCCTGTGTAACTGTGTTGTAGTTCTCTCTTTCTCTCATTCCACCGCTGTCGACAATTTTTCTCTGATATGTCTTTTGATCTGATTTGGGCTGAAAATCTGTTGAAGAAAACTGTGAAGATCCGATCATATCTGCTTCTTCTCAATGTGCTTTCGATTAGTATCAGAAAGAATAATACTTCCTAGTTTTTGATCGGTTGGGAAGTTCAAACGGTGTTGAATTCGGTCAATTTTGTGAAATCCCATCTTTTATTTTTGCTGAATGCAGTACAGTATACATGGTTTGGTTAAATTATAATTTTCAGTGAAATTCAGTGTTTGAGAAGATTTTCAGAGGTTATTCTTAAGTTTTGTTCATCTGGATGAATGATCAAGTGTTCATTTAGGGTTTGGTAAATTGGGTGGTGGGAAAGTCGAAGGAATTTAATTAACTTTAGAAGCGCTGGGGGCGAATCAGTCCCGTCAGAGTCCTGTAGAGGGCTTGGGATTCTGGTTCTTTTCTCGCCCTAATGCGCGAAATTATCATAAACTTGAATATCTGCCACAAATGGATTTCGTAAGTCGACATACAGCAACTTCGTCGGATCAATCATCTTCTAATGAATCTTCTTCATCTCCAACAACACATCCTACTGAAGAACTTGAGTACTTGGCTAGGTATTTAATTGTTAAACATTCTTGGCGTGGACGATACAAAAGAATTCTTTGCATATCCAATGTTTCGATTGTAACTTTGGATCCAGGTACACTAAATGTTACTAATTCATATGATGTTGAAAATGATTTTGAGGGGGCACTTCCAATTTTAGGAAGGGATGACAATTCTCAAGAGTTTACCATTAATGTTAGAACTGATGGGCGTGGGAAATTTAAAGGGATGAAGTTTTCGTCCAAGTTTAGAGCAAGTATATTGACTGAATTGTACAGAATTAGGTTGAACAGAGTTAATGCTGTTGCTGAATTTCCTGTACTTCACCTTCGGAGGAGAAATGCCCAATGGGCAGCATTTGTAAGTTACTTTACTCTGTTTAGTTTTGTTTCAAATTTTTTTACTATTCTTGTGCTTGTTTCAAAATTTTTTACTATTATTGTGCCTCAAACTTAGACTCCATCAGATGGTTCTTTGCCTCAACGCTTCAGTATTAAAATATAATAACAGGTTGTCCACTGAATCTGCTCTACATGCGACCTGAGTTTTCTGCTTAAAATTAGGACGCTGAACCACATTTCTTGGAATGTAAAATGAACAGCAAGGGTTTAGAAATAGAGGCAGGCAAACCCGCAAGTGGAGAGCATGATCGGACAAACTTGCAGGATTCTTTACTTCTCGCTGCGAATCGCCAGTCTGTACTTTATGCGTCGTTTTACGATTCTTTGGTATATAAATACTCCAAACTAGCATATCCAATATTTGGGTCTAAGTTGCTAGAAACAATAGGTTATATGAGAAGAAAGTAGAAAGAGCACACACCAATCTTTAACTTTAACAAGGAATGTCTATTTCAGACTTCCCACTAATTAGCTAATTGATGAACTTTAGAAACCAAAACGATAGGATATCACAATCAAACAGCAACAAGCATATAGAACATGAAGTTGAACTCTAAAAACGTAGATAAATCGAGTCCTAGGTTAAAACCCATTACTCTTCTATAATCAATAGATTATAAGTTATAAGAAAATATCATAAAAAGTCTGCCTCCTTAAGAAGACCTAATAGCCTATTTATACTAGAAAGATAACCCCTACGAAAAGAAACCTAAGCCTAAGGACATAAACGCCATCCCTATAGAAAAAAAACTAGTAAATCATTCCTAATTGAAAGCATTCCTAAAAGAACACAAAAAGGCCCCTGCATCAATCACCCCAGGTTGAAAGAAATCTCAGCTCCAATGAGAGGCTTTATGGATTTTGCATACATCTTTGATGTCTTTTCTGCCTTCCCACGATCGAAAACAAAACCCATAGCTTTAGATCCTAAAACGCAATAAGTAAGAAATGTTGTTCGTATCATAGGATATTCCCGCTGCTTTCCCACGATCAAACACGAAACCCAAATTTTCATTTCTGATTCTTGACTTAGGTATGCCAGAAACAAGCATTGATTCCGTCCGCATCTTGATATTCAACATGTACTAACCTCTGGTCCGAGCTAGCTATTGAAACCTTCCATGCAAGCAACCAAATTCTCCTTTTTCTTCCTAGTAACTTCTGGCCCATTTGTTTAGTATTTGCTGTCCTCATGTACTGCATATTACCCATACCAACAATTGCATTGAAAACAATCACCTGAACTAGCTTAATAGTGCTGCAAGTTTCTAACTCTTTCTTCATATGGAGCACTACTTGAACAACTTCCATTCTTAAGGCTGCAGTTAGAACCTTAAGCCAGTTGGTGACCACACTCTCTAGGAGAATTGAT
Organism: Papaver californicum; assembly: GCA_023531435.1. Lineage (NCBI taxonomy): Eukaryota > Viridiplantae > Streptophyta > Magnoliopsida > Ranunculales > Papaveraceae > Papaver > Papaver californicum. Next base: position 12,628,696 of record JAJJMC010020031.1, read on the forward strand.
GCTAATCTGAACCATTGTTTCGGAAACAACGAGGTTGTTGAGATATGCTCTTGCCTTGACAGCATAAGGCTGCAGTTTCCTTCGATACTGAACCGCGAAACTATTACCATCTTAAGATCATACGTTCCGAAGCTTGTCTGGTCCTCCCTTACTAATGTCAAGCTAGTGACCATCCTCTCCATCTTTAGTTCTGCCCACATACTCTTTTGATGGTTATCTTTTCGCTCTTTCCAAATAGAAGTCGACTAACAAATTCCTTCCTATCGAATTCAACAAATAGGTCTGCTTCACTAAGTACAGTGAATTGCTTTACCAACTTCTCTACTTTACTGCCTGGAGGCAGGTGATAACCCACTCTAATATCCTTCCTTCTCACTGTTCTCGAGCATTCCTCAACCTTTATTAACATGAAAACTGGACATGCATCTTCAAGAACCCAATTAGAATCTCGCACTTGATCAACTGATGTTTGTTTAGCAAACAAAAGTACACAGTAACTTGTAGATAGGGCCAAAACAAACACCTTGACAACTAGAGTTGCACAGTAGCACATGTACCAATAAGCTGACACTATCCAATAGATCAGTTTCTCAAAGACACAAGTAAAGGACTTACTCGTCAAGGATTCAGGTTGACCGGTGTCAACATAAAACCCCGCCTTTGTAGCAACACCTTGTTCTAGTGGTTGAGAAAGATGCACTTCTCTGGAATGGAAAATGACCGACAAGCATACCTCCGATACCAACACTAGGAATGAAATTAGACACCAAAGCTCTTATACCGATCACGGCGTTAACATCACACATCTTGGGTTGCTTAATGAGATTATCTCGTTCAAGCTCTGAGCTTTCAACAACACTGAAATTCTGAGGTGCAGTGGCTCCCTTTTCCCTTTCCATATTCTTACTGCAATGCAGTTCCAAACATATACTACAATTTGGCATAAACTGGCTTTTCGCAAGGACTGCAAAGTATCGACCAACCACTTCACTAACCCACTTTTGATTAGTAGTATCGCCACTTAGGATTAGAACTGTTAGATGCCATGGGCAACAACACGGCATGGAGTAACTAAATTCTGATTCGATACTAAGAAGACCACCTATCTCCACTAACAGAACTGTCATCAAATCCCAACCATCAAACATCTTATAGCAGTTCTGACTGTAAACAGATTCATCTGAAAGTGAGGCACTCTTCAATGCTTCTAATACCACAATGTTCAGATTTCTGCCAACAATTGAAAACACTTCCTCTGCTACCGTTTTCTTTTTGTTGATGGTTGCACACACCCCGTGATGGATATGTCTTATGTCATCAGCATAAGCTTCTCCTACAGAACTTCGTAATAAGTTCTCAAAGCTTGTATCCACTACCTCAGCATGAGCACCACTTTTGTGATAGGTTGTGCTTGAGTGGCACATGTCCGTTCCAAGCTTTCCTATTAAATCTTCTGCCATTATCTTCCTCCCGAAGTTCGAGAAGATGCGCCCTCGAACTCTACTTGTATAATTTTCAGCACAAATTTCCTTATGACAACATAATATGTTCGGTAAATCTTCCCTCATAACACTCCTCCCCTTGTTAGAGAAAATTCGCCCACGAATTTTGCTTATATAATTTTCTCCACTAGTTTCTTTACGACAAGCGTTTTCTCTTTGCTTATAAGAATCTGTTCTCAAATTAAGATTGTCAACACTACATAAAGCTTGTAATGTATAGAAAGCTTGAGATCTCAAACTAAGCTTTTCTACTAGATATACTGCTTGATTCTCACAAACAGAACGAAATAGGTTTACGGGATTACCTATGATGCTTGTGTCTTTCTTAATAGAAGAAGCAATACCAGCAGATGCAAGCATAACTTCTTCAACTTTTGGGTAGCTGTCTTCCTGGATAAAAGGCTCAATACCAGAAGTAAACAAAACTTTTTCTTCAACTTATGGGTAACTATCGTAGACTGGTGGTAAGTCCAAATCAACAACGACTTCCTCTTCACTCTCACTTACTGAGAATGATGTTTCCTCATGAACCACAGGTCTATGAAAAAGACTTTCATCGACTACTGCGTGCTCATACTCGTATTCTTTGGAAACTCCTTCCGGTGAATCTAAAGGGTTGCGTTGCGAGAACAACGGATTCTCCTCTCCTTTCTCACTTAGTGAGAATAATGGATTCTCATGAACAACATAACGATGAAAATGATTCTCATCGACTTTTATGTGTTCATCTTCTTCAAAAGCTCCTTCCGGTGAATCCAAAGGGTTGCGTCGGCCTTCCAGTATCTCCATTCGGGCTTTCGCACAACCGTCGTAACAAGTTCTCCGCCATGATACTAAGCTCAGCTATAACTGCTGCACATTCACTACCTTCACTACCACCTCTACTTCTACCTACCATTGTAGAAAACTAGGGTTTGTAGGTGTTTTGTTTCTAGCGCCAATTGATGAAACCAAAACGATAGGATATCACAATCAAACAACAACAAACATATAGAACATGAAGTTGAACTCTAAGAACAGAGATAAATTGAGTCTAGGTTAAAACCCATTACTCTTCTATAATCAATAGATTATAAGTTATAAGAAAATATCATAAAAATTCTGCCTCCTAAAGAAGACCTAATAGCCTATTTATACTAGAAAGATAACCCCTACGAAAAGAAACCTAAGCCTAAGGACATAAACGCCCCCTCCCTATAGAGAAAAAACTAGTAAATCATTCCTAAAAGAACACAAAAATGCCCTTGCATCACAAATACTAATCATCATTAATGAATCATAATTCTAGAATATAAAAGAAAATCAGAAAGGGAAAAAATTACATTACGGACACAAAATTAAAATAGCTATTGTCAGGGCCAGATCCTTTGAGCTTTAGCTCTTTTTGCCCTTTCTTTTGTCTTTTATATGGAAATTTACTTATGTTAGTATATTCCAGTATCAAGGTATCAAATGAATATGTCAATCGAATCATGCACTCAAATAGAGTATCGAATAGGTATAAGTATACCCTTAGCATATTAGATACTTTTAGGATAGCGTATCCGCACCGGTATCACATATCGGTACAAGTCGCATACCCTGCAACACTGGGACGAAGAAATTAGAAAATTTGATTTGACAAAAATAGGATAAGATGGGAAAAATAAATTGGGTGCATAGGATACCCCATGTCCTTGGCAATATGTTAGAAGCTTAATGGCGTGTTTTCACGACTTTACTGATCTAAGACACGTGCAATTCGACAAAAGGTCCGGTAGTTAAATTGTGAAGCACCGCCATTTTTTTTTTCTTTTTTTTTTGTTGTTGTTGTGGATGGTCTGATGGGGCTCATCAAGACAAATTTTCTCTGATTAGGCCTCACCCCAATCAGTTACTATTTACAACGATATGTTATTGAGTCCATGGTAAACCATCTCAATAGCCTCATGAAGTTTGATTTGAGTGGGGTAAACTTACAACATTAAATTGCTGTATAAACCTTGTCGGAGTATGTAAAGCTGTACAGCATGCTTGCTCTAAAATATTTACTACGTTTTTCATCTCAAACTTCAGTTCATGCTTAACCATTTGTGTCCTATTTATTGTTTTATTTCATTGTTAAAACTTCAAATGTGTTTGGTGTAGGACTTTACAAACATTTTCTTGTGTGCAGAAACTGAAAATTACTGCTGTTGGAGTTGAACTCATCGAAACACAGTCTGGAGATCTTCGCTGGTGTTTAGATTTTAGAGACATGAAGTCACCTGCCATTGTTCTTCTAAGTGATGGTTACGGGAAGAAAAGTATCAATCACGGAGGCTTTGTTCTTTGTCCCTTATATGGAAGAAAGTCTAAAGCATTTCAAGCTGCACCAGGAACCACAAATACAGCTATAATATCAGCCTTGGTATGATTAACCTTTTCTGTCCTGGTAACGTCCTGTGTTTGTCGTGAATCTCGCGATCTCCTTCGTTTTTTCTTGGAAATATGTTTTCCGTGATTTCAAATGCATTTCCGTTTTTATCCAGTACATTCTGTTTGGAGTCTCTATACATTGTTTGACTTCTTTTACTTATGATGTTCTTTGTAGACTAAAACGGCAAAGTCTTCTGTTGGGGTGTTATTATCTGTGGACAATTCTCAATCCCTTACGGCTGCAGAGTATGTTAAGCAAAGAGGTATGCCGTATGCTGTTCTGAATTTTCCATCATCTACCCGTGTGGACTCTTCAATGCCAAATGATTGCTAGTTTGCTTTTCTCACATGAGATGCCTTGGTCTTAAACTTGCTGAGTAGTGAGGCTTTAGATATCCTGCAGAATTCACCTCTTTTATGCATCAATTAATCTCAAACCTTCCTGTACAACTTGTAGCCAAGGAGGCTGTTGGAGCGGAAGAAACTCCATGTGGGGGATGGTCTGTAATAAGGTTGCGATCTGCTGCTCATGGGACAGCTAATATAATTGGATTGAGTTTGGGAATTGGGCCTAAAGGAGGACTTGGGGAGCAAGGTGATTTTGTATATCGTCAACTCATTCTTACAAAGGCATCACTTGTTGAAAGACGCCCTGAGAATTACGAGGTAAACATTTGATTCTTACGAGGTTTACTGAATCACGGCTATAAAAATTGTTGCATGAGTTCACTCATTCCACATTTGTACTGTTTCATAAGTATTGGTCTGTTGATGCAATGGTTCAATAGTTCGTGCTTTGATGTTGTTATGTGCACACTTCTGCAAATATAGATAGTTACCTTTAATGTGTAAATATATCATTTGATCAGTTGGGTTCAGTTATACTTGGCTAGCTTGAACTACTGAGCCTAATGCTCACAAGGTTGACCACCATCCAACCTAGATCCAGCCACTCTCAGTAAACCAGAAAACTTCAACTGTTGTCGAATCTAATAACCAACTAGGTAGCTCTAACGATTTAATTATTTATAGGTTTATCAACCTCGCCTGCCCTTTATCTTTTCTACTTCTTAAGTTGCTTCACCACTAAAAAAATAAAACTAAGATGTACAACCAGCAAGGCATGGTCTATTCTGTGGTACCTTTACCAGCGGTTATAAATGAGTAAATAAAGAGTATGGATCAAGAAAAAGATATTTGCCGCGCAGTATGTAAATGTTGATGTAATATCTTCGAATTTTGGCTGAGCATCTCTATTGGATTTTTGCAGGCTGTTATTGTTCGACCTTTGTCTGCAGTAAGCGCTCTTGTTCGTTTTGCGGAGGAGCCGCAGATGTTTGCCATTGAATTCAATGATGGTTGTCCCGTTCATGTATGTGGTTTCTATCCCTTAATGATTTCTTTCCAGGAAATAGTGCCTGATGTGTACCTTAATTTCAGGTTTATACATGCACATCTCGTGATAGCTTGCTCGCAGCAGTTCGGGATGTTTTACAAACGGAAGTAGGTAGACGTGTTCTCTTTCGTTGTTTATAAATTAATTACTTAAGGCTATGATTCGTGTCTCATGCTGTCAGCCTCTCTTGTTCCCACTTTTGTGTTTGCCATCCTTATAGTTCGTTATATTTGTTCTCCTTTGGATTCATTTTTTGTAGGGTCAGTGCGCTGTTCCTGTACTGCCGAGGTTGACCATGCCTGGTCATCATATTGATCCACCATGTGGTAGAGTCTATCTGCAACTCCAACATCTTCTTGGTGAACCACAGCGTGCTGTAGCTGATATGGAAAGTGCATCCATGCATCTGAAACATCTAGCTGCAGCTGCCAAAGATGCTGTTGCTGAAGGGGGGTCTATTCCCGGATCAAGAGCTAAATTATGGCGTAGAATAAGGGAATTCAATGCGTGCATACCTTATAGTGGAGTGCCTCCGACTATTGAAGTAGTCGAAGTGACTTTGATGGCCTTAATTACGATGCTTCCTGCAACCCGAAATCTTCCTCCCGAATCACCTCCCCCGCCATCACCATCACCTAAAGCGGCTGCAACAATTATGGGCTTCATTGCATGCTTACGTAGGTTGCTCGCATCAAGAAGTGCAGCTTCACATGTGATGTCATTTCCTGCTGCTGTTGGAAGAATAATGGGTTTACTAAGGAATGGTTCAGAAGGTGTAGCAGCTGAAATAGCGGGACTGATAGCGGTGCTTATTGGTGGGGGTCCTGGTGATAGCAATATACTGACGGACTCAAAAGGGGAGCAACATGCTACAATTATGCATACCAAGTCTGTATTGTTTGCACATAACAACTACGTGACAATACTTGTCAATAGGTTGAGACCTATGTCAGTATCACCTTTATTGTCAATGTCGGTTGTGGAAGTTCTCGAGGCTATGCTATGTGAACCCCACGGGGAAACTACACAATATACTAGCTTTGTTGAACTACTACGTCAAGTGGCTGGTTTGCGGCGTCGCTTGTTCTCGTTGTTTGGACACCCTGCTGAAAGTGTAAGAGAAGCTGTGGCTGTGATCATGCGTACGATTGCTGAAGAAGATGCGATTGCAGCTGAATCTATGCGTGATGCTGCTTTACGTGATGGTGCTCTCATAAGACACTTACTGCACGCCTTTTTCCTTCCTGCTGGCGAACGTCGTGAAGTTAGCCGTCAGCTTGTTGCTCTTTGGGCGGATTCTTATCAACCAGCTCTTGATTTGTTATCCAGAGTTCTTCCTCCTGGGCTTGTTGCCTATTTACACACAAAATTCAACGGGAATTTGCCAGAAGATGAACAAAGTCCACCTAACCAAGAAGCTAGTTCGATGAGGAGAAGACAAAGACGTATACTTCAGCAGAGGAGATGTCGGCCAATGAGACCCATAGCATTTCAAGAACAACTTTCACCTGCTAGTAATGCTGAAGACAGGGAATTCGGAGCTGATGCTCTTAGAGGACCAGACAACTATCAGAGATCTGCTGTAGATTCTAGTTCTGGACCGGTTTCCGATCAATTTGTGGTTACCACGGCACCTGTTAACTTGACAGATGAATCTAATTCAGCAGCTGTTTCTCAAACTGACCATTCGTTCGTTGCGGTTTCTGGGGATGCTCCATCTGTGTCTGTATCTGAAGCACATGCTATAAATGCATACGGTCCCGTTGAATCTGATGCCAACATGGTTGGATCTCCAGGTCTCCCTGCCCCTGCTCAGGTTGTTGTGGAGAACACACCTGTGGGATCTGGCAGGTTACTGTGCAACTGGCCTGAATTTTGGCGAGCTTTTAGTCTTGATCATAACCGTGCAGACTTAATATGGAATGAGCGTACCAGGCAAGAATTAAGAGAGGCTTTGCAGGCCGAGGTTCATAAGCTAGATATTGAGAAGGAACGTACTGAAGACATTGGTTCCGGCGGCGCAACAGCCGATGTGACTGGGCAAGAAAGTGTACCTCAGATTTCGTGGAACTACACTGAATTCTCAGTTGGTTACTCCAGCTTATCTAAAGAAGTCTGTGTTGGTCAATATTATCTGCGGTTGCTGCTTGAGAGTGGTAGCAGTGGCCGTGCACAGGATTTTCCATTACGTGATCCAGTTGCATTCTTTAGAGCACTGTATCATCGTTTCTTATGTGATGCAGACATTGGTCTGACTGTAGATGGTGCCGTTCCTGATGAATTAGGCTCATCTGATGATTGGTGTGATATGGGAAGATTAGATGGATTTGGAGGAGGTGGAGGTTCTTCAGTTAGAGAGCTTTGTGCGAGAGCAATGGCGATCGTATATGAGCAGCATTATAAAACAATTGGCCCATTTGATGGTACTGCTCACATTACAGTTCTGTTAGATAGGAGCGATGACCGGGCTTTGAGGCATCGCCTACTTCTTCTTCTGAAGGTATTCTTTGTAAAGTACTTCTGAAAGGGACATTATACCTTGTTACCTTGAAGCAGGAACTCCGTGTTCATAGTCAAACTTAGTGTTAGTAGTTTCAACTTTAAAGATATTCAGTCTTTTTTTTTTTTGATCAATATTCAGTCTCTTTTTCTTCTTTTGTTTGTTTTACTCTGTAAATGTAGTTGTTAATGAAGGTTTTGTCAAACGTCGAGGCTTGTGTTCTGGTTGGAGGTTGTGTGTTAGCTGTAGATCTTCTGACGGTGGCTCATGAAGCTTCTGAAAGGACAGCTATTCCTTTGCAATCTAATCTCATAGCAGCAACTGCTTTCATGGAGCCTCTCAAGGAGTGGACGTTTATAGACAAAGATGGAGCACAAGTTGGACCCTTGGAGAAGGATGCCATTAGAAGGTTCTGGTCAAAAAAAGCCATTGATTGGACAACTAGGTGTCGGGCATCGGGAATGCCTGACTGGAAGAAATTGCGTGATATTCGTGAATTGCGCTGGGCACTGGCCATTCGTGTTCCTGTTCTCACTTCAACTCAGGTATTGATGAAGAAACTTTGAGAACTTTTAGTTTGTGTCTGGGTGTCATCCATTGTTTCCGAAACTAGAGGGAGAAGAATATTGAAACGTCTGCCTTGCTCATTAGAATGGTCCTGCAATACAACTATACGACTATAAAAACAGCACAAAATCTAAAGACGGAAATAAATTCATGTGCTTTTTGTATTATAAGTCAACTGTTTCCTCTGTTTACATAAATCTGAATACAGCTTTAGTACCAAAATTGTGTTTTCTAAAATTAGTAAGTTGGCAATAGAACAACCCAGATTGTTGGGATTTCCTCCTTTTAGGCCCTCCTATAAAAAAGGTTTCCCTTGTTACTTCTGGTGATGCTGCAGTTAATTTGCTGTTTGTTTTTTTTGCAGTGGTTTTTCCACGTATAAAAAGTTGCTGTGTTTTCTGCATTCTTTTTTCTTTATGGTTATTAGTCAATTGTTGCTACTATTATATATAATGTTAGTATTTATGTTATTGTTTATTATTACTGTCACTTTTAGTATTGTTGATATTGTTTATGGTTGTTAGTTACTTACATCTGATAATTTGCTGGTTTTTGATGTTTTTCTCTTGATTTTTCATTGTAAGACCTGAAAGTAGATGTATTTTGCGTTTAGGTGGGGGAGGCTGCTTTATCCATATTACACAGCATGGTTTCTGCACATTCTGATCTCGATGATGCCGGTGAGATCGTAGCTCCAACACCAAGAGTGAAACGTATACTGTCAAGTCCACGGTGCATTCCTCATGTTGCACAGGTAAGATGTATAACTAAACTAGTGGGTTTCTCGAAAACTCTTGCTAATGAAAAACTGCAAATCTTGTTAATGGAATAGGAAAAGAACATAAAGTTTTCAGTGGGTTGATGCCTTCATTGCCTTGATGGTTTTTGTACCGAACTTACTCAATTGTTAGCTACTCCTTAACTTAGTAGTTTACTCCAGTGATGAACCAGTGCAGACCACTTCATGGAGATGCACTTTTAACAATTCATGTCTGGTCAGTGGAATGACTTTGATAGCCAGGGCAGCATGAAACATGTGGGGATGTCGTTCATATAGAGCTAGATTTACATTTATCTTTCAGTGAGTCAATTGTGATCCTGGGACCTGTCTGACTTGTTGACATTACGGACCTTAAGCCAACCCCTAGATGCATATAAAAGTTAGATCTTCGGATGCAGGTGACACGTTACTGTATGAAGTATATGAAGGAAACCACAGACCATACTTGAAGTCAGACCCAGTTTTATTTGTAAAGCACGCAATCTTAGCTCAGCCTAGAGTGCTATTTCGTTGTACTTACTGGTTTGTATTGACTGTTACATGACTTGTCATGGGTTATGATCCTAAACTGAAAAGCATAGCTCCAGGTTAAGATTTTTACCTGGACTAGCTTTGGTCTATTGGACAACTATACTGGAGAGTTGGGAAATTGACATCTGACTGTTTCTACTTGTTAATCGAGCAACATGGATTTATTTTATTTTGAGTTGTCTAGTATAATGCCAAGGAAAGGTGAATACAAGTTTACTTGTGAAAGTTCTGTATCAGGGTAAAAAGTATTTCTTCCGTGTAACAATGATATGGTACGAGTATTGACACTGGTTCTTCGTCTAGGCTTGAGAAAAACTAGAAAGTGTGGACATGAGATCTACTATATTAGTTATGTATGATCTTACCTATACATGATGTATCATTGTTATATAGATGGTGTCACATTGTTTGATCAACATACAGGATTGTCCAGACATACCATGAAAATTATAAAATTCACCTTTTTTCGGCCCCGTTCCAAATTTGGTTATGCCCTCCGAAATTGCAAATCACGGGGTGAAATTTTTCTTATGTCTAAAGGATATGAAGAGTATAATATGAACAGGTACAGTCATTTGTAAGTAAGATTATATATAATGGTTATACATTATCTTACCTATAAATGAGTTGTATGTTGAACAAATAACGTGGCACCATCTATATAACAATGATACAGGTCAGTTGCGTTCATTCTTTTTAGGAAATAAAATGGCCACATCTATGCTGATATTGAAGGAAAAAAACAGCCATGTGTATTCTTGTTCTCTTCCATTCTCTCTTCTAATGTTTCCTGCCTTATGGAACTACGTTGTGAAAATGTTGAACTTAACAGCTAGCAAAGCTGTTGACGTATCCACGTCTGACACGAGTACCAGTGTTGATAGACGTCCCAACGGGGATTTTTGGGACAGTGTCATTGTTACGTAGTATTTCTTGCATGTTTTTTCTTGGGATGGTAATCCGATTCCTGATATAATTTCAATCTCTCGTGTAAGTACGTAAAATGTAAAAGCCCTATAATCTCTAAGCGCTTATCATGGTTTTCAGTGAAATTTCACATCTGAGCCCGTCTTGCTTATTCAGTGTGCCTGTATGAAATATATGCTGAACTCTATTCTTTATGAATCCTTGTGCGCGACAATGTTTAGGCTCTGCTTACTGGAGAACCAAGTGTTGTTGAGGTTGCTGCTGCTTTGCTAAGGGCCATTGTCACAAGAAATCCGAAGGCAATGGTACGGCTTTATAGCACAGGTGCATTTTACTTTGCGTTGGCGTATCCTGGATCCAATCTTCTCTCAATTGCTCAACTTTTTTCCGCGACACATGTCCATCAAGCATTCCATGGTGGTGAAGAGGCGGCAGTTTCCTCTTCCCTGCCTTTGGCAAAGCGTAGTGTACTGGGAGGGCATCTTCCAGAATCCCTGTTGTATGTATTGGAGCGTAGTGGTCCGGCGGCTTTTGCCGCAGCAATGGTTTCCGACTCTGATACCCCAGAGATCATCTGGACACACAAGATGCGAGCTGAACATTTGATTTGTCAGGTACCACAAGAATGGCATAATTGCTTATCCCGTTTGTTTTTTGGTTCAGTTTCAGTTTCAGGTATTGTTTTTGTTATTTAAAATAAGAAGATTTCATTTACTCGGAGCTCATAGGAATGCATCTTTTAACAGGTTCTGCAGCATCTTGGAGATTTTCCTCAGAAATTGTCACAGCATTGCCATTCTTTGTATGATTATGCTCCTATGCCACCGGTGACTTATCCTGAGTTAAGGGATGAAATGTGGTGTCACCGCTACTACCTCCGCAACTTATGCGATGAGATTCGTTTCCCTAATTGGCCGATTGTTGAACATGTTGAGTTCTTACAGTCACTGTTAGCAATTTGGCGAGAAGAGTTAACCAGAAGGCCCATGGATCTTTCTGAGGAAGAAGCTTGCAAAATACTGGAGATATCCTTGGAAGATGTGTCTGGTGAGACTGCTGATAAAAGGCAGTCCGCTGAAGTTAATGGGGATATCACTAGCACATCCAAGCAGTTTGAGAATATTGACGAGGAAAAGCTAAAGCGCCAATACCGGAAACTTGCTATGAGATACCATCCTGACAAAAATCCTGAAGGGAGGGAGAAATTTCTTGCTGTACAGAAAGCATATGAGCGACTACAGGTATACATTAGTTTGTCTTGGACCTCTTGGCATAGACTGTATAGTTTAAGGTACGTATCGTGAGTGATGTTCTAAATCTAATTTAGAAATCTGCTAAGTCAGTCAGTCAGTCAGTACGAGAACGATAAGAAATTTCAAAGTAGTGGATCAAGATTTAGATGCAGCACATCTCTATCTATAACAGGGGGTACCTACATTAAAAAAGTCTGTAGGAGGATGCGTCTTTGTGACCCAAGATTAACACCCTTAAGAATTCCAACGTTATAGGTTACAGACTTTAGCCTATACATCATGATATCCAGGCTAACTGAGTGATCCAAGAACAATGCAACAGAGTTAACCATCTTTGTTAGATTGTTCTAGAAATTCGAGGTTTGCAGAAAAGACTGACCTACTCATCTTGATATCTAATAATGTGTAAATGTTTCTTATCTTCAAATTCCTAGTTTGACTGGAAAAGTTAAAATTATAAATATCTGTCTATTCTCAAATAATATAAACATGTTATGGTCTGATCAATATAATGCATCTTATCATAATGACCTCACAAAGGGTTACTGTGTTGTTTCTAGGAGTTGTATTTTTCATTGTTGTAGTTATACTTTATCACCCATGCGTATAAGTTATGCTACAATATGCATTGTGCACCTCCTTGCACCTTAACGACCCACCTTAAAGATGGGATTGTAGGCTTGTGCTGCATTATCAGTTTATACAAATCTGTTAGTAATATATAGTACAATTGTTGCTTTCCTTATGTATTAGAGAGTTTTAATCGAAGTTACGTGTTGTTGACTGGTTCTAAAATCCAACTTATTTTGTTTCAATACTTTCACAGGAAGCATATTCCAAGAAACTACTTTCGTTTTTTGTTACAGTAATTCTTCTGAAAACAATCTATTATGATTCAATTTCAGGCTACAATGCAAGGATTGCAAGGCCCGCAACCCTGGAGGCTGTTGCTTTTACTGAAGGGACAATGTATATTATACCGCCGATATGGGAGTGTTTTGGAGCCTTTTAAGTATGCTGGTTATCCAATGTTGCTAAATGCAGTCACCGTGGACAAGGATGAAAGCAATTTCCTAACATCAGATAGAGCACCTCTTCTAGTCGCAGCATCAGAACTCATATGGCTGACGTAAGTGTCCCCACCAGCAAGCAGCATACTCTTTGATCTATTGAGTGTTATGGTTCTTAATATGACCTTTGCTTCTCTTATATCAGATGTGCGTCCTCTTCCTTAAATGGGGAAGAGCTTGTGAGGGATGGTGGAATACCACTTCTTGCCACGCTTCTATCACGATGCATGTGTGTAGTTCAGCCAACTACTCCTTCCAGCGAATCTTCTGCTATCATTGTTACAAATGTTATCCGGACTTATGCAGTCTTGAGTCAGTTTGAGGATGCCAGAGTTGAGTTGCTGAGGTTTCGTGGCCTAATTGAGGATATTGTGCACTCCACAGAACTTGAACTTGTGCCTGCTGCTGTTGATGCTGCCTTACAGACGGCAGCTCATGTTTCGGTATCATCTGAATTGCAGGATGCTTTATTGAAAGCTGGCGTATTATGGTATGTGCTAATATATTATTGGCTGAGAAACTCCTTCACAGTTGCGTTTCATCTTTTAAGATATCTACTTTTGCAAGGATAGTTACATTAGTTGGTTCTTTATCCTGTTGATTATGCTTTGGAGTCGTATAATTTTCAAGTATTTTCATTCATGGTTTCATATCGGCATCTAGAAAAGTCTGAATTGTTTCATCCATTTTTTTCTTGCCACCTACACTTTTCTGTGTTCGCTATGTTAAGATACGTTTAGTATCCTAATTTTAGGAGGATCTTATGCATGGGTTATATACATCCTCAAGTCAAGTGGTGGTGCTTGATCTGATTTATTTTGCAACTCATTTTGAAACAATTGTATCATCCCAAATATCTAGTAGCAAAGGGTAGCTTGAAGATACTGTTGAAGGGGTTGATGCTGAAGACTCTAACTTGCACAAGAAGTTTGAGAGAGTTAGAAGCTTAAGGATTAGATTTATCAATGGCGGTGGACATTTATTTGAATGTCTTCACCAAAAAGCCAATATTGTCGGTATAGGCTGACCTATTATCTTGTATCATGATTAATCTAATTGTTACTAACACCAGGATCTAAACCTGTTTTTCAGGTATCTCTTACCTCTGCTGTTTCAGTATGACTCAACTGCAGATGAAGCTGATGCAACAGAGGCACATGGTGTTGGTGCAAGTGTTCAGATTGCTAAGAACTTGCATGCTGTTCGAGCATCACAGGCTTTATCTAGACTTGGTGGTTATTCAGCTGACGAGATTTCAACTCCTTATAATCAGGCTGCAGTTGAATCTATCAGATCTTTGCTTACACCTAAGCTTGCCAATATGTTGAAAGACCAGGCGCCTAAGGATCTCCTGTCTTGCTTAAACGCAAATTTGGAGACTCCAGAGGTAATTTATGGTCGCCTCTGTTTGTACAATGCATTTTAGTCACGCATTTATGGTGTACTTATGTGCTATTATAATATCAACACTGCTAAGGAGCCTCATTAGAGTGTAAATTTTTAGTTCACTTTGGATGTTCACTGGTCTCTTAATTCTTGTAAATGCACAGATTATTTGGAACTCCACAACCCGGGCTGAATTGCTAAAGTTTGTGGATAAGCAGCGAGCAAGCCAAGGTCCGGATGGTTCCTATGACTTGCAAGAGTCGTATGCCTTCACATATGAAGCGCTGTCAAAAGAGCTACATGTTGGAAATGTTTACTTGAGGGTATATAACGACCAACCTGATTATGAAATCAGTAATGCAGAAGCTTTCGGTGCCGCTCTTATTGATTATATCTCAGAACTTGTTCATAATCACTGTGTAGTAGATGTTAATCTTGAGAATAAAATGAGTCCCAGTGATTCATCCTTAGAGCCATCTGGTCATCAAAACGGCACGGTTGATGAAACAGTTCATGCTCAAGACATTGACTCTTCGGCTGTTGGTGAAGGGGAAGTAACTAGCAAGGAAGACCTAGAATTGATTAAAAATCTTCAAATCGGTTTAACTTCTCTTAAGAATCTGCTGACAAGCAACCCAAGTCTGGCTGCTATATTCTCTAGTAAAGAGCAGCTAGTACCTCTCTTTGAATGTTTTTCTGTGCCTGTTGCATCAAAAAGCAGCATTCCTCAACTTTGTCTAAGTATACTCTCACTCTTGACCATGTATGCTCCTTGCCTGGAGGCTATGGTTGCAGACCGTACAAGTCTTCTCCTTCTACTACAGATGCTACATGGTGCTCCCAGTTGTCGAGAAGGGGCTCTCCACGTCCTTTACGCGTTGGCAAGTACCCCTGAACTTGCATGGGCGGCTGCTAAGCATGGTGGTGTTATATATATTCTTCAACTACTTTTGCCTTCGCATGGTAAACATTCTTGCCTTAATAAATATTACCAAATATTTTTTGTTAAAATATATAAATAATTTAAGTGATGTGTATGCTGAAATGTTGTATCTGCAGAAGAGATTCCTTTACAACAGAGAGCTGCAGCTGCATCATTGTCAGGAAAGCTTGTTGTCCAGCCGATGCATGGGCCTAGAGTGTCAATAACTCTGGCAAGGTTTCTTCCAGATGGTTTGGTATCTGTTATCAGGGATGGGCCTGGTGAAGCGGTGATAGCTGCTCTTGAACAAACAACAGAAACACCTGAACTTGTTTGGACATCCGCAATGGCAGCTTCTTTATCTGCACAAATCGCAACAATGGCTTCAGATCTGTATCGGGAGCAGATGAAAGGCCGTGTTGTTGATTGGGATGTACCTGAGCAAGCATCAGGACAGCCAGAAATGAGAGATGAGCCGCAGGTTGGAGGGATTTATGTAAGGCTATTCCTCAAAGACCCCAAGTTTCCATTAAGAAATCCAAAAAGATTCCTGGAAGGGCTTCTAGATCAGTATGTTTCATCTGTTGCTGCCACTCATTATGACATGCAAGTTGTTGTTGATCCCGAGCTCCCTTTGCTTCTCTCTGCTGCACTAGTTTCCTTGCTGCGAGTGCATCCTGCACTTGCTGATCATGTTGGATTTCTTGGATATGTTCCAAAACTTGTCGCTGCAATGGCTTATGAAGGCAGACGAGAGTCCATGTCTTCTGGGGATATGAAAAAAGGAGATCATGTCAGCATGGAGGATGTGTATGAGGCCGATGATGAACAAAATCAGTCCACTGTGCCAACTCCACAAGAACATGTTCGTCTTAGTTGTCTGCGTGTTTTACATCAACTTGCAGCAAGTACAACTTGTGCAGAAGCCATGGCTGCAACAAGTGTGGGCACTCCTCAGGTATATTAGTGAATCTTGTGATATAAGTCATGTTTTATCCGCCGACCTAAGTTATTGACATATTTTCTTGTGTTTCAACTGTCTTGCTTACAGGTTGTTCCCTTGCTAATGAAAGCAATTGGATGGCAAGGCGGCAATATACTAGCCCTTGAGACTCTAAAACGTGTAGTCGTTGCTGGAAATCGAGCTCGAGATGCACTTGTTGCTCAAGGACTGAAGTTAGTAGTTTTATATGATAGAATCATCCATATGTTGAAACCTCTGCACTTTTCAGTTAATTATGTTGGTGTGTTTACTCGAGTACTGTAGGGTTGGTCTTGTTGAAGTGCTTATTGGTCTTCTTGATTGGAGGGCTGGAGGAAGGAGTGGGCTTTGCTCTCAAATGAAGTGGAATGAGTCTGAGGCTTCTGTTGGACGGGTTCTTGCAATTGAGGTATTTGTAGTTAGCCTGTTTCTTTGTAACTTGTATGTGATTTAGGCTACGTAAACAACCAAGAATAAGATTCATGCATGGTCGTTTCAACTTTGTGGCCTCTTTATCCTTCGTGTTATATATGCAGGTCTTGCATGCATTTGCAACAGAAGGAGCCCATTGTACTAAAGTTCGCGAGATATTGAACTCTTCAGATGTAAGTTCTTGGGTTTCCTCCATCTTATTTTTTATGCCTGAAATACTGAAGCATCATCTGATGTGGTGTGTGCCCAATCTATCTCTTACGACATCAATTGAATTCTTATGCTTGGATCTTCTTTCTGTCTAAGTATGCTTGGTTCTTTTCCATGTCCAAGTATGCTTGGATCTTTTCCTTATCTAAGTATGCTTGGACCTTCTCCATGTGGGACCAACAGAACCCCTAAGGTGGATGATTCTAGTGATCTCTGTATATAGATATAGGCTTCAATACTTGAACTGAAACAGATGAAAGGTTTCGTCACTGGTAATCTAGCTCTTACAAATTGCTAAGCTACTGTAGCTTTAATATTATCCTTTTCGGTTCTTGTGTTGCTTCCATTTGCAGGTTTGGAGTGCTTATAAAGACCAAAAGCATGACCTTTTTCTTCCTTCAAATGCGCAATCTGCTGCTGCTGGAGTGGCAGGTCTTGTTGAGAACTCATCATCAAGACTCACATACTCACTACCAGCACCACCACCGCAGTCTACTTCGGCAAGACTCCCCAGTAGCAGTAGTGCTACTACTACTGATTTTGAGGCAGACTGGAAATTTTAGGGCCAACTGCCACCACTGGAGATATGAAGAAATCATTCCCAGGAGCTCCTGTAACTCACACATTACGCCACTTTGTATAGTTGTCAAGTATACTGTACAGTTTTGTCGTGTCTTTTCCTCTCACATTTTTTTCCTGGTTCTTTTCATCTTTTTTACATTCTTATTCCCTTATGTTGCGTTTACATAAATGGCTACTCATAGGAATAATTTAAGATAGTGAAAATACAACAAAGCATATAGAGGTATAATATCCCTTTGGTGGAAAGTTTCCAAGTCCAAAGATTTTGTGTATCCCCTTGTGTCACTCTACTATAAAATTCCCTAATAAGTGAGCTAGTTTTGGTTTCTTTTGGATTGCTTGGTTTGGGCTGAGTTCATTTCTACAACTGTCTTATTATTGATCTCGTAGAAAAACACTGTTTTCAGAGCTAACTTAATATATGTTGAGAAAGATCTAAAGACCGACCGACTACCTTGTTGGTCTTAGATCGAGGAGGGTCTGTCAGTGAATTAGTGAACCAGTCATTTTTCCAGTCCGGTTTAAAAGTGACCTAATAATTTTCTCAAAAACTGTTTTAGTTTTACTAAACCGGCCAACCGGTGAACCATGCAATCCAATTCGGTCTAAAATGGTTAACCCATGGAAACCAAAAAAAGAACAAAAATTGATATATTCTTCTGAGTGAGTGATCTTCTCAAAAGCAAAACTCAACAGTGTTCCTAGGTATGGAAAAATAGACACTAATGGTTTTCTGTTTCCAAAGATTGAAGTTTCTTACCCAGGAATATTTTTCTTTGCATTTCAAAGATCCCACTTGAAGATTTACAATAGCATTCGAGAATCTACAAACCTAAACTAAAAGTCTAAATCTAATACAGCATAAAGAAACTTTACTGCAACAAAATCATTCGGTTACTGCCGTTTCCATTTCTAATCCTAAAATAAAATATGTGAGTTGATATCATTTGATCTTGATTTTCATTTTGTAATCTTTTCTGTCTTAGTATCTCATTATGCTGGATGATTGTCATATAACTTCCAATCAATACAGTGATTAATAAGAATACATGATTTCTAGAAAGAGCTTGCAACAATCTTTATGTTTACCCGGGAAAATCATGTACAAATATTGTTGGAAATTTTCCAAATCAAAGTCAAAATATGACTCTTATGGACGGTTTTAACAAAATATATGCCAATTACAAAAACTGCTTTTACAAGAATAAAAGTCTATTAGAGAGGTGATTAGTCTTTAATTGAGTTCATTTTTCAAAATATCCTAAAATTGTAAACTGTCATTTCCTTACAATTCCAAATAAAGATTGGGGACTAAGGTGGAATGACTGCATTGGTCCTGCATGTCTTTAATTCTTGTGATTTAGCCCGATATCAAGAACTCTGTGTGTTCACAAGGCCGGTCTGAACACTCATCCTGCATTGATACAAAACGAGAATAAGCTTATCTGCTTTATGGAAATCATTTTGAACGCACTAAACTTTCCGTGGAGGATGTGGAATTTTTTCTCTTTAAGAGCCTATCTATAATTCCATTCTATATGTTATCTGTTCATGACAAGTAATGGTGCATGTTGGTTTTTACTTCAGACTTAAAGAAATGGTTATTCTGTTGACCTTAACTAGCTTAGGACATTATATTTACATCTTTAGCCAGGTTCTCAGCTAGATCTTATGATAAGTCGGATGCAAAGAATTTTTATTTTGCTTAAATAAGTGTTGCAGCCAGGAATGTAAGAGAGATGATATCCCCAGTTAAACCAATGGTGGAGTAGTATTTCTCATTTTCGTCTTTATAAGTAATTTCTATTGATCTTCCAGTAAGCAATCAATATTTAGCTTAAAAAATCATGGAAATTACTTCTAAAAGGGAAAAGAAGAGGACGATGAGAAACTACTTTTAGACAAAAAA
Source organism: Papaver californicum (assembly GCA_023531435.1). Lineage (NCBI taxonomy): Eukaryota > Viridiplantae > Streptophyta > Magnoliopsida > Ranunculales > Papaveraceae > Papaver > Papaver californicum. The sequence goes on from JAJJMC010020031.1 coordinate 12,648,043, forward strand.
AAAAAGAGAGTAGAAAAATGGGCACTGCCTCTGTACAATGTGTGCATAATTCATGGTTTAAATATACAAAAAAAAGAAAAAAAAGAAGGATAATTCATATAATTCTTGGTTTAAATATGCAATTCTTTTTGAATAATTCATAGTAATTAACATGTGTGTAGGCATTCTTGTTAGAGCACTGTTCGGTTGAATCCTAGAAAAAGTTAGTATGTCAAGTTTAGTTCCAAAACTTAGTCGTTCGAATTGGTTATTAAAATCAATTTCGTTAGTTTATACTAAGGAATAGAAATGTTGAGGCAATCTCTATTTACTAATTGAAGAGATGAAGACGTATTGAAGACAAACGAAGACATCATCTTTTAGATTGAGGTTAGTAGCCTGACTTTTGACTTGTTCTATTTCTATCAAGTTCTTACAGTTGTATCATGAAAATATAACATGCGAAGTTTGTTTACATGACTTTTAGTTGTTTAGATGACTGGATCATTCATATGATTTAAATTATCAAATGAAAGATATACAATGGTTGATTTTACAACTTATTGCATTGTGTTCCGTAGTACAGTTTATATACTTTCGTTGTTTCAACATAACACTAATATGACTCTTGTCATGGATTAGTGTTGAACTTTCGGGAAAACTAGATATATGCATCTAATGGCGATTCTAAACTTTAAGATCGTGTTAGAGAAACTCTTTTCTTTAGCGTAGTTTAAGTTTGTTTTGACTAAAATTCAATTCCTATGTCAAATAAGATTCAATACCAATCCCAGGACCGATCCCCAAGACCGATCACATGACCGATCCAAGACTTGTGAATTTCAAAATCACTATCTTAATTTTATATCTTATAACATTTCGAAAGACGAGCAAGTCTGAATGAAAAGTTCTATGGCAGGAAATATTGAACACATATTTAACTCATAAGATTTTATTGTTCATATTTATTCCTTTGATACTCGAGGCTTAGATCCTAATTAATATGGTAAAAAACTTTGGTATCCAAGTTTTTGGAATCGACATTTATGTGCTTTTCTTTCCCAGAAGTGTGCATGTAACTAGTTTTCTAATTTTGCCAAGTACATGGATTTGCACTAGCTAATATTTGTTGTCATACTAGTAGGATTTTTTTATATATTAGCTGAAAATATATTCTAAGATTTTATTACATATTATGTGTTAATAATATCGAAGGAATATAAAGAATATCGTAATTTCGGATTTGGTATTAATTGAATGACTTTTCAGAATTTTAAAATTAAAGGGTTTTAATTTTCCAAACAAGCCTTGTTCATAACAATATAAATTGTGGAGATTGTATTCTTACAAACTCATCTCATCCTCATACACTGTGTGATATTGTTGTTAACTCAACATAGTGTCGAGTAAGTCTGATTTGGTTCTAGATGAAAGCGCTTATGTATTCTTATACATTTTAAAGTCTTCTTTGGGATCAAGAAGCACTAGAAGTACCGTTGGTGGGAAACTCGATTGTTATTTAGTTTCGTTAATTATAATTGTTTATGGACTAACTCGTATAATTGTCTTCAAGATAAGTTATTGTTTATTCTAAAATTGTTCTCTTCTGATGTAAAGCCACTCAAGAATTTGAAGATTAACTATTGCAGATCTAAGTGATTCTAAATATGTGGGACAAAACTATTGATTTTCCAACGTTAACAGACTCTATTCTGTAAGACAAATTATTAGTAAAATCAAGTGCAGGTTGTTAATATTGAAGATTAAAAAGATTGAAGACTTTGCAGAATTGAATTTATTTTGTGTGTTTATGATCTTGACATGATTATCTACTTGACTTGAATGTCTGTATATCGACAAGTAGTTTGCTTTCAAATCTAACTTATAAAATCTGATTGACTATTTCGATAATCAACATCTACCATATCTTGGTATCTTGGATATGAACTTAAGATCCTTGACTCTGATTTATCATATAATATCTTTGTATTTGTGACTGGATTTGAGTGGATAAAAAATATTTGATTACTTGCTATTTATAAGACGTCCTAAATGAATTGGGTTGCATAAGTTTATACAAGGGTAAAACAACACTTGGAAGTGGATTATGTTAACTGATTCACGTGGTTGAACAGATTGGTTATAGGCGCAGAGATACCGAGGAAACTGAGTAACTAGGGGTGTTTTATTCGGTCTCAGCTATACAAAGTTGCAGTAGTCAATTTGTTTAGCGGTTTAATTCTGAGAGTATTCAAAACTAGACTATGTCCCGGGGGTTTTCTGACAAGCAATTTTCCTCGTTAACTTGATCTTGTGTGTGTGTTTTTACTTATTCCGTATTATGTTTATCTTTATTATAATTAAGTAATTACACTTGTACGTTAACAACATCTTGGATCAATCCCTGTAATCTATTACTTGATCAGAATTTATATTATATCCAAGGTCACGTTGTTAAAGTAATCTTTAGTCATGAACATCGATAGAATTATACATGGTATGTTTGATATAGGTTATTCCAAAATATTTGGTGGTGTACTCGGTACCCCCGTATTTTCAACTCTCTATATAAGTAGTTTACAATGAGAAATCTTAACCAGAACCCACGTATTACTTATATTTATACTCAAGAATTTGAACATGTTATTGGTTGCATTATACACAAATACTGATAAAAGAACTCCTTCAGGAACAGAGCCAAGAATTTTGACAAGGGGGGTAATCCAAGAAAAAAAACTTAGGGCTTATAACAATATCTTCTTACAAATATTAAGAAAT
>JAJJMC010020031.1:12695799-12765504 GCA_023531435.1 Papaver californicum
CAGGAGGGATAACGAGGAAAACCACCAAATATATTTACTTATATACGGCATGTCCACTTACGTATGTCAACTAGAAAAAAAAATTTGGCGAAACTTCTAACGGTTGGGAAACCCTACAACCTAAAGGATCCAAAGGAGGAAGTCTTTGGTTCAATATCTACAAAGAGCTTGATGACTTCAAAAAAAGTATTAGATTCAAAATAGGTGAAGGCAAGGAGACTAGATTTTGGGAAGACTCTTGGCTTGGTGAAGGAAGGCTTTGTGACATGTTTTCTCTAGCTTATGAAGCCTCAATGACCAAGGAGGTGGTGGTGGCTAGTATGTATGTGGTGGTTGGCGATAGTATACGATGGAAGTTTATGTCCCGAAGAATACACTCATCTTCCATTTCTCATGAGGTATCTTCCATCTCTAATCTTCTTTCTTCCGTGTACATTCAAGAAGGTGCCTCGGATAGCCGAATTTGGATCGGAAATATACATGGTCTATACACGGTCAAGGATGGTATTAGAAGTGATGAAGAACAAGATGATCCGAACTTCCACTCTAAGATCATTTGGAGCCGGGATTACCCTTGCAAAATCAATTTCTTTCTTTGGTTACTCTCTCATGATAGGATAATGACAAAGGATAAGCTAATAAGAAGGGGAATGTAAGTTTCTAGTATTTGTTGCTTTTGTGAAGGAACCGTGGAGACTAGCGCACACCATTTCCACGATTGTTGGAGGACGCGACGCATATGGGATTACTTTGTTGAAGGCTTGAGGGGACAATGGAACTATTCTTCAAATATCACTTGTAATGTAAAATCTTGGAACTACAATTAGGGAGATGAAAGGCTTAATAAAATTTGGAGAAATGTTCCGGTTTCAATTTGGTGGTGTATATGGAAGGAGCGGAACACAAGGGTTTTTCAAAACAAAAAGAAGTTATTAGGAAGTCTCATTAGAAGCATTAAACTTCAAGCGTTCTTTTGGGACGAAGCAAAAACAAGAATGTTAGAAATTTCGGCAAATATGGTAATTGCTTTATGGGACTCTTTATTCCCCCATATTAATCTTATAACTTTTCGTTTTCGTTTTTGTTTTGTTTGGTTTGTTCTTTGGGTCTTTTTACCGGTCTCAGGCTCCCGTGCTCCCGATTGCTTTTATTGGGTTGAGGTACCCCCCTTAAGTACCTTCTCTTAATCAATTTCCTTTTGATTGATAAAAAAAAACTAGAATAATCTATTTAGATCTATTCTTCTTAGCACAAAATTAATTTGACGATGGTTCTCTTGTAGGATATGAAGTCTGGCTAGTTTTTTTCCCATTGTGATGAGGGAAGAAGAATTTTGTTGGGGATGAGTTCTAGGTTTTGATGTCCGTATTTTTTCATGTTTTGGTCACCAAATTTAGGTGTTACTTTGCACAAATCGAATACTTAATCTACTTCTACTTCATTTGTTTTCAGTTAAGATTTGAATGTCAACTTCGTGGATCTTTGTCATCAGGTGGGCAAAAATCAAAGTTCGAAAATCAATTCGATGCCAATAACTCGGGATCTAATCCCATAGAGATGACAAAACTTCTCCTCTAAATTTAAAGAAATGAGGCGCATCAGAAAGACCCCATGAAGTTTACTGTTTTCTGGGATTGGTTTTGGGTTTTTCCTTACGCTGAGGTGGGAGGCGAAAAAGACCCCCTTCCGAGGGCCCGAGCCATCAATAAGATACCACGCTGGAAGAGCTAGAATTCTAATCTTGTGCTAGGATCTACGGGTCAAGGAACGTCCTTTTTCGAGCTCAGATTATTAAAGAAGGAACCGACAATGAGGTATCAACAACGACGGGTGAATGAGATGCTTTTTAAAAGATTACGGGTTACTGGATGATTGAAAGGAGTTTTTTTTCTTCTATTAAACGTTATCATTTTAGTTTAAAAAATAAATAAAAAAAAAAACAGACATACAATATTGATACATTAAAAATCCTGTGTTGAAACTTACTTATACAGATATATACCGGCACCGTATTAGCTGATACAAATACTAACACTAAAGTGAAAAGCATGATTAACAGTAATAGAAATTAAAGAAACAAATACATACATAATTAAGAATACATGAACCCATACAACCTACAGAGATTAATCAACAAGAGATCATTATTATCATTTTTATTATTCTTTTAAATTAAGAAGTAGAAAAACTGATCAAGTTTTAAAATAGCGAAAATATAAAGCGATGCGTTTTCTTAGTAAAGCGCTAAAGCAATATGTTTTCCTAGTAAAATGTAAAGTGCTAAGACGATGTATTATTAAAGCGCTATTATGCAAAAATAAAGAATGATATTTTTATCATCGGACGGTTATTTATATTTGGGATACACTTTTTGGCCGAGATCCAAAATCTGTTGGGCTTCGTATATATCTTACAAAAAAATGGTGCCTACGGTTTTGAAAATGCTTACCACTTTTATGTCTTGATTCAACGTCCTAGAGTCTCTACGTGTGTGATTTCATTGACTCAATTAAAACCCCATTAAAACTATCTAGCGTTTTTTTTCTCTCCATTACATCCCCTCTTCCCCGCTTCCTAATTCTGGAATATAAATCACACGGGCATTATCTACAAAGTGGTTCGCTGGTGCAGAGAGAAACTAGCAGAAAAGGAAATAACAAGAGTAGGCTAGGCTATGATGGGTTAGATTTGATGCTGTAGAACATGAGACATCAAGAGGAATTAGGTCGAAAACAAGTTATCAAGAAGAAGTGAGATCTGTTGCTCGAGCTGAAATGAAGATGTGGCGTGTTTGAGATGATTTGTTGCCATGAAACAGCAGTGAAGAACATGGATAACGGAAGTGAGATGATGATTGGTGGAGGAGTTTAAAGAAGAAATTAAGGGTTTATGAAGAATTAAAAGATGGGTTTGTCTTTGATTTCAAGATGGGAACATATGGACTTGAATATGTGAAGATTGTTTGTCGAGAAGAAAATCAGATAGAAGATGGTTTTTCTGCTCGTTGTCGAGTCTTGGCAGAGATTGAAAGATGAGCTGTTTCGATGGGTTATGATGTGAACTGAATGTGTTGAATGGTTGAAATCTATTGAAGGGAAGGAGTATGATAATTGAATTAACCAACAAATTCTGCCGGAATCAACAAACCGAGCTGCACATGAAGTGTTTGCTGAAATGCTCGAGTGAATGGAGGAGAAACTAATCTGTTACTGCTAGGGTTTGGTTAGGGTGATCGATGCAACTAGGTTTTGCTCCTATGATTCAATTTTGAGGTTGATTCAATGATTCTAATGTTTGGATTGGATTTTGATTTAGAGTTCTATCTTGATTTTTACTGATTCAATTTCAGGTCTGATTATTGTTCTATTTTACTGATTCGAATGGTTTGATTGGATTTTCAGGAGGTGGATTACAAAATTGTATTAACAGACATTGTAAACGTGGAAAGAAAGAAGAATACGGCAATTGCTGGAGAAACATCTGGTGAATATTCCTTTTGTTTCTGTCAATTTGTTTTGTTTCTTAGGGTTTACAGTCCAAATCAATGTTCTTTCCAACTATTTTTTTCTGTCTGATGCTACAGTAGCAATTAGCAATTAGAATCAGTACTGCCGTCTTAGCTCCGTGATATTTGCTTATAAATCACTTTATTCATTAATGTTCAGTTGCTGTTAAGATTTGCGTTCCGGAAACATTTGTGACTCATCTTCAGTTATTTACCATCGATGGTGAATAGTTTGTGTTTAGTTCAACATTTGCGTTCATCAAGTGAAACTTTTTATTAAGTAAGTTATGTACCTTATTGGTACAAGTGATATAAAATGTTTAATGGTTTTGTTTTAATATATGGATTCATTGTTGATTTCATATAACATTATCATGCCCTCCTTAATCTCGAATCATGTGAATTGTGTGGTTAGAATAATGTGGGATCCTAATATTATGTGTGTTTGTACCTAAAAACTTCTCTCAGGCAAAACAATGTACTGTTGAAGTACTTTTTGTAGGTTCGAGGATCAAAATCGTACAAAACAAATCCAAACAAGTAGGATGTTAGTATTTGTTCTGCTTCGGTTACAAAAAGAGAAGATGAGTTGATCTTAAGGGAGGGAAGCAAAGAAAGTTGAAGGAATTGTGTGTTTGTGGTGGAAAAAATAGCACAACTTGAGAATGATTTTTTATCTCTTCTCTATCCGTCGCTTGTTTTCTCTTGTTGTTATTGTGCTTTTGAAATTGGCTAAGCAGCCTATTTATAACATTTGAGACCACACACTTTCCTTGTAAAGTAGTAGTAGTTGTGGGGAGATGGAGAAGTGGAGGTTGTGGGAATAACCGTCCACCTCGTCCTGGGAAGTTTTTGGAATCTTCCAGATTATTACTCCACTATCTTTTTAACCGTCCTAACTTACCACTTGCTTTATAACTTCCCTGTCATGGGGTGTTTGCCACACCCATGTTGTTGTAAACTGTTAGAACAAACCTTATTTTTTAACCCCCGTGTAATATGATTTTGATATCTTGTAAGAACTTGTGGAGTCGTGGCTTCAAAGCCACGAGTCTTGTTGTAAAATAATGTCTCCAATAAACTTTATGTCAACTTTGTCGTAGTAATGACTTAAATATCTGTGCTAGCTTTAGCGAGAGAGAACAAGGGTACTAGCTTGAGCACATAATGCATGGTAGCAGTAATGGAGCGTGGGTGGTAGCGCAAAACTTGGCGCAGCAGCAGCATAGACACGGAGCGTGGCAGCAGCAAGGCATGGAGCTGGGGCAGCAAGGCACGGAGCTGGGGAGGGTGCAACGCTACTGCCAGCCGTATCTTACTCCCCTTTATTGCTTTGTTGCTTCGCGACTTTGGCTGATTTCATTGTTTTTAGTTGACTTTGTCTCTTTCGTTATTTTGACAAACTTGTGTCGGAGACATGGCTAGAGCTTACTAAAGCCTGTGTTTGTTTTTGTCAGGGCTATAACCTATATACTATTTTTATTGACATTAACTAATGCCATGACCATGACTATGGCTTATTTAGGATTTCTTAGTCTTGTAAGATTTAATTGTTGGCATTTATGCCTAACTTTTGTGCAGTGCGTACAAAACACCTTCAAGAGATTCAACTGTGAAAGTTTGCAATCTTGAAATTATGCTCGACGTGACTCTGTAATTAGATGGTATGCATATCATCTAATTAGTACTTTTATTCAGATATGGTGTTTCCTTTATCCTGAATGTTCGTGATTTTGTATAATCAGTATGCTCTGTTTTATACAAGTAATTTTTACAGGGTGCACATTAAATAACGAGCATCTAATTAAGTATAGCTCTGTAATTTTATGGGTGCATGTAAAAGGGGTTACAGGGTTTTTGTAGTTATAAAATGAATATATATTCTCAATTCTCTTACGGAATGTAAGATAATATTTCATATTCATGATTCTGATCTCGGGCCAGAATATATATACATTTTTCATGTTTCTGCAGTTGAGAGCAGAGGTAATATTACGATTTTCTCCTTTGTCAAAAATCCACCATCAACATTAAGTCCCCTGTTTAGCGTGGGACAGTAATGTTTCGTGGTAAGCACTAGATGGTGGTACTGACATTTGAAGAGCTTCAAACAAATGTAATTCGTAAGATCAGGAATGATTACTCATCTTTTCCTGCAAGGTTGTAATAGATCTGCCATGTCAACATGAGCTTGTTGAGAAGAGCTTATTTAGCTAACTCCCATGACGCCAACGACTTTTGGCTACAACTACATGTGGTTCTGGACAAGGCAAGGGTGATCGTCTACGTGAGCGTTTCTAGTAGAGAGTCACGACTATGATCCTTGTTGCTTTGAGGCGTGGATGAGTTATACATGATGGACTTGTTTGAGCTGGATGTCTTGTGGGACCCATCATCTCCTCTTAACAACGGCTAGTCTTGGAGTCTTGGTCATTAGTCGTACTTAGATGCATTCTCCTCGAAAAAACTTTAGAAAATTCCAAATATTTGAATATTAGGGTTTCCCACTTTTACCTATTTAAATATGTAGATGACTTTAACCCTTTTTACTTTTATTCTTCTGTGAAGCTTAGATAGCATTACTCTGTAATTGCATCATGTCCGACTGCGACTGTAGCTCGAACCAGAACAACTTTCGCGTTAAACGTGCTACTTGGCTAGATAATCCGATGAGTTTCTCTTGATTTTTGATTTTTTTATATGTGCATTATTGCGGAGATTTGAGAATAATGATGCAATTGTTGTTGTCTTCTCCTAGGTTTCTCGAATTAAGAAGGTACCACCACGACGTGTGAAGACCAGGAATCTAAAAGCAACAGTGATCAAATTTCTTTTTTTCACCTTGAAGCCGCCCACTTTCTTTTTTTAACCATTATTGATTGTGGTGATTGTAACAGGAAATTGAGATCGGGCATGTAGGAATTAATGAGAATGAAGAAATCATACCAGTGAATGATAGAGTGAATGTTGACACTGGCTTTAAGTGTTTTCTTAGCATCATGGCTTCTCTTGCTGATTTGGAATTTTCCATTCATAACTACCCCAACGTCGGGCTCCCCTTCACGTTGGAAATGAAATTGTCTTCTCGGAAATACGAAGCAGTGGGAGGATTTTTCGTGCCAAATTATCACACGGATCTCTATACGAAGATATGGAAGAAGTATGGTCATATTGCTACGACCGAGTGATTAAAAGTTATGTTCCCATACATGTGACGGTTGTCGCATGGCTCCTCCCCGTTATTTCTGAGATGAATAATGCGCCTCCGTATAATATTACAAAGGAGAAGAGTATGGAATGGCATGAAAGGATAACTACTTGTGAGGGCCTTCGTTTTAATGTAAGCTGGTTGCGTCAGTATCTGGAGAGTGTCAGAGAGGCTCATGCAGCAGCTTTAGCAGAAGAGAAGGCTTTGAAAGCATCGACCAAGATTGATGAAATGGCTCGAGATCTGCAAACTCGTTCAGAGAAGTATGATGAAAGATTGGGAAAATTTCACCACCGCAGTTATCTTTGCTCAAAGATCTGTTTTGATCCGTATGAAGAGCAATGGACTATTCTTGTTGTTTTCCTTTTTTTTTTTTGGGGGTTTTGAGTAGTTTGAATAAAGAATGTTTCATATGGATGTGGTAGGTTTTGAATTTGAAAGTTCAAATATATGTTTTTGAAAATATTTTAAACTTATGGGTAAGGTGATGAAAAAGTGTTTTAGGCGTAGTATGCCTTGAGCCACTTACCATTAATAACTGTTCCCACAGCTTCTCCATTCATATTAACGAGCTCGTAATACCCATTCGGCATGGCTTTGGAGATCATATAAGGCCCTTCCAACTTTGGAGCAAATTCTGGAGCGGACATATCTTGTCAGATATGTTTAGAGGTTATAAGTACCAGATCTCCTACCTGAAATACTCTTGGTTGTACTATCTTGTCGTATGCCCTGGTGACCATCTGTCGATGAATCTCCGCATATTTTTATGCTTTGGCCCGTATGAATTCGAGTATATCTAAATCTGCTACTTGAGAATTTGGTATTTCAGATTCATCCCAGTAGACTCCACTTGCTGCTGCAATTCTAGCCGACGGGACTTTAATCTCAAGTGGTAGAACTTCGTCAACTCCATATACAAGGGAATATGGTGAAGTCCCCGTAGAATTCTTCGGAGAAGTTCTGTATGCCCACAAGGACATATACAATTGCTCGTGCAATGTTCTTGGATGATCATACACGGTACGACTCAAAATTCTGATGAGAGTCTTGTTGGTACTTTCGGCTTGCCCGTTTCCTTGAGAGTAGTATGGCGTAGAGAATACCTGCTTGATACCATAGCTTTTAAGCAACTTTCACACGTTATTTATTCACAAATAGAGTACTATTGTCTATCATAATGTGCTTTGGTATTCCAAATCTGCATGTAATGTGTTCTTTGATGAAGGCTGATATGGATGCTCCAGTCGTGCTTCTGAGAGGTACAACTTCGACCCATTTGGCAAAGTATTCAGTGGCAGTGAATATGTGCTCGTGTTGCTTTGACGAGGACGGATTGATTTTGCCAATGAGATCCATTCCTCAACTATAGAATGGCCAAGGGCTGCTTACTGATTGAAAAGGGAGGCAAGGTGAATGAATGGGATTGTTCTGGATTTGACATTGGTGACATTTCTAAAAAAATGAAGCTGCATCGTCCTCCATGGTTTGCCAGTAATATTTCTCATGAATTTGAAGAAATAATTTTCTCTTGCCTGATGCTCCCCTTCATGTACTTCTTTTAGGATGGTCTGGATATCTTCTTCTGCTAAGCATCGTAGTTAATCTCCACCAAAGCTTTTCGATAGAGTATTCCTTCGTGAAATACAAACCTCTTGGATTTTCTTATCAAACGTGCCGCTTCTTTTTTTTCTTGATGTATGATATTGTCTCGAAGGTATTGGACGTACGGGCCCCGCCAGTCCCTAACACTGTGTATAGTCAGTATTTCTGACTGTTTTGGCGGGATCTGGCAATTAGAGCAAGATCCTTGTAATGATCTGGATTGGGCTTCCATGGCAGGCCAGTAATACCCAAGGCGTTGAAGACGTATGTACAAGGTTATCACTAGTGTTTGACCACACATTTCCCCGTGTATTTGATTAAGTCGCCCTTGTGCCTCATCGTCTCCAAGATATCTTGACAGAGATCCATCTGAATTTATATGATATAACATCCATGCAGTAGGAAGAAATGTTTTAATTATTTAAGACCGACCTTCTCTTGACTGTGCGAGTTGCTGAGCTCTTGAATGGTAGGTGTTCTCCATTCGTTGGCTTGTTCCTTATCAAGCTTGTTCTTCCAAGTTGAGGGCATGGTTTGTCTCTGCACAGTGAGAGTTACTTCCGAGTCTTCGAATTGGATTTCGTGGCTAGAGTCGCCAGACAATCAACATGTCTGTTATTGGTGCGTCTGGTATATATGATTGTTGCCTCATTGAAGTGAATTAAGAGTTTCTGTGCTTCAGCCCTGTATGGGGATAATGTTTCTTCCTTGAGAGTATATACACCGTTCATCTGATTTACCAGTAGCTTATTTCAAGACGTGTCACTCCAGCTTGTCGTGCTATTGATAGTCCCAGCAAGAAGGCTTTATACTCGGTAGAGTTGTTGGTGCACTTGTAGTCCAACTTGAATCAATGTGAGAATAATTCACCTGTTGGTGAAACTAGTACAATGCCGACTCCTCTAGTATTGTTGCTTGGGGTGGAAGAGCCATCAAAATATAACAACCATGGTTCTTCCTCAGTGAGTGAAATGTCTGGGAATTATCTAGGTACGTCTTCATGAGTCGTTATATCATCTTCTCCTGGAAAAGATGCGAGTAAATGTGCGACTGCTTTTCCCTTTATTGTTTTTGGTGATACACATGATATGTCGAATTCTGACATCTACAGTAACCGTTTTGTTGCTCGTCCTATGAGAACAGGTTTTGATAGTAAGAATTTTATAAGATCATCTTTAGCCATTAATATCACTCTACTTGCCAACAAATAATGTCGAAACTTCTGAACGACGTGTACTAAAGATAGACAGGCTCTTTCGACTTTGGGGTATCTTAGATCCGCGTCTCTTAGGGTTCAGCTGAGATAGTAGATGGGTCATTCAGTCCCCATGTCGTCTTCTTGGGCCAATAAAGCTCCTATGGCCACTTCACTGGAGGCTGTGTAGAGAAGTTATAGTTTCCCCAAAGCTGGAGACTTCATAACGGCTGGTGATAGCAGCAAATGTTGAATTTGTTGAAACACCTTTTGTTGTGCAGATGACCAAACAAAGCTCACCTTTTTCTTTAGCATGGGTGTAAATGAAGCAACACATTGAGCTAGTCCAAGGATAAAACGTCAAATATATGATACCTTTCCTATGAAGCTCTTGAGTTCCCTTACAGTACAGGGAGGTGGCATGGTAGTGATAGCCCGTGTCTTGGTTGGGTCCACCTTGATTCCTTCTGCTGTTACTTGAAATCCCAGAAATTTCCCAGAGGATATACCAAAAACACATTTCAGAGGGTTCATCTTCAAATGGTATTCACGGCATCTCTCGAAGACTTGGCATAAGACATCTACATGGGATGATCTGGTTTTGGACTTCACCACTACGTCGTCGACATAGTCTTCCAGTTGCTTGTGCATCATGTCATGGAAAATTGTTATCATGGCTCTTTGGTAAGTAGCACCGGCATTCTTCAACCCGAAGGGAATTACTGTGTAGTAGAAGTTCCCGATAGGAGTTCAAAACGCGGTTTTCTCAGCATCATATTCGTACATCTTTATTTGATTGTAGCCGCTATAGCCATCCATGAATGAAAATATGTTGTTTCCGCTAGTAGCATCTACGAGCATGTTGATGTTTGGAAAAGGATAATCATCCTTGGGACAGGATTTGTTCAGATTCCTGAAATCCACACAACATCTTATTTGTCCATTTTTCTTCTTGAAGAGGACAACATTAGCCAACCATGTAGGTTGTTGGATAGGTTTGATGAAACCTGCATATAACAATTTCTAAATTTCATAATTGATTTGCTCCTCATCTTTGTGCATGAACTGTGTAGGATGTTGTTTGACTGGTTTGGCGTCAGGAGCCACATGTAAGTGATGAGTAACCAATTTGTAGTCTAACCCCGAGATTTCTTCATAATTCCAGGCGAAGACATCTTGGTATTCTTTGAGTAGATTGACGAGCTTTGCTTTTTCTTCTGGTAACAAGGCTGAGTTGATTGAAAACTGATCGCAGATTCACTTATGTTCCTAGATTGATAGTTTCAAGTGTGTCGGCTGTGGCGTCTGTACCAACTTGCAATTTTCAAGGCGCATCTTGGACTTTTTCATGATATTGCTCCTCATTATGGCTGCATATCTGTGGGCGGGTAGATTCTTCAAATGTCTTCCCTTTTAATTGCTAACAACGATTGTGAAGGTAGACTAATCTTCATTCATTGTCATAACTAGTCACAAAATTATGACCTCTCTTAACAGATTGAGAACTTCCGGTGCTGGAGGTGCCATAGTAGTATCCGGAGAGTCTGGAAGTCATTCTCAGTGCCCCGGCTTTTGCAGCAAAGTTCGGAAATTGGTCTGCTATTGATGCCCAGTCAGGTAACAGTGTGTTGTGAACCTTGTTGGATGGTTCGACGATATTCTCCTCTGGATTGAAGCTCTCATCATCATATATTGGAGTGTAAGGCGATGGTTACACGTATGATTTTCCCGTTCAGCACTGCTTTCACGCATTGGTGGAAGGAACGACTTTGTTGTCGTGTAGCCATGGGCGTCCCAGTATCATATGGTACTCGGTTTCTTTCATAATAACATGGAACTTTACCTTGGATACGATGGGACCGACTTTAAATTTAAATTGATATGGCCATAGGAATTAGTGTGGTTACCTTCAAAATCTTTCATTATTATGGGATGTTATTGATCTGATTCTGAGGAACCTGTCCAACTTTGAGCGTCCTGAGCGTAATGATTTTAGCAGCTGCTCCTGTGTCAATAGGCGCTCTCTTACACTCTGTTTCCTTGAGTGAGCGATGACATATATGGATCGATTGTGTCCTTCCTCGGTCATCATGTCTTCCTCAGTGAATGTGACGCTATTTATAGTTGGGCTGTCTGATGTGGATGTCTCTATTTCCACAAGGATGGCGTCAAATACGTGTCCACGACTGTGTGGTTGAGATCGGTAAAAGTGTCGACATGTTGATCCTTGGAAATAGAGAAGATCGCACAAGTTCTCGATCAGAAACGTGACTTCTTGATCCACGGGTTTTTATGTAGTAGTGAAACTCCCAATATTGTATGGTGGAGAATCACCAGTCGAGAAATCTATTCCTGGTTATGTGGAACCTGGGCCTCGTTCAAAAGCGCTACGACATCCTACTTCTTCTATTAGTTTGAAAATGGAGGAGAATAGAGATCCTACCGCATCTTCGAGCCTTACTAAGATCCTCGCCTGAGATTTTTGTCTTCGCATTAGTTCAACCAGAGTGACTGGGGTTTCGGCTACTTCGGTGATGCCGTTAGCGAGATGTGAGTTTGTGATGCCATTGACTGTTGGAGAGGAGTTGTGAGCATCACCATTGATATTGGTAGGGAAATGTTGGAATTTGTTGTAATTGAATCTGACCTAAGGCCAACCATCTTGAAGAATTGAATTTTGATACCGAGAGGTTGATGTCCCACCGTGATCGCCAATTGTTGGTACCTAAAAATTGCTCTCAGGAAAATAATATACTGTTGAAGTACTTTTCAAAGGTTCGAGGATCAAAATCGTACAAAACGAATCCAAACAAGTAGGATGTTAGTATTTGTTCTGATTCGGTTACAAAGAGAGAAGATGGGTTGATCTTAAGGGAGGGAAGCAAAGAAAGTTGAAGGAATTGTGTGTAGAATTGTGTGTTTGTAGTGGAAAAAATAGCAGAGTTTGAGAATGATTGTCTATCTCTTCTCTATCTGTCACTTGTTTTCTCTTGTTGTTACTGTGTTTTTGAAGTTGCTAATCAGCCTATTTGTAACATTTGTGACCCAACATTTTCCTTGTAAAGTAGTAGCAGTTGTGGGCAGATGGAGAAGTGGAGGTTGTGGGAATAACCGTCCACCTCGTCCTGAGAAGTTTCTGGAATCTTCCAGATTATTACTCCACTATCTTTTCAACCGCCCCAACTTACCACTTACTCTATAACTTCCTCGTCATGGGGTGTTTGCCACGCCCATGTTCCTGTAAACCGCCAAAACAAACCCCATGTTTTATCCCCTGTGTAATATGATTTTTATATCTCGTAAGAATTGATGGAGTCGTGGCTTCAAATTCTCGAGTCTTGTTGTAAAATAATGTCTCCAATAGACTTTATGTCAACTTTGTCGTAGTAATGGCTTAAATAATTGTTCTCGCTTCAGCGAGAGAGAAAAAGGGTACTAGCTTGAGCACATAATGCATGGCAGCAGCGCGGCAGTACCAAGGTACTACAACAACAATGGAGCGTGGGTGGTAGCGCAAAACTTGGCGCAGCAGCAACACGGACACGGAGCGTGGCAATAGCAAGGCACGGAGCTGGGGAGGGCGCGGTGCTGCTGCCAGCCGTGTCTTACTCCCCTTTATTGCTTTGGTTTTGGTACTTCTCCATGGCTTTGTTTCTTCGTGACTTTGGCTGATTTCATTATTTTTTGTTGACTTTGTCTCTTTTATTATTTTGACAAACTTATGTCGGAGACATGGCTAGAGTTTACTAAAGCATGTGTTTTTTGTTGCCATGGCTATAACCTATATACTATTTTTATTGACATTAACTAATGTCATGGCCATGACTATGGCTTATTTAGGATTTCTTAGTCTTGTAACATTTAATTGTTGGCATTTATGCCTAACTTTTGTACAGTGCATACAGAACACCTTCAAGAGATTCAGCCGTGGAAGTTTGCAATCTTGAAATTATGCTCGACGCGACTCTGCAATTAGATGGTATGCATCTAATTAGTGCTTTTATTCAGATATGGTGTTTCCTTTATCCTGAATGTTCGTGATTTTTTATAATCAGTATGCTCTGTTTTATACAAGTAATTTTTACAGGTGCACATTATATAACGAGCATCTAGTTGAGTATAGCTCTGGAATTTTTACAGGTGCATGTAATAGGGGTTACATGGTTTCTGTAGTTATAGAATGGATATATATTCTCAATTCTCTTGCGGAATTAAGACAATATTTCATAGTCATGATTCTGATCTCGGGCCAGAATATATATACATTTTTCATGTTTCTGCAGTTGAAAGCAGAGGTAATATTATGATTTTCTCCTTTTTCAAAAACCCACCATCAACAGTGTGCAATATAGGGTTTGTGATCTTGAATATAAAATATCGACATGAATTAGGCAGCATTTTCATTTTAGATTGAAATCGTGTACAGGTCTCTTTTGTGTATAGGGTTTCATGCCTGCTAAATGTGGGACACAGAAATGGCGTCCCAAGTATTTGAAACATTTTTATTTCATTTGCAAGTGATGTGGGTTTTTTGAACTTACATTGAGAAAGTCTGTAGCTTTTCCATTCACATTCAGTGTTGTTACTAATTGCTTTAATCCTTAGTAAAAATTTACCTTTTAGTTACGATGACTAATTACAACTAAATACAGATATGTATTACGACAAGTACTTTAGCAGACCTACAACAGATTCTACCATGGATCTTTTATCATAAAGTCATACATATCCTAGTATCCTAATATTACCGGTGTCTTAGAATTCATTCATGTCAGTTTGTACCTTCTAAATATTCTCACATTTATTTTTTTTACTATTTTTTAGTGGTTTACATGGGAATGCAGAATGTTATTGCTTCACCGTTAATTTGGATCTGATTGGTGTATGGTTTTTACATTTCTTATCTAGGGATTGAAATTAATATACAGAACAAGAGAGCTGGAGGAGAAACAAGCTAAAAGGTGATTCCGTCACTTTCCGTGGCGTTGTATTTCATTTTGAATTGTGTTTGATTATTTAAAACTCAGCTATTTTATTAGTATTTTTTCCCAATCAGCCGATTCTTGATCATTAATTTTGTTTTCAAGACTGCTGCACAAAGTACTAGATTAACCATTTTAAGCACTATCAAAGAGGCAACTTGCAAAAAGTACTATGGATGGAGGATGACTAATTTTGTAAACACTTTTTAGTTGTTTTTTATTACAAGGTTGAATTGATTGTTGGAAATATGTCAGGATAATACAAATATAAGTGCAATCGAACAAGAGAGAACATACATCAAGTGGTAAGGTGACACATGCCCATATGGACCCTCAACGGAAGCCGTTAACCACGGATGAAGTTGGGTGGATAATTTTTTATCAGGCTCTTCTGAGACTTTTGAGATGTTATCTTTCAGTTTCTTCGTCCATTCCCCAAGCACCTTTATAAGAACTGAAATATGATGTTTTACCATCCAAAGGACGGATGCCATTGCAAATGTGACAATTGACGCACTTGAAGAAAAATAAAATTAAGTGCGTTGAACTTCAAATCTGCATTGCCAAAGTAGAACTTTCAAGTTATGGTTTTGCTTAATGACAGAAGATAATGGAGTACAAAAATACTAGGTTGAGAAGAGCTGCTATTACTTTTAGGTTTTGAAATAACCAATTCTACAGTTCCGCAGGGTAGACAAGTGGCTGAAAGTAAGTCTACTGTTTTTCGTGATTGACAAAATCGAAACGATCGAGAAGGAAAAGGAATATTCCTCCAGCGGCTATGCTGAAAACGAAGTCTCCAGCGTGCAAAGCCATGAAGACTAAGAAGACCACATACAGCTGATGTGTTTAGAAGAACAATTCAAAGTACTGCTTCCTGACTGGATGGAATGATGTTATCCACATTAATAAACCTGCTGCAAGGCTGATTACTCCCGGAAGATTAGGGACACCAAAATCGTTTCGAGTTTGCATATCCAGTCCACTCTTACGCACTAGACAACCCGATAAATTAAGAGTTTTAGTCCCTCTCTTGCCATGTATACGACAGTTTGATTTTCTTTTTAAAGAATACAGGGTCCAGCCATTGAAAATCCTCAAGAGTGGTTATATAGTTAAAATCGAAAAGAGAGACAGGATATTAGAGTAGTCAACTAAAAGATAGGTCAGTAGTCAGAATAGTAAGTCTCCACATAGCGCCAACCTATCAGAAGTGGTTCATGATGAGTAATGAAAATCAAAGAAGAAAGACAACTTCTATTGAGTTGCTACCAGTGACTACTACTTCAAAACAAGTTAAAAGACAAAAAGATGGATAGGGTTGTCGAATAACTCACTTCTACTAGGATTGGAACTAGAAAGATGGATAGGGTTGGAACAATGATTTCATTTGACTGTATTGTGTTGGAGAAAATGAGTTTTAAACTAAATGGTTTTGGTCTTGGATGTTCATTCATTTCCTTGAATGAATGAAACTCTTTAGTTTAAGCCCACATGGGGTATTTTAGAGAAGGATGTCCATTATAGGTGGAATGTGGTGGGCAAACAATACATGGGCTAACATATGTATTGGGCCTACGAATTAGACATCATCCATGATCCATTATTTTACAAGAAATCCTAAACCCTAAAGGTTTCCGAAACCCCAAAGGTTTTTTTTTTCCTATAAATACAAAACGGTTTTCAGAGTTAAAAATCATCCCAGAAGCGACTACTATCCTGTCTTCTTTTCACCATCTTCTCGCTTTGTTTTGCACTATTAATTGCTTATTTCCCTTCCTTCCATGTTGCTAAGTTCAAGAGTGGGTAGTTTGTATTGTGCTAATACAAGCTATATCGGGCAGTCTTATCCTGGACACATCTTCGCACGTTGGGGTTTAGCATTGCTCTTCTCGAGTATACCCGCGAACTAATGTGTTAAGGACAACTTGTTGAACCTGTGATTCTGCCCTCGTAGTTGTCCGTGGTAGAGTTGTTTTTCAATTATGTTCTTTATATATATTATTCTGATACATCTAATGCTTCTGTTTATTGTTGCAAGATTCCAACAATCTTAACACATTAACTTTTATCTCGTAACAATGGGAAAGAACGATGTTGAAAAAACCACAAAAGTTCAACGGAAAGGAGAGATGGCAATCCAAGTTGCTGTTGCGGAAATAT
This sequence comes from Papaver californicum, assembly GCA_023531435.1. NCBI lineage: Eukaryota > Viridiplantae > Streptophyta > Magnoliopsida > Ranunculales > Papaveraceae > Papaver > Papaver californicum. The sequence goes on from JAJJMC010020031.1 coordinate 12,712,458, forward strand.
GGGAAGCTTATCAGTTTCGTCAAATCAATCACTTCCAATACAAAAGAGCTAAGTATCAATAACTTTTTGTTATTTGTGAATCGTTGACGTTGATATTATATTGGAAAACAAAGGATATTAATTGTGAAGTGAAAAACAAAATTGAGTTTTTTGGTCAGATGTAGAGTTTCGAGTATATCTCTTAACTTAGAAGGAATTTCGACAAATCCTTTTAATCGAATATAGTAGACATCCTGATAGTTACCCATACCAAATTTCAGAATTTTTGGAGTTGTAAAAGTATTTTTTAGATATTTTACAAAACTGAAAAACGTTCCTGAAAAATTCTGACGGGCAGAAAAATATTGTTCACTAAATTAATTTTTCTAGCCTATCTATGAATTTTATTTTTAAAATGGCTCATGTGGGTATATTTGATATCCTTCGATATGTGGTGCACAGTGTGTTATATAAATTAAACACCTGTTAGTTTCGTGTTTAAACTAATATATAAACATGTTAATCGATAAATTTGAAGTTAAGATATTTTATCTCGCATATCTGTTTGATATCTTGCCAATAAGAAAGAAAAAGTTTCTTATTTGAAAGTTCTATGTGCTATACAGGATCCAAGGGCAAAAGTCATTCAGGCATGGTACATAGATGAGAGTGATGAAAACCAAAGATTTCCTCATCACCGTGAACCCAAGGAATTTGTGTCTTTTGACCGACTTAATGAACTTGGAGTCCTTAGCTGGAGTTTAGATGCAAATAACTATGAAACTGATGAGGAACTGAAGAAGGTTCGTGCAAAACGTGGATATACCTGTGTGGACTTCTGCCAAGTGTGCCCAGCAAAGATGCCAAATTATGACCAGAAGATAAAAGATTTTTTCGAAGAACATCTTCACACCGATGAGGAAATTCGCTACTGTGTTGATGGAAGTGGGTATTTCAATGTCAGGGATGAGAATGAAAATTGGATATGTGTATGGGTAAAGAAAGGGGGAATGATTGTACTGCCTACAGGCCACAATCCTTTGCAACTCAGTACCCTTGTAGATCAGAAGCCTGATGATAGCGAAGATGTTGGTAGGTTTATGTACTTAGAAGGAGTTGAATACGTCATGTAGTGTACGTATGATGTGCATTTTTATGCATCTTATGCTCTTCTAGCTCTGTTTCCCAAAATAGAGTTAAGTATTCAGAGAGACTTTGCAAAGGCTGTATTAAGTGAGGATCGAAGAAAAGTGAAGTTCCTGGCAGATGGTAACTGTGGAATTCATAAGGTTAAAGGAGCAGTTCCTCATGATCTTGGTACACATGATCCATGGCATGAGATGAATGCATATAATATTCATGACACGAGTAAATGGAAGGACCTCAACCCTAAATTTGTGCTTCAGGTGTATAGAGATTTTGCTGCTACAGGGGACATGTCATTCGCCGTGGATGTATGGCCATCTGTTTGTGCATCTATGGAATACATGGAACAGTTTGATAAGGATGGTGATGGTCTTATAGAGAATGATGGGTTTCCTGATCAAAGTTACGATGCTTGGACAGTTCATGGCATTAGTGCTTATTGTGGATGCTTATGGCTTGCTGCTCTCGAGGCTGCAGCTGCAATGGCTCTTCTCTTGGAGACAAGCCATCTGCTGATAAATTCAAAAGCAAGTTCTTAAGGGCCAAATCGGTTTTTGAAGAAAAACTATGGAACGGTTCTTATTTTAACTATGATAGTGGATCAAGTAGCAATATCAGATCTATACAAGATGATCAACTGGCAGGCCAGTGGGATGTAGCTTCATCGGGCTTGCCTTCGCTGTTTGATGATCATAAAATCAAGAGTGCCTTTCAATTTTTTTTTTTGATTTTAATGTTATGAAAGTGAGAGGAGAGAGAATGGGCGCTGTAAATGTGATGTACCCTAATGGGAAGGTGGATGAGTCGTGCATGCAGTCCCGTGAAATCTGGACAGGTGTTACTTATGGTGTTGCAGCTACGATGATACTTAGCGGAATGGAGGAACAAGCATTCACTACAGCAATAATGGTAGTACTAGTAGCAATCGTCTTAGTGATTTTGGCACATGAACAGATTTATCGGATTCTGACATCTTGTGGGAAGAGTTGACGGTCGGAGAACAAATAGGACGAGGTTTATGCGGAACTGTATATCATGGAATGTGGTGTAGTTCGGACGTTGCTTTGAAAGTATTTTACAAATTCGACTACTCCAATGATCTGCTACATTCTTTCAGGCAAGAGGTGTCGCTTATGAAGAAACTCCGTCATCCAAATGTACTACTCTTTAAGGGGGGAGTAACTTCACCAGAGCATTTATGCATTGTCACAGAGTTCCTCTCATGGCACGAGGTTGGTGATTTTGGCCTTTCAAGGCTCAAACATGTAACGTATCTATCCGGGAAGTCTGGTAAAAGAACGGTATCATAACATTGCTTTAAGTGTTTACACTTTCTTTGCTAGTTTGATTATCTAAATCGTCTGGTGTGGGGTTGCTTACCAAGTTACATACATCCTCCTGTATCTAAATAAGGCAAACACTTTAAATGTTAGGGACCTTATGCCTCAACTAAGGGGTATAAGATGGAAACAAGTGTTTGTTTGATTTCTCAAGCAGATTCATAGAAGACCCTAGACTTATATGTGCCCTACCCTGTAGACCTTAATTGTGGGGGTCTAAGGTCTCGACTTCAAATCAGTGCATATGTTAAGCATGCCTTTGTTAGGTGTTTTACAACTACTAACAATTTTTTGTTGTTTAAAGTTTGACAGGAAACTAATATGTTGTTGAAGTGGTCTTAAGGATCAGAAAGAACCAAAATCAAATTTTGATGATATAGTTTCTGTCAAATGTGTGTTGTAAAATTGGTGTGCATGTTTTCCAGTTTATCCTGGATAATTGCAGGGTTGCTCTGATCACAGGACCAGAAAATTGGGATGCTTGAGGTACATATTTAATTTCAAATATGTGATATAAATATAGCGCTAATCTTTTGAGGAAGATGTAATGACCGTACTAGTAAGTAGTACATGTATCTTATGTATGCCTTTATATGCTTTACAACCACCTAGAAACACATGTGATTTTTACGATTTGATTGAAAGGCTAAGTTGTTGTAGACAAGCATGATCTAAAGCATCATTGGAACCAGAAGAAATTCTGACGGAAATGGTCTTTGTCAAACTCGATAAGTTTAATGTGTGTTGTAAATGTGCAGTGCATTCGGTGTACAAATACATTTGTGACCCCAGAAGAATTAGTGGGATGATCTGATCAGAAATTTGCAGTACTTGAGGTACATTTAAAATTATGTATGTGCATGATACATATTGTACTGACCTTAAGAGATGTTTTGGTTTCAGTCTTTGGAGAGTCTTAGCCTATATGTGTGCCCTCTTAAGTTGTATCAATAGTTGGAAATCCTCCAACAAACATGAGGAACTCGACTGAGTCAGAGTTCGCTCGCTTAATTTAAAGCATGAGAGGAAGACAAATGGATAAAACCCTTTTGTTGGGTATTCCTCTGTGACCGAAGCCTGTGGCCACCATTGCTGAAACTCAACTGACTATGTGAGTCTAAAGTAAATGAGCAATGGAAAAGTCTAGACAAACTCAGAGAAGGCTGCTAATTTGGTAAGACAACTACTCTCTAATGAAGTAATTTTTGTAGACTTAGTGAAGTCAAGAGAAAAATCAGTGGATCCTTTGACGAAAGGATAATCTAGAGAGATAGTTTGTTATTGCATCGAGGGGGATGAGACTTAAGCTCATAAAATAAAATTTCCATGAAGGACACTCAACCTTAGTGACTGGAGATCCCAAGATCAAGGTTCAATGAGACAACTAATTTGTGGTAATTAAAGGTATGTACTATCAAGAGAATTACATTCTCTGTCCCTCCCTATGGTGCATTGTTGTGATAGTGTGACTGCATGTGAAGGATGACTTTTAAGAAGTCTTAATGAGTTCTATAGTTTCAATTTTAGATTGAAGTGGGGTGTAGCAGTAACACTCTTGATAGAACTCACCTATCTGAATGAGGAAGTGGGCCGCTTCCTATAAGAATTTGAGCGAATTCTTTAGAGCATTTTCGTACCACTTGATTCACGCCGAAACACGCCCATCTCGTTAATCAAGACGCCGCTTTTCGCCCATATCTGCCCCTAATTAAGGGTGAACTGGTCTTTCTCTTCCCTCTGTATTACCTTGATTGAGAGTCAGCTCGTGTTGTAAATGTTTGGTTAAGTCCTATAACGAGCGAAACAAGGGAATGAAAGGCCGCTTTACGTTGGATGCTCTCGACCCTCCCCAAAAAGATGGCTCCGTTGTCTTGGGGAGCGTTGAAGCTTGCTACTTCTACAGCTTGGTCATCAACATGACCTGAGAACTGTGAGAGAACCGATCTGATTCTCATCGGAATTTCGTACTTATGTTTGAGAAACGGGATACGTCCAGGGCTAAAATGGACACAACGGCATGAACTTAGCAACACCAGGAGGATATCATGCGTGGCTGTTATCGCAAATTGCATCAAACGCTAGTAGTTCAAGACATCGCGTTCACTGTCTCTAGCAAGTAGTTTCGGTAACTTCTCACTAAGTAAAGGTTCAAGACCTGATGGACACCTTTGCCTATAAGGTATTTTCCGCATTTTGATTTTTTCGTTTTTACCGAGATTTCATTCATGTGGGGGATTGTTGGAGAAAATGAGTTTTAAACTAAATGGTTTTGGTCTTGGGTGCTCACTCATTTCCTTGAGTGAATGAAACTCTTTAGTTTAAGCCCACATGGGGTATTCTAGAGAAGGATGTCCACTATGGGTGGAATGTGGTGGGCAAACAATACATGGGCTAACTTATGTAATGGGCTAACCTATGTATTGGCCTACGAATTAGACATCATCCATGATCCATTATTTTACAAGAAATCCTAAACCCTAAAGGTTTCCAAAACCCCAAAGGTTTTTTTTCCTATAAATACAAAACGGTTTTCAGAGTTAAAAATCATCCCAGAAGCGATTACTATCATGTCTTCTTTTCACCATCTTCTCGCTTTGTTTTGCGCTATTGATTGTTCATTTCCCTTCCTTCCATGTTGCTAAGTTCAAGAGTGGGTAGTTTTGTATTGTGCTAATACAAGCTATATCGGGCAGTCTTATCCTGGACACATCTTCGCACGTTGGGGTTTAGCATTGCTCTTCTCGAGTATACCCGCGGACTAATGTGTTAAGAACAACTTGTTGAACCTGTGATTCTGCCCTCGTAGTTGTCCGTGGTAGACTTGTTTTTCAATTATGTTCTTTATATATATTATTATGATACATCTAATGCTTATGTTAATTGTGGCAAGATTCCAACACATTGTGCAAGTGATCCTTGACAAATACTGGTGATATTGAATATGTTAAAATACAAAGGTTGTTTTTATTTTCTGATTAATAGTTTCTTGGTTCCTATCTATCTTCTCTTCTATAAACACTAAGACTACTACTTTGTTTCTTGCAGTGAGAAAGAACGGTGCCAGAATGCATACGTCACCTTTAAGAATTCATAGGGAGCCGAATCCAATACTACAATTCTTCTTTCAATGCAAAGTCTTTTTGATAGGCTTCTTCTTTTGATGTATTTCTTTCTAGAGTTTCAATTTATTTATTTTTTGAAGCGCGGCTTGAGTTTCATTTGATTAGACTTCAATTCGTACTGATAACATTATGGAAATTTTTCTCATGTTGTAGACTTTTCACCACCATACTACGCCATTGTATGGCTAAAGCTGAGATCCTTCGAAAGATAAGAGTGTGTCTTATTTAACCTGGAAAATTTGAGGGCTAACAAAAACCATTTAGGGGCTATTTTTTTAAAGCCATCCAATGGGAGAAGCTAAGGGGTGACCTGAGGTATGTAAAAAATACTAAAATATCCTTTTACTTATCAAATAATTACCACAAAACCGTCCACTAATAAAAGTTTGAAACCCTAACCCTAAAATCTAAGATGTTATAATCGGTAGTTTTGGGTTTGTGTTAACTACCGAATATTGTGCTGTTCTTCATTGTCCATGAACTTCATACACAATCGGAATTTATGTTTAGTCATAAACTACTGATTGTATTACTGGACAAAAATTTAGTGGTAATCGGTAGTTTCGTATAGGGTTAAACTTCCGATTTAGCAAGTTAGTGATACTCAAAAACATCCAATACAATCGGTAGTTATTTTTACACATAACTACCGATTATTCTAATGGATGCAAGTGTACACATAATCGGAAATTATTATTTTTATGTAACTACCGATTGTAGTGTGTTCATATGCACAATTGGTAGTTATGTAGATCCCGAGCTACCGATTATGCACAATCGGTAGTTAAGTTGATTTTTTAACTACCGATTATGAACAATTTTGGTGAGTTTAATGTACTTTGTAAACAATGTGATTCAATTAGTTAATTGGTTTTGTAAAACAGTTGACCGTAAAATCATTTCATTGAATCTAAAAGGCATACAGAGCGTAACATTACAGGAAATGAAATACACTTAAGCATATAGGTTGAAACCGAACAAGGGAAGTTCTTCCAAAATCCAATAGAATTCCTCATGCATAAACTCCTCCCCATGATTATTTCATATTGCTGGAGAGCTATCACCCACTAAAAACACAAATCAATTATAAGTTTGAATGTTTGAAAACTCTTTTTAATGAACGACTTATTAACGTAAAACACTTACTCTTGCCACAGGCGATTCGGTGGGACGAGCTCGGAATCTCAATCTCATTTACTCTTTCAAGTGTTCCAACTGTTCGAACAACTCCTCATACCTTGTCCTAACGCCTCTGGGCATTCTCTGAAATTCATTTCCGTTTAAGGCGATAAGAATCTGAAACAAACGGTTCCACCAAGAATCGGTGGACTGCTGCGCCATCCAGTTTTCATTAACGCCTCGGTTGTTGTTGTTCGAATATGCAGTTTCGTACTCGTGCGACATGATCGTTTCCCACGATCTAATAATGGCCACATCTTCATCATTAGTGTATTGAAGAGCCATATTCAATGCTTCAAAATCAACTGTGAGAATGAGAATGAGATTGAAAGGGATAGGGGAGATTGAGGTTGAAAGTGATAGGTGAGAATGAGAATATCCTTCAAAGGTTATGTTAGTATACCGATTTTGGGAATGTTACTTATTTTTGTCAAAATACTTATCATAATCGGTAGTTTAAGAAATTCTTAAACTACCGATTGTAATTGTACAAAATGTTGAAATTTTACAAAAAAAATCGATTTCCAATTTGGGGCTACTTATCATAATCGGTAGTTTAAGAAATTCTTAAACTACCGATTGTAATTGTACAAAATTTTGAAATTTTACAAAAAAATTCGATTTCCAATTTGGGTATACTTATCATAATCGGCCCATTTTAATTGTACAAAATGTTGAAATTTTACAAAAAAATTCGATTTCCAATTTGGGGCTACTTATCATAATCGGTAGTTAAGAAATTCTTAAACTACACATTGTAATTGTACAAAATGTTGAAATTTTACAAAAAAATTCGATTTCCAATTTGGGCTACTTATCATAATCGGTAGTTTAAGAAATTGTTAAACTACCGATTGTAATTGTACAAAATGTTGAAATTTTATAAAAAATTTCGATTTCCAATTTGGGGCTACTTATCATAATCGGTAGTTTAAGGAATTCTTAAACTACCGATTGTACAAAGAAAAAGTGTTGAAATTTTGCAAAAAATTTGGATTTCTAATTTGGGGCTACTTATTATAATCGGTAGTTTTAGCAATTCTAAAAATACCGATTGTACCAAGACAAATGTTAAAATTTTTAAAAAAATTTCGATTTCCATTTTGGGGCTACTTATTAAAATCGGTAGTTTTAGGAATTCTTAAACTACCGATTGTACCAAGACAAAATGTTGAAATTTTACAAAAAATTTGGATTTCCAATTTGGGGCTACTTATTATAATCGGTAGTTTAATAATTCCTTAAACTACCGATTTTGAGAATCGGTAGATTATGGTGTACCCAAAACTTCCGATTCTTTATATTAGTTCGAACTTAGTGTACATATTTTCTGTACACTCTTGTTACACCAGGCCTCAACGGTTGTTTTTTTGAAAAAAAGAGCCGTTAAGACTATAATCTATATAAGGAGGGTGACCTCTTCTCATTTATGCACCTCAAATAAATTTTAACCCTCCAACTTCGAAGAAATTAGTGGCTCAACCTATTCTCAACTAAAACATCAAATTTTTTCATTTCTTTTCCTCTACCGATTCTTATACTCCTTTTACCCTTAAGTACTCCATTGAAAATGGCTCCAAAATCTTTACCTAAAAAACCAAAGAAGGGAAAGGAAAAAATGGTGATAGAGGAGTCCAAAACCATTGAAATCAATTCGTCAACCGATTCTGAGACAACTTAATATGTTTTGGATCCACGGTGCATTTTAAGGGAAAAAGACTTGTCAAGCATAAACCCATACTACAATGAAGCTGGAGAGTACATAGGTCCACTTCGGGCTGATCCTAAGGGGGACGAGAAGAAGAAGAAGCCGGTTGAAACTAGGACCAAGTCTAGAGTAACAAGGAGTGGAAGAATTTCATGAGATCAATGAGATTGATCAATTTGAACTTCTATGATGTGTTTTGTTTCGTTTAATTCAGATGTTTTTTGTTTTTTTAAAACATGTTTAATGAACAATATGTGGTAAGTTTATTTGAACAAGTTTTACTCTGGATGTTGAAATAGTATTATGAAGTTAGATGTTAAGTAAAATCGACATATTCGGTAGATAACTATGTTTCTAAACTACCGATTACGTACAATTGGTAGTTATTTATTTCTCGTGCTACCGATTATCCACAATCGGTAGTTATTTATGTTCACTAACTACCGATTGTTGCAATAAAAGTCCTGGACAACAAAGCCATTGTAATCGGTAGATAAATTGATCTTTAAACTACCGATTACAAAGTTAAAAATTTTAAAGTTTAATTCATTATATGTTTACAATCGGTAGATATAAATTTTCAATACCTACCGATTGTGAAAGATGAAGAGTTCGAAATTTTGGAAGTTTTGAGAAATTTTTCAATTTGGGGCAACTTACATAATCGGTAGTTTAAGTACTCCATTAAACTACCGATTGTATAATCGGTAGGAAAATAAATCACGATCCTACCGATTGTACAAAACTAAAACTCGAAAAATCAATCTAAAACACTCTCGATTTCTAATCCAAAACTAACTCAAATCATTTTCTAATAATCAAATTAATCAACTAATTAATCAAAATTAACACTAATTAAGCAAGGATAGATTAACCATTTAGAAAATAGATGGATAAGGGATGTATTGAGATTATTTCAAAATGACCTTATTTTGTCTTATTAGTCGCCCCTAATTAGTTTTTGGTAGCCCTCAAAAAAATCAGATTATTTAAAGGTCCTCCAGGTGGTAGCGTTAGTGCCTTTGCTGTAGATGAGAGTGTTAGCGCACATCCTGCGGGTGCTTGCTGTAGGTGGTACCAGAGGTTCAGGTCGCCAGATGATTGACGAATTGAATCATGGTTCGTTCATATTAGATGAGGTTCTGCTGTTTGTAATTAAACGAAAATTTGTCGTTTATGACAGCCATCGAAGTTCTAATAATGTTGATTTTGTAAACTCAAATTAGTTCGTAGTTTATGTTATACGGACTATGTTTGTGGTTTATAAACTGTTTTAGGCTGTTTACTTCTGTACCTCACTTCATATTAAAACTTTGACCAAGTTATTACTATTAAAATGTTTTTCTTTTTGACCTAAGAGAGGCGCATGCAGAAGGAACATGGATGGACAGTAGGAGGTCTGTTTACTACTGATTATTTGAATACACTCAGAACCCGATAAAAGGAAGTGTAATAAAACATTAACGTTGTTGTCAATGGATCAGTAAGATATGATAGTAATATAGTTTCGTATTATAGGACTGAAATTGTGGTATTGTCGTATTTGGTGATAGCATGAATGTTTCTTTGCATGTCCAGATTCTTGAGATTTTGTGGCAATGTCCATTCCATGTTTTGGAAGAGGTTCATAATCGAACCATTGTGTCCCATTAGTTCCTAATCCACTACCTTTGATGTTAATTGATTCAAATTTTTTATACGACTATTTAAAAATGAATTATTGGCTACTTTAGTTTGTTAATAAATAATTTTGAAACTAGGCAAAATCCAAGGATTACATTATGAATACCACTACCAGGTCATGGCTTGGATGACATTGTTTACCGCTTCCATAAGGTGTCTCATGGAAATATAATCTAATACTCCCTCCTAAAAAATTACTTTTTTTATTTGCACAATTTTTAAGATATGTATGAGAGAAAGTGGTTTTTATAATTTATTTTCAAACTTACCCTCAACAAAAAAAATAATACCACAAATCTTCTTCTAATTCCCTCGGCTTTTCTTCTTCGACCTGGGTTATTCTTTTGCATCATATTCAAATTTGAAAACTCAGTGAAACAATAAAATTTCAAACACTTCCCTCCATTCATAGATATGTAAGTTTAACCATCAAATTAGATTTCCATCAGAATGATCAAAATCAGATTCACTTTCAATCATATTGATCAAAACAGAAACAAGAGTTATTTTCAATCATATTGATCAAAACAAAAACAAAGGTTATTTTCAATCAAAACAGGTACAGAAGTTCTTCATTATCTTCTGACAATCACATAACTTCTCTCTTTACTCCTCCATTTGTGATAATCACTACCATTATTTGCATCTTCACTTTCAATCAAAATCAAATTGATCACATGTTATCTTCAATATAAGAATCACAATATCTGAAATCACAGAATTTCTCTCTTTGCTCCTCAACTTGATGTTACCAAACCTTGATTTGCATCTTGAATATCAACATTTGAAATCAACAGAGTAAAAAATTTTCAAACTAGAACAAAATCAATACGATCTGAGATTCTCAAAGTAAAAATCAGCTTGAAATTTAGAATAAATACTATAACTTCTAAGGTAAAATATCAAATCCTCTACAACATTACCTACTTGAATCATTACTTGAATATTTTGTACTAGAGTATTTGAAATATGTCTTGCACTTCATTGTTGAGAATAAATTGATTCTATAGTACCATTTCCAACATTGAAGAAGTAATATGTTTTTACTTTAACATTATTGATTGTTGTAAAAGAAGAAGAACATACAATATAGAGTATAAAATTTCCTGAATCAGCTGAGGCATACCTTTTACAATTAGAAGTATACCTTATAGCTGAGACACTTTTGGTGGTGGGACTGTTGTCCATCTGCATATGAGAACACATCTAGTTTACTTCTTAACAAAAATCAGCAAATACGTACATCATTGTCATTCAAATCTAGCTAGTCTTATTATAAAAAGATTTCCAAACTGTCATTTCATAAACTTTAAAATCACTAGATCGCAAAGTCAGTTTACACCATCTGTTTAAATCGTTCATCTTCACAAAAGAAAACCATTTGTCTTTGTTGTAGCACTGTAATCCACATCCTTGGTATAAAATTCTATTGAAAAGGGAATGAAGAGATTACTGTTGGTAATGTTCGATTATGAACCTAAGTCTCTTTTCGAACTGGTTTAGGACACAAGCATATAAGAGTACACTTTAACCAATAATTAACTTGTACTGTCAGTTATATTGAGAATAGGCATTACGTGTATTGTTATTTGGATTGTCACTAAGAATCTAAACACATTTTGATATTGCGGTTCCTACATTCATGGACGTCGGAACAAGTTTCTCCACTAGAAATAACAAGAATCTCATCAACGAACAACGCTTGACAATATACCACTTTTTGTTGAAAGATAACAACAATGAGAAAGTGAAAAAAAGTTCGATACTAATGGCTTCCCAACTGTTTTCCATATTAGTAATGACAGTGAAAAGGATATTAAAACGTGGAAAAGATTGTTGGTCGAGAAATGTACCTATTGATGTGTCTTCGAGGAAACCAACCAGAGTTGGTGGTAAACCAATGGAAATTGATTTGCAGAAACTTCCAGAGATTCCTCTCCGGTCAACGCACCAATATCTGGTCGCTGGGTAAAGCTTTAAATATATCCACGTCAACTGCATATAGATAAATAAAAAAGACGAATCAGAAGACATACAAATGCGATAAAACCAACTTTCACATATGAAAACAAGAAAGCACGATTAGAATTTTTCTTGGGAATGCTCGAGCCAAGCCTGTATAAGGATAACCCAATGATTAAGGATATGTATAATGTTATACATATTGACGAAAAATGGTTTTATATGATTAAAACCACGGAGAACTACTATCTTCTCCCGGAAGGAAAAGAACCCCATCGTACTTTTCAAAGCAAGAGATACATCAAAAAGGTGATGTTCTTGGCAGCGGTTAGTCGTCCGAGATTCAAATTATTTGGAAATGAAGTTTTCAACGCAAAAATAGGCATATTCCCTTTTATAATAAAGGAGGCAGCAAAACGTTCCAGCAAGAATCGTTCAGCTGGAATACTTGAAGACAAACCCATTGAATCAGTGGATAAAAATGTAACAATAATGTGTATAATTAAACACTTGTTACCAGCAATTCGTAATAAGTGGCCAACATATAACAGGGAAACTATATATATTCAGTAAGACAACGCAAAACCACATGTCAAATTGGACGATAAGGAGTTCTTAATGGAGTCGGCAAAAGAAGGGTTCGACATTCGACTCCGATTTCAACCTTCACAAAGCCCAGATATGGACGTTTTGGATCTTGGGTTCTTTAGGGCGATCCAATCTTTGCAACACTAAGAGGCTCCTACTACAGTTATCAAGTTACTTTTGGCAGTGAACAAAGTATTTAAAGAATTATCCTCACAATTTTTAAATGTTGTATTCCTCACGTTACAACTGTGCATGGTTGAGGTGCTAAAGATTCATGGTGGAATCAACTATAAGTTGCAGCACATAGGGAAAAATAGGTTGGCACGAATTGGCAAGCTTCATACTCAAATCGAAGTTAATAAGGATCTAGTGAGGGAAGCTACTTATTACCACTCATGTTTAATATTTTCTGCAATGATGAAAAAATAATACTACTGGAGGAACTCAAGGAACTGATGTCATCATGTAAACAGGATGAATTCACAGGATTATTGGTTAAGAGGTAAACTAACCTTAAGCTTTCCATTCTGTAGTTGCACAGTGTAAGCAATTCAAACAATGACACAGTGGTCTTACTTCAACTATTCGGATTTAGCACAACACATTTCAATGACCTGCGTGGACAAGGTATTGTTATTGTATAAGCTATACTTACAATTGTTAGAAAAGAGACGTGTTTATGAATAAATAGTAAAGCTAAAATAGTAAAGAAACTCATAAACATAGATATATAGGAAAAAAAATTAGCACCATCACATGCAAAGAATGTTTCACCAACTACAATTTCTTCAATGGTTGGAAGTAGTTTCTGATTTCTATTGTATACTTTTTTCTTTTCTAGTACTAGTTTTCTGTGTTTTTGTTTGATGCGATATTGCACAAGTATAGTCCACTGATTCTCTAGAAAGTGGAAACTACTTTTCTGAACACAGTATATTGATGTGAGGTAAAATGTGCATTCCAAAATACCTATTTACTGATTTCATCACTAGTTTTAAAATATAAAAACAAAATACCCAACTAAAAAATAAAAAAGATCAGATCAAAATTAAAATTTTAGGGCAAAGGCATATTGTTTAGTCCAATATCTGATGCATGGAAGCAACATATATTCAATAAAAAACATACCACTGCAGAAGATCTTTTTGTGCCATTTTGTAGTGCCGGAAAGTAAGTCTCCTCACCAGATACCAAGTTTTCGTGAGGCTTCTAATAAGAAGGAAAGCAAAAAACTTAGTCATGCGAATAATGGAAATGTAACCAAAACTAAGGATCCTATCATGACATTGCTAAGTGAAACCAGCCAATATACTTGATTGAGATTCATACCGACATCAATACTTTATGCACAAGTCTATGTTGAATTGGAATGAGTGCATACAACAAAAACAGGAAAAAAATTTTCACTACTTTGGACTATGAGGCTTACATTTGTCTAAGGATCATGTTGAGCATTCCACTTAGACCACTGCTGCAAAAGTTCTTCAAGCTTCCTTATGCTTGCACTAAGAAGATCGACCATAATATGAATAACTGATACGAGTAATATGCAACTATTATAATTTCAAGAAAACTTAGACCAATTTTTTTTGGTGGGTATTGAGTCTGATCTGAGTTCACGAACCATGCTACTCCGTTATTTGCTAAAAATATGTGGAAACCCCCATACAAAAAAAGAAGAAGAAGGAAGCATGGCTACTGAATCTCATATTGTACATATTCCACAAAAATCTAATAGCTGAATACATGCTTATCGTGTATCAAGAAGAGTAATACTGCACCAAGTAGTCAAATAAAATTCTAATCAGGAAACTAACATATGGAAGTTAATCAAGTAATCTAGAAATTCAATTCAGGTTTCATTTTAAAGTGCTTGAAGCTTGAATTTGAATCAAGTATGTGAAATATGAGGGTGAATGGTGGATCTGTCTTCTTGAATGCAAGCAACCCAACACTTAATGCTTGAAGAAATTCTTTAAGGCAGTGTATGAGAAATCTATGTGATCATCTCCAAGAAATTTTTTAAAGAGGTTTCACTTACCATCATATCCTAGAAAGTTGAGATAGTGGTAGTAAGAGACCGCGACCATGAAAGTTGAGATTTTTTTTTTTTGCTGCTCACCTTGTTGTTGTTTCTCCACTCCCACCACCACTCTTCTTCTGCATAGAGGAAAAATAAAAAATTGAATGAGTAAAGATTAACCCTATCATAAGAGGTTATATGGTGCCCAAAAATCCAAAAAAAACCGTCATAAGAATGCAAAATTTGATCTAAGCTTTATGTCAGATTCAACATCAAAGTTTTGAAGATTTGTTCTTAAAATCAAAAACCCACAAAGAATATGCTAATTTTTTTTAACAAAAATGTAATCTTTTTTATCAAATTTAATATTCAAAATTGAAGTAAAAAACCTAACAGAGAAGATGAAGATGATGAAGTACCTTGTTATGGTGGCTTTGTATAATTTTTTCCAGTAATCGATGGTGGTCGCTTTCGTGGTAGTAGAGATTTTCATTTCATGGTAGATCGATGGAGGTGGGGGTGATTCGAAGGAGAAACAAATGAAATGAGAGAGTATTTGAAAGAATAACTTCTCCGGATCAATCAAGTGTGAATCTCAGATTGACACTCTTTAAACGATGATGAAATGAGAGAGTATTTGAAAGAACAATTTCATGGTGGATCGGTGGAGGTGGGGTGATTCATATGTTGATAAAGAAGATGACGGAATATGTGTAAAATAAAAGAACAACTTTAGGAGAATGGTAGTTCTGAAAAAAAATTCTATTAAAAATGAAAATAACTCTTTTACTGGAACAAAAATTTAAAGATAAAGTAACTTTTTTCCTAAAACGGAAGTAAAAAGATTGATCATGATTTTTTTTTATTTGGAATTATAGCGGTTTATAATTTCACCTAGGCTGCTTCTTAATTTGTGTTGTATATTCGCTTTCGGATTTAATTAAAACCATCATCAGTGGTTTTTGGTAAATGCAAACGAAAGCCTAAAGTGAAATTGTAAATGTAAAAAGATTAAAAATAAGTGAAAATATTGATTCATTGGTAATGGCGTAATTCATGCTAGGGTGGAAATAACCATAAAATCAAACCATAATATGAAATCAACCATTCTGAATGTACGTAGAAGGTCATTTCTGGTGCTTCAAAGATAATCACTAAATAATAAATTAACCAAAACTCTTTAAGTCGGGGTTCAACTTTTTTGTGGCAGTTGGCTTCTAGGTTAGTGTAAGCCATCTAAATAGATTTCTTTTTTAACCAACACCATACCCAATAAAATCATTTATATTAATAGGGTATTTGGTTCAAGATTTTCAAAGTCAAGGAATTGAATTATGGGTAATCCAATTCCTAGAATTGAATTCTAAGAAATGGATTTCTTAATCAAAAAAATAGTGTGGTGTTGGGGAAATTAAATTACATGGTAATCCAAACATATAATATCTCATAAATACCCTTACTTTTTAAAATTCTAATACCTATACTTAACTAATTCAAAATTTTAAATTTTAAAATTCAAAATTAGACACTTCTCAAAATATATACAAACACCAACCGAAGTTGAACACTGTAAATTTTTACCAAAAACTTCTACACGATGGTGATAATTATTACATATGTCTACAAATCCAATGTGATCATTACTCCTTTACTACCACAGGCAGCAACAACAACAAAGAAAACAGACCAAGGGCGCCAAGCTTGCTGTCACTCTCCCTCTTTCTGGCATCCCCATCTTCACCCACCTCCTCTACTACCTTTTGTGTCAAATCCCCAAACATCGCAGCAGGGACATCTCTTTGTGCGATTTCAACTTCTTTATCTCCCTCCTCATCATCATCTTCAGGTAATTCAATCGCGTCCTGATCTGCAACAACCTTCCTCCCACCATCTGGTGTATGGATGACACTAGTCTTCTAGTACTATTATCTTGCGCTGCAGGTGCTAACTGTCTCTCCAAGTTAGCTATTTCATCTTCGGGGACTCCAGCACATTTGAGTGTGTCCACAGTTTCCTCAAGATTTAACCTTGAATCCTTCTGTATTATATTCTCTGGGAGAATGAAATGTGTCTGCAGGTAAAAGATGAAAGTCAGAAGACTAAATACACAAAACTGAAGAGAAACAATAGATAGACCAACATCGAAAGAAAAGAAACGAAGCCAAGACATGTGCCACAAAAACCTACATATGGATGGAAGAAGCCACAAGACTCATAACCATTCAATATTATTTCATTAATGTGGATGCAGTACTAACCTGGGTGTAACTAGCAGAAACACTCCTCTTTATTCGAAGCATTTCTGGAAGTATCCTCATTCCCATGTTGCACCTCAAAAAATCATCCCATCTACTCCAGAAATCATTGTCTGATCGTGGAACAACGAACTCTGATGATAAAATGTATATAGCACGAGCACGATCAATTTCTCCTAAACTCTTCTCAAGGTCTGCATATTTCATGCACATAGTCTTGACATCTTCACTTGGCAACCCAGATTCTATGGCTTGCTGCAAACTTCAAGCATAACCAAATGAGAGAAACATATATGATGAAATTTCAAGAGAAGTGGTCTGTATATATAAGATGTGTCCAACGCTAAACAATTAAAACTATATAAGTTGTCAAACAGTGAAACAAATAAGATCAATAAACACAAACAGACTGGGTACTATATAGTTCAGATGCCTCATTTGAGCATGATCGGAAAAATGGTTTCTTGATTCAATTCTAGCTTGAACTGTGGCTAGTGCATTTTCCTGCATTACATATAGTCCCATATAAGTTATTCACATACCATAAAAGGCTGAGCCACCCCGGAACCAATCAATCTATTTACCTCTCCAAGCACCAAGTGGAAGTTTTTGTGAATTATCACAGAAACATATGTAGAAAAAATATTTGTTGATAACCTCAAAAAGATGTTGCGAAAACAAACACCATCTGACAGGAACAAAATGGAAAAATAACAACAAAAATGGACAACAAAGTTCAGTTACGATACTCACTAACAAATGCCTACTATTCATGGCCAGGCCTCCTTGGCTGATCATCATCGTTGTTGTTCTTGGGTCCATTTCTTCCCCTTGATCGAGAATAAACCTTTTAGCATCCATGTCTCTGCCTCTTCCCTCCCTGGAACTTCTTCTTCTTTCTTCTTCTTCATCTCTTCCACGTCTTCCACTTTCACGAACGTCATTCACCGCGCTTCCACTAAATGACCTAAACCGGTATGAGGTATCCCCCGGCGAAACCTACATGTTTTTTCTACGTAAGTTCCTTTTTACAGAACCATGAAATTCACGATAACAAAACCTAAACAACATAAAGAACGATGAATTGCTAGCCACATGATCCAAACACTTTACAAGTCTTAAATATGTATATCTAATGACATTAAAAGCACCATAAACAGCAATAGCCCTAAACTGTGTAACCAAATAGCACTGAAGTTCCTAGAATTAGATACCAGACTTGACTGAGAACACTACAACAACCAAGACTTTAGTCCCAAACAAGTTGCGGTAGGCTAGAAATGAAACCCATGTCGAAATTTCCAAAAACCAGAAGCAGAAAAATAAAAGAACACTGATATTAATAAAAGATACAATAAACTTAGCATAATTATATTAAAGTAGATATGCTCTTTGCTTAACAGGGACAAGATAACGCATTAATACTACTACCTTGTTTCCAATAAATGGAGAATTAGGAACATAACGGCTATGTACGGGATCATATCAAATACTCCCTCCGTTTCAGGAAAAGAGTTACTTTTCCTATTTGCACAATTGTTAAGGCAAGATGAGAGAGAATAACTTTTATAATTTATTTCCAGATTTACCCTAACAAAAACTTTAATACTACATATATCTTTATAATGAGAATAATTACATTTATTAAAATAACAAGGGTAGTTTTGAAAGTTTGTTATATTGAAAATGAAAGTAACTCTTTTGTTGGAACAAAAATTTAAAGAGAAAGTAACTCTTTTCCTGAAACGGAGGGAGTATAATTGATATATCAGGTCAAGTATCTATTCAGAAAATTAAATAGAGCATGTTATTTTGGAAATGCCTATCCTCCTTCACTGAAGCCGCACCCAAGTGTCAGCTCAGGAGCTATAAGAGGGCTGCATTGTGGTACTGATGCAGGACTTTCAAATTCAATAAGGGTACATAGTCTAACCACTCTTAACATAGATGATAACTTTCAAATGGAACTACAAAATCTGACTTTGACATGGATGCAAGGCACCTCAACACTAGCCAACCCCATATAGTCTACTGCTAACTGCTGAAACACAATCCTAAATATCCTAAACAACAAGTCAGACTACTACAGTAAGTTGTTAATAGTTGTTCAACCAGCCAACTTGTAATCCGTAAACTTATCGAACCAGTTTTCTTACTGGTGTGAATTTCCATTAAAAGGTTAGCCCATAAAAGGGACAGACCTCATTAAGAGACAGACGGTTAGCCCATCTATAGAACTATTCCTAAATCAAAGCGATACACACTTCATTAATCTCAACGGTTAGACTAAGGAGATAAATTCAGAGTAAACCCAAAACAAGTGATCACTTTGAAAAATTTTAATTGAAATTCATCGACCATATATTTGTATCGATTTCAAACACACAACAAATCAATCCACCAAAACTATATACACTTCTTCTCAATATCATACTAAACCTAAGTAGTCAAGAAGCAACAAAAGACAGACTGTGATTTTCATATCCCATTTCCACCAACACTGAGCAAGCGAGGGGATGAAATCTTGCACACTAAGCACACTCAATCCACTGTTTTACCCACAGCTGGACCAAGCGTTGGTGACATAGCATTTTCAAGAATAAATCTAATTCGTCATCAAATATGTTCTAAATCAAAAAATTCTTAACCAGTAAAAACCTAAATAGAAGGAGAGAGGGAGAGATAAATACTTGGATATTGTTTCCTAGGTTCCAAGGATGTTTGTTTTTTGAGATTCTTCTTCAAATGATTTCCTTGCTTCATCAAGCTTCTGATAAATCTCATCATCAGTATAACCTTGGTCATCCAAAACAACCTATTTGAGATGAATCTGACGCTTTCTATCATGTTCGAGGATATTTTTCTTTGCCCTTTTAATACCACCAGTTCCTTGATCACCTTCAAATGCTTTTGTTTCTTCTTTCCCAGTCTTTGGTCTTACAAAGAATTTTTTTGGTTGTACATAACCATTCGTTCCTGAACCTCTTGCTGTCTGTAACCCAATTCCGTTGTACATTTTCTTCTGATTTGTTACCCAAATTCTTCTAGAAAAAAAATAACAACAGATCTGTCACAATAAAGAACAAAATTGAAACCCTAACGAGCTTTCAGATAAGAACATACAGAGAAGTAAACACAGATAGATGATGACAAGATAAATCGGAATTAGGGTTTACTTGTCACGATAAGGGACGAAGGAGAGAGATAGAACGTTACCGTTAAACTACAATTTGATTTGAAGAGGATATTTTAGTCATTTTACTGATAATTTTATGTTTTCTTTTAGAATTGGATTACATTCCATTCACTTCTTGGTAGAAAAGAAATGAAAGAATTCAAGAGAATTGGATTCTCTAGGAATTGGATTCTAACTTTGAATGGACTGTTTGGTTGGAGGGAATTGGGCCTATTCCCTTAAAATCCAATTCCTAGGCTCCCAATTATCCGAATCAAACGCCCTATAAATATATTTCATCAACATGAATGTTGGTGCGATTAAGTTAATGGAACTAAAAGATGATTCTCTTGGTATAACATTCTTTGTGATTTAGAAAATTGTAATGGATATAAGGAAGTCGTTATTGCTCAGATTTTATGACTGTTCTTATTAATCTTAGGAAAGACGAGATGTCACAAAATAGGTTGAAACCATATGAGGTTGGTTCGGAACTACCGCATTAGGTTAGATTAGTTACCGTAAATTAAAATGTTTTTATCATTATTTTTTTCCCAGCAACTATGCCTTTAACTATCTCTATAGCTTTAGTAATTCCCTTACACACCCATGACAGGCTAGCATTCAAACCCCCTCTCCTGGATGAGCATACCAACAAATAATCTCTGAAAAAAATGAACCCAAGCCTGACGCTAGAACATGGTAAATTTTCAAACCTTGGATGCCCATTTTCTAAACCATGACAAATTTTCTTCCCAGAAGGCAATTCCAACCCCTTAACTTCTACTATCATACCCTTCATCTTGGTATCTCTTTCTAACTTCTCCAAGTGACGCTTCTCTTTAAGATGAGAATTCAGCACTTGAAATATTCAAAATTGGTATTCCGTCAGTGTCAACTGTAAGTGATTCTCTCATTCAATTCAATCCTAATACAATTACATTCTATATGGTCCATCCTAATACGGGTAACTCTATTGTTATTTGAAAATAAATGGGTCATTCTATTTTAAGTATCTAAGGATTAAATACGGCTGGAGTACTGACCAAAAGTTCGTTATTTTAAGAGGTGATCAATCAATTAAATTACATGAGCTATAAGACCGACCATGATACAAACAACTAATATAAAACTGTTGTGGCATTACTGATACATAGAGTATAAATATAAAAGTGCATATGTCTGGCACTTACGTCTAATTCGATTTAAAAATGAAAATTGAAAGAAGTTCTCATTTCCAAAATCCGAGGTTTTGAATAAGGCATGATGATAGCCCTACGACATCCTAACTATTTTTAAGCGGTTTTTTGGGGGGTTGTGTGTGTGAAGACTCAAATAGGTAAAAGGATTGTTAATCACTATATTATTCCGAAGTGGATGAATTTTTTAGTTGACATTTTTCTAAAAGAATGAAACTTGGAAAAACATACCAGACCACTGGAGTGCAAATCAAAGTGTTGTTTGGCACTGCAAACACTGACATTTATGTATTGTTAAGCTGTCAAAACCCTACAATCTATACTAAAAATAAACGATTGTGGAAAATTAATTTGTTGATATACGAATTATTTAAGATTCATCTAGAACCATTTTTTCAACACAGTTATCTATATCGGCGGGAACACATAATGTCCCGCGCCGTTAAGGCACGGGTCATATCCTAGTATGTAATATAATGTGAATAACTAAATATTTATTAATCTATATGAAATTTCCTAACACAAAACCATAAAATCTACTATATGAAACTAAAAAGTTGTCAACATTATAAAAGGAAAACTAAGAAGTTCTCAATATAACAAAGGGAACAATTAAACTAAGTAGCTAAATTAAGTAACCAACCAAGAATGTCTGCATCATTGACATCATCTTCTGGATAGCTATCATCATCACCGTGCCTAATGGATAAACCTTCTTCTTCGTCAGACCATGCATTTCCTCTTCCTCTAATCTGATTGTTATTCCCTCTTCCTCTTTTGATATTCTATGTACTCCCCCTTTCAGCAGACCCAACTATCAAATCCCTTGCCCTCCTCCTTTGTTGTGTAGGTAGACAACTTGGTTCTAGTTCATCATTTTAAGTTGTGGAATCAATTTCAAGGGATTTAAAGTCTAAATTTTCAAGATCTTCTTGACATGTAGTTTAAATCCGTTCCATCACATTATCATCATCTTCATATTCATATTCATCACTGTCTTGTTGATTTTCTGGTTCTTGCGGAGCATCAAAGAGCCATTCATCATCACTAGAAATTTTGTCATCAACCAAGATATCATCTTTCTTATCCATCTTAATCATTTTCTGTAAATACTTCAAGCTTAACTGCTTGTTATATATGATATACACTAAATAATTTAGCTTGGATGTGTGCAATCTATTCCTTCTTTTTGTATGAACATGATTGAACGTTGACCAATTTCGTTCACACCCTGATGCAGAACAAGTGAGGATCAAGAGTCTCATTGCAACCTTTCGCAAGATAGGTGTGTTCATCCCGAAAGATTTCCACCAACGTGCTACGAAAATTTAACTTAACAGTTAAAAATTTAAGTAGAATTATATGTAAAAGATAAACTTAGCAATCAGATTCTACTTTACAACTAGAACTAGCTAATAAGGAATATAAAATACTCGTCGGGTGTTTTTAAGTTCCTAGTTATCTCTGCCTGAAGACGCCCGAAAAATCCCTCCTTATTCAAGTACATATCAATTTCCAAATGAATTTGAGATAAATTTCTCTAGGTAACAGTTTCTCAAGACAGTTGTAGATGCCACTTCTTATTTCATGGTGATCTGAAACATCGTCTTCATATTGAAATTGATGATTCAAGAAGTATCATGCATCATGGAGGTCCCAATGTATTTGGAAATCCCATTTTTCATCGATGATGTCCCAAATCTCCATATACTTTGATAAATCTTGATCAAAGTTTGCTGCAATCTCTTCTTTGGCCCTGTCTATTGCACTATATATATTTAAATCCCATTTATGGAATATTTTCTTAATCAACAAGTCTTAAGACACCAACTAAAGGCTTCGTGGCTTTCAAAGAATAAACCAAACCAGGCCAGAAGTGTGGATCTCTCATTATAATCTTCCTCACCTCATTCACATCAGGTTTATTTGACCAATTACAGTTCTTCCACTTATTATAATTAAACATTTCCTCCAAAGATTCTTTACTTTGGAGCAAGCTTTGTAAAGTGAGATTCGCAGTAGCAAAACGAGTGTCTCGGGATGAATCAATTCTCGTTTTGTAAAAATCCTCATCATAGCAAGTACATAACCATGTGAGTATATGTAGTTAGCTACTTTCTTTGCTTTTAGATAAGCATTCTCCATCTGTGGTAGCTCAAACAACCTCTCAAGTATTAAATCAATATAATTCGCAGCACACGACGTCCAATATAATCTCTTCATTTTCTGCATTAGTAAATTTCCCGCGTCCTTGTAGGCAACAACATTATCAGTAACTACTTGCATTACAGGTTCATCTCCCACCTCTTCAACTATAGCATCAAGCATCTTGAATAACTTTCTTGCGTCTTTAACATATTTCGACGCATCGATGCTCCTTAAGAAAACAGTTCTGTCTAGGTTGTTTACAAGAAAATGATCAAATGTCTTTTTCTAACGTCTTTCCAACCATCAAACATGATGGTGACTCATATTGCTTTTCATGTTCTCTTAGCATTTTCAACCATCTTGTTTGTCAACTTTATTTATTCTTTAAAAACCCATGTACTTAGCTCATACATGGGAGGATGTTTCAACCCTCGACCATGCTTTCCTACCGCTCTTAGCATATTAGCAAAGAAAGGATTGTTTGTAACATTAAAGCAGATGTCGTTTTCAAAAAAAAAATCTTCCAATATCAAGAAAGACGTTCTTAAGATGTTCTATGCCGTTATGAGGTGTGAGGCGTTGCTCTTGGCCAGGCTCTCGTGAGATGATGTTCATAAACCTATCCATAAGACCTCTTCTTCCACGATCACTAGTACTCAGTATCTACGGACTCAGTTTGAGAACGAGAATATTAACCTTCGTTAGCCAGAAATTCAAAATTATTTCTTTCAACTGTTGTTGAACTCTCTTCTTTCGTAAGTTGAGATAATATCTCTTGTTTAATATCTCCAGGTACATTAGCACAAGCAGCAGTACCCTTATGGGTATGGGCCAAGTGACTCTTAAATCTATTGATCCCTCGTATAATAATCTTTTCACAATACTTGTAGTGTACATACATTGCTGGTTTTCCTTTAAGAGATGGACCTTGCACTTCAGTTTCATGTTTCCAAGCTGGATCAGTTTTTATATTCTTTCTAGCTTTGCTGGACATGTTCAAAAAATATACGAAGAAGATGATGATCGTAAAAAGAAGACAAAACCTGTAGAATAAAAGGTGATGATCGTAGAAGAGATGGTGCTGATAATGTAAAAAGGAAGAAGAAGAAGAAGAAGACAGAACGACAAAAACAGAAAACTAAAACGTTTGTTGTTGAGGAAAGTTTAATATATAAATAAACTAGTTAATTTTTTTATTACTTTAGAAAACTGACTATATGACCTCAATTACTAGGTTGTCAATAAAGATATATTTTTTTTATAATATCAAATTGCATAGCGGACGCCCTGATATGTTTTAGGCCTGAGGCGTAAAAAAGTGCACGCCAAGGCGCATCACAGCGCTTTCTAAAACCATGAAGCTGATAAAGAACCGGTGACAAGCATAAATTTGAAACAAATATGGATCGTAATTGACCAATCATTTAAGACATTCATGTGTGACATCCTACTTACAGAACTACTTTAACAACCAAAAATATTGACTCTAGCCGTGGTATTCTGACCATTGGTCGAATATCTTGATTTTACCTCCGTGGTGATTCTTCTTCTTTTATGTTGTGAGTATTTTGTTCTCTTCTTTGTTTTGCTTCTTCTGTTGGAATAATATTCCTGTAACAGTGAGCAAACCAAACAGAAACTTCAAATAGATTAATCATTAGAACAAAACATCAGACTTCATACAATCACACACACACAGAAGATGGAGTCGCATGTTCAACAGACTGCCCTTAACTCGATATTTGTCGGGTACACCTCTTAGAAAGAGTGTTGCTATACCCCTAGTGAGGACAAATCGAATCCAGGATAAAACCACCTGATACCAACACAGTTAGTAAAACTTGTTAGCCTACGAACTTAACAACAGAAGAAGAAGAAATAAAAATTTACGCTACGTGCTCAAAACAAAGCAAGAGGAGGGGAAAAGTCGACAGGATAGTAGCTGCCACTGGGGTAAGTTAAAAATGAAATTTTTCTTTTTCTTTTGTAGGAAAATTTGAGAGAAGAGAATTAAATTGTATTTATGAAAAATCTTTTTATTTAATTTCCATAAATTCCCATAAATAATAAAACGGTTTTTAATATTTATTATAGGAATTTAAAATAAAATAAAATAAAAAACATTAAGTCTTGATAGGCACACGCTGCACACACGTCGAGCTCACGCCGGGCACTCGTCGGGCACATGCCATCTCACGCAAAAACACACGCACGCATACGCAAGCTCCGCAAGTCAGCGGCCCACGTGCTTCGGTGCGAAGCACCGCACATGTGTGAGTTTTCCCACTAGCCCATTCTCTTAGTCCATATCCAATACACAAGTTCTTTCCCTTAGGTGCAACCTTTGTGGTAATATGGATAGACTTCATCCTTGGTTTGTCCAATGTGGGACAAACCAAAGGTTTCTCATTCACATAGAAGTGAAAAGTGGATTTTTTATTTCCACCCCCAATATAGGCTAGTGACCCTTTGGTCCCATCAAGATAAATTAGGTAACAAAATAATTTTTGGTAATAAATCACTTTTTAATTCTAACAATCCCCCACATGAATGAAGAAAGCGATAAATCAGAAAACCGGGAAAAAAAAATACCTCTTAAGCAATAGGTGTCCATATGGAATTGAACCTTTGCTTAGTGAGAAGTACCGAAACTACTTGATGGACAGTGAACGCGATGTTTTGAGCTGCCATCGTTTGGTGTAATTCATCAATAACTCCTTACGCGAGATATCTCTCAAGAGTGCTGTTAAGTTCACGCTGTTGTGTCCGTTTTGTCCCTAGACATATCCCGTTTCTCAGAATTCTCTAGAGAATCAGCTCAGTTCTCATAGGAAGCGACCCACTTCCTCATTCAGATAGGTGAGTTCTATCAAGAGTGTTAACTGCTACACCCCATTTCAATCTTAAATTAAAACTATAGAACTCATTAAGACTTTACTATAAGTCATCCTCACATGCAGTCACACTATCACGTCTACACCATAGGGAAGGGATAGAGAAAATAATTCTCTGATAGTGTTTAATTTTTACCCGCCACAAATTAGTTATCTCATTGAAAACCTTGATATTGGGATCTCCGGTCAGCAAGGTTGAGTATCCTTCATGGAAAGTTTTAATTGATGAGCTTAAGTCTCATCCCCCTCGATGCATTACTAACTATCTCCTTGGACAAGCCTTTCGTCAAAGGGTCCACGATATTCTCCTTAGACCTCACAAAGTCAACAGAAATAACGTCATTCGAGATTAGTTGATTTAGAGAATTGTGTCTTCTCCGAATATGAATGGATTTTCCATTATAGTTGTTGTTTTTAGCATTCGCTATTGCAGCTTGACTATCACAGTGTATAGATATAGCTGGCACAGGCCTATGCCAGAGAGAAATGTCTTCTAAAAAGCATCTTAGCCAAGCGGCTTCCTCTCTTTCTTTATCTAACGCAATAAACTCGGTTCCATAGTGGACCGAGCGATACAGGTCTGTTTAGAACTCTTCCAAGTCACTGATCCACAGCCTAGAGTGAAGACGTATCCACTCGTAGATTTAGACTCCTCTGAGTCTGCTATCCAGTTTGCATCACAATATCCTTCAAGAACAGCAGGTCATCTCTCGTAACTCAAACAAAGGTTTGAAGTGTATTTTAGATACCTTAGCACTCTGAAAAGTGCATCCCAATGCTCCTATCAAACTGGTTATATTTTCTAAGTACAGATTCAATGTAATGAGATTGACTAAGACTATATCTATTAGACTCTCTTCTAATTTTCATCCCTAAGATTACATCTGAGGTACTTAAGTATTTCATGTCAAGGTCTCATTGAACATGTTCTTAGTGGAATAAATTACATCCATGGTTGTATCCAGTATAAGCATATCATCAACATACAAACATACAATCACACAGGCATCATTGAAAACTTTAGTGTAAACACACTTGTCAGATTCATTTATTTTAAAATCCACTAGAGAACATTACATGATCAAACTTTTCATGCTCTAAAAGATTTTTTCTATTTTACATCTTTTTCCTCTTCTAGGCTCAACTTCATCTTCCTATAGAAGTATTGACTGACAAGTAGAAAGAGCATCTAGGGGATCAACATATATCATGCGAGATTCATATTTCAAAGGAAAATAATTTTTCCAATGAACATAACATCCCTAGATTCCATATTGGTATTCAGACCAATTTCTAAAATATCAGAACTCACAACCCTAACCTTATGTAGTGTGCTCAGGATATCCTATGAAGACACAATCAACAGTTTTGGGTCATATCTATGTCCTCTTAGGTGGAGGGATAGAAACCTTAGTCAAGCACCTCCACATTTTTGAAGTATGCAAAATAGGGTTGTCTGCCTTTCTATAATTCATTTGGAGATATATCTGATCCTTTAATAAGTACTTTGTTCAGGACATGGCAAGATGAGAGGACGGCCTCCCCCCACAAGTTTGCAGGTAGTCCTGAACTAATTCATGGTTTTATCATTTCCTTAAGGGATTATAATTTCACATCTAGTTTGAACTGAGTTCAAGTCAACTAGGTCTGAGGAATTAATTCCAAGGGTTTAGAATTTTTACTGAACATTTTTCTTATAATACATTTTAGCATATTTTAATTTATGCATATTTAACCTTTATGTTTACTTTCCAAATTAAATTAGGGAATGCAGCCTATGCTCTCCAGATTAATCATTGAAAAACATGACCAAGTATGTCATGTCAAACATTCAATAACACACAAACATAAAAGGAATCAATTTTATTTATTTAAATTGAGGTTACATTTAATTTGTAAAAAAACCCTCAGTCTTATATCTCTTTTCTACATAGTCTTTACACTGAGTTACACTATTTTTCTCAGATTCATAAAAACCCGTATCATCTAATATACTACAAGATACAATAATTTTACAGATGTCCGGAACATGAACAATTTTCTTCAATGTGAGAGTTTTGCCAAAAAATTGAGCTTCAGCCCAACTTTGCCTTTTTTCGCAACCTGTGCTGCGGACGAGTTACCCATATAGAGCTTTTCTCCTTCCCCTAGCTTCTGATAGGAGGTGAACACATCTTTGTTTCCGCGGATATGCTTGGTAGCACCAGAGTCTACCCATCAGTCTCTCACATTGGTTACCAATTTGACTTCAGACACTGTACCAAAAACTTGTTCTTTTGATTTTTCATAATAAATTAGCATTATTTTATTTTATTTCTCTATAAATAAAATCCTTACGATTTCTATAAAATATTGCCTAATTATATTATGAATATGATTTATTTATAATCAAATAATCAACACCCACGCATGCTCCATGTAAAATCATTTTAGTGCATGATAACTACGTTTTATTATGCGTATAAAACTTGTCTTGATTTTATGCATTAAACTTAGTGAATAAATTATAGTGCACAATTACGTTTCATCAAACGTGACCTACAGTTGTTTAAATTAAGCGTATTAACCGTTTTCAATAATTTCAAGACATCATGCATGCGATTCATATATTAAAATATATTATGATTATAATTAATAAATCATACCTGTATGATTTTCGTTGCAGTCGCTACCACCATTTGAGCAATAGTAGTTGCCCTTTTATCCATGGACTCTCCATCAAATCCATGTCGAAGAATGCAATTGGCCCAGATCCATATCATCAGCTAGAATGCACCCAAAACCACCTCTAGGACTTAACTCAAGCCCAACCCAAATTGAGTACCCAAGTCTATTTAGTCATCCTTTATAATTTTATTGAGCACAAATAGTAGAAATGAAAGAAAATTCTAGAAAAGCATGTGTGCCACATGTGTGTCATAAGAAGGAGGGGCAAAATAGTCTTTTCGTAGATTCTTCTATTAACCCTAGCAAATCACCCCACCGATTTTCTTTTCCGGTTCTTTTCATTTCACGACAACCATTCATTCTTGTTGTAATCGCAACAAAAACTACCGCCAATGCTATAGATAACGCCGATGTGTATCTTAAAGAATCGACACGCTTGAAGGAGATCAATGAAAAGATAATAGTAAGAGCAGTGAATAGGAAAAAGACAGAAGGTGATGTCCACCAATGTGTTCCAAACCACTCTTCTAATACACCTGAATGATGTACCATTCCTGAACTTAATCTTGTACCAGACATTACATCACCTATGATGATCATGTAGACGATGAGTAATCCAAGATTATTAACAATCACACAAATCTGCAATAACGTTCTAGCACTACCACCAAATGAATCTTCAACCAACCAATCCATGAAAGATTGATTTATACAAGGTTCAGGATATGAAGTTCCATTATCCCAAACAAGTTCATCGTTCTACGGAAGGGGTTTGTCAGGAATGATGTGTTTGCCGACTAGAAGACCCATACCAGCACGAGTACGAAGAGATGAAGCAATGGATCTACCGACTAAACCATTTCTTCCTCCTCCACCTAGTAAATCATGGTATCAGATCGTTCATTCATCGTCGACTTACTAATCACGAGATATCAAAACTTGTTGAATCAACTGAAATACAAGCATGGATTGATCGCGAAAGCAGGAATCCAAAAATCAATCATTAAGGACGCACACGTTACTGCCGTTGGAAACCAGGAATTTGATTTTCGTAGAAATTAATTTTGATCTTTAAATCCTAATCTTCCATATTCATCCCAAGTCTACTTATCACCTCTGCCGTTACAACTCTTTTCACCCGTAAGAATGAATTCCACCACTCGTGAATTGAGGCAGTGGATTATTCAACACCAGCTGTCCATCCAACGGTTTACGTTCGTCCTGGAGGAGTAACGCTCGATGATGTTCTTCCTTCTTCTCTTTAAAATCTTTAGCTTCCTGATACCATTTCCATGGAAGAAGAGATAGCAGGACATCTCACGGGTTCCCGAACACAATCCATTCTCTAATGCGACTCTGTTTTGTCCCTATCATCCATTAATGAAGTCATCATCATCTTCGAAAACAAGAACCAAAACCCAAAAAGGTAAACCTAATAAACCCAATGAAGACATTCTTCCTGGAAATGTTCTCAACTGTCGTCGAATCAAAGATGGAAATTTTTTATCTGACCAAGATCATTCAGAAAAGGAATTTGATTGGTGGAGGAGTTGGTGATTTCGAGTATTATGTGGATTTGAAAAAATATCAGATATTGGAATAATCTGATTATACTGGATATTATTTTCTTCGTTGAAAAAAAATTAAACCCTTTGTTTAATAACAATAAATTTCTTCAACCCATGAATTATTTTTCGTTTTCATTGTTACAGCAAGATCACATATCGAGTTAAGATTGTTGGAATAATATTCCTGTAACAGTGAGCAAACCAAACAAAAACTTCAAATAGATTAAGCGCTAAAACAAAGCAGCAGACTTCAGACAATCACACACACACAGAAGATGGAGTCGCCTGTTCAACAGACTTCCCTTAACTCGATATTTGTCGGGTACACCTCTTAGAAAGAGTGTTGCTATACCCCTAGTGAGGACAAATCGAATCCAGGATAAAACCACCTGATACCAACACCAGGATAAAACCACCTGATACCAACACAGTTAGCAAAATTTGTTGGCCTGCGAACTTAACAGCAGAAGAAGAAGAAATAAAAATTTACGCTACGTGCTCAAAACAAAGCAAGAGGAGGGGAAAAGTCAACAGGATAGTAGCTGCGACTGGGGTAAGTTAAAAATGAAATTTTTCTTTTTCTTTTATAGGCAAATTTGAGAGAAGAGAATTAAATTGTATTTATGAAAAATCTTTTTATTTAATTTCCATAAATTCCCATAAATAATAAAACGGTTTTTAATATTTATTATAGGAATTTAAAATAAAATAAAATAAAAAACATTAAGTCTTGATAGGCACACGCTGCGCACACGTCGAGCTCACGCCGGGCACTCGTCGGGCACATGCCAGCTCACGCAAAAACACACGCACGCATACGCAAACTCCGCAAGTCAGCGGCCCGCGTGCTTCGATGCGAAGCACCGCACATGTGTGAGTTTTCCCACTAGCCCATTCCCTTAGTCCATATCCAATACACAAGTTCTTTCCCTTAGGTGCAACCTTTGTGGTAATATGGATAGACTTCATCCTTGGTTTGTCCAATGTGGGACAAACCAAATGTTTCTCATTCACATAGAAGTGAAAAATGGATTTGTTATTTCCACCCCCAATATAGACTAGTAACCCTTTGGTCCCATCAAGATAAATTAGGTAATTAAATAATTTTTTGTAATAAATCACTTTTTAATTCTGACATCTTCTTTTTTTTTCACGTTTTTTTCTACGGCGTCAAGTTCACCAAATCCTCAAGATTTTGAGGATATTATTAATAAAATGAGTAAACTGCTTAACAATCCAGAAATAGTTGAGTTTGAAGATGAATAATCATCTATCGAGACTCCAACTAAATGAAACAGATGTTTAGTCTTCAAAATGATTTCAGGAAGAGGCTACGTGTTTGTGATTCTAAAAGAAATGTTATCTAAAGCTTGGAGACTTTTGGAAGATTTTTTCATCTCATATCTAGGGGGTACATATATATATGACGAGATTTGAACATCTATGTGATTTGTTCAGCTATATACGCCATGGTCACTGAACAATAAGTTGAATTTAATCGAAAGAAGAACCAAAGCATACCCTAATCTTACCCTACTCAATGGGGAATTCGACGCTAGAATAACCCCAATCAATAATCGTAACGTCATCCATATGAAATGTCCATTTAAATCATGGTTCCGGAAGTTACTATCAAGATCAGATAGTTGGCCAATCAAGCATAATATACCATATGAATGATTCCTTCAATATAAATAGTATATATAATATCAAAACAGTGAACCATACCGCCCTATTAAATAATATTAAAACGGTGAAGAATATCATACTACTATCGACATTGTATATAACATTGAAACAGTGAAGAATGTTGCCCTATTTAAATTAATAAGAAGCTTTGGAAAATCACAGACCCTCTTTCTGGGAAGGGGGTGGACACCATACTCGTAAATAAAAAAAAACTTAATGATTAGAAAAAGATTATAAAGTTCCCACCTTAACAAATGTTATGTCACTTTTACCTCGGCTTCTTCGATCCACAGGTTCACCATTCGTATGAAATGATCGACTAACAAGCATTACAAAAAGAAGTATATTAGAAAATAACCAGAAAGTTCAAAGTAACTGCAATGCTACAATTTTACTAATACAACAATTAATCTATAAGTTTGATCTACTCGCCAACGAGGTTTGGAAAAAGGACTTTGCTAGTTTGGGTCGTTGCTAGTTTGGATAAGCAATACTAAATTGGTTAACCAACCATTACAACTCACTACAATGACTCCAGTCTCTAAAACGATTTGGTTAGGGTTAATCACTCAAATAAATTTAAAATATCTCATTGATCTTTCTGACTCGCTAATACCCTAATAATCCAGTCACTGAAAGTAATGCATTATCGTGAATTGCATGTATCTATATTTGACTATATCATTACGTACATCTTCAATCTTCAACACGACAACACCGTATAACCATTATGACCCTTGAAAAAATCAATTTAAATTGAGATTTAGTTGAATCACTTAATGTCTCAAACTCATAGAATTCCACTGCAGATACATATAAGACAAAATCTATATCTACTACCAATATAACTTCATTGACATACATTTCAGTAAGATAAAATCAAGTGTTCTAGAAGTGAATCCTATCCGAGTGTCTCAAAATTTCTACAGTAGTCTCATGACTCGTGTTACCACAATATACTCAGAAATCAGAACATTCTAATGGTTTATTGAAGAGTTGTCCACATTACCACACGACCACTTTCAGTACGGATATATAAAATTCAGTCACGGTTGACTCAAACTTTGGGGTACCTAAAATGTTTTTAAGATACTCTTGAAATTTTTACCACAGGTTAATTACATTATAGTGAATAACATGCTAAATTTTTAGTTTAATCCGATAAACAAGCAATGAGAAATGTTGTTCAGGGTTGCAATCCTGCACATTGCGGTCACCATTTATTATGTAACACTCCAAACTTTTATTTTTGGTTTAACCACGTCCATTAACTAAATTCTGCGCTTAGAATGCCTAAAACTATAATACTAAAGTATTTCTAACGCTTTTAAGTTGGCCCATAGTATTGATGCTAGGTGTATCTAGTGATGATTATGGAAATATTTGGTTTCTCCTATACGGCTACACATGTAAACACAAACTTAGCATGCTTTGCCGCTTGCAAGAAAGAAAATAAAAAGAGTTTATTTTGGGGGATTTTCTTTTATGGGATTTTTGATCCTCCCCTTATATGTTTTTGACTCCTGCATCTCCACTGTTTTTCAACAAGAAACTCTTGATAAGCTTTTCTATATTCATTCAAATCACCTCTTTATTTGTTATGGTGAAATTTTGTGGAATTTATGGTCAACATTTGAGAGAAACTAACAAGGGTGTATGATGGATCCTTAAGAGTTATTTTAGAGTTTCAAAGGATCAGGAACATTAGGTATGAATCATATTTAGCTGTGGATAAGATTTGCTGAAGGTTTTGGCTTCTTTTCATAGTTATGAAAACAACCAAGGATGTGTGTCCTTTCTGTTGAGATGGGGTGTTGAATGATGAAGATATTAGTGATTTAAGAGATTGAATAGGTTTAGGATTGTTGTGTTGTACTAGAACTCAAAATTTGCAGGTGAAGAAAATGTTAAAGAGTAGCTCAATGCAACAAGGAAAAACTCACCATCTCAAGCAAATATAAATAAATATTGCACATATGTTCGAGGAAATGCTCGAAAGAAGAGAAAAATGGCAAGAAGTTCTTATCACTTTCCTTGCATGTTTTTATGAATTTTGATGTGTTGAATTTATAAAAGTGGTTTCACTGATAGTTATATATTTTACGAAATTTTCCCTTAGCTACATCTTGTCTGCTTGAGCACAAAATATAAGAAGACAAGAAAATAACTAGAATTCAAAAGGAGGGTTTCCGTTTAATCATGTGGGTATATCAATTTTGGAATCCATTTTTGTTTATATGCGTCTTTAGAAATTATGAACTAATTTCTTTAGCTAGGGGAGGGAGAAATGAAATCTATAGTTTATTTGAATTTTACTTGCTAGCATGTTTGCCTGCTTAACATTCACTCCTTGTATTACGCATAATCCAGTTATTTTACAGGGCATAATCTTGTATGTCGGAGCCGTGATTACTTTTGGTTTGGATGGATAGTTATACGTATATATATGGTGATGGTGACGAAATGGAGTACCACCACCGGTTGTTGTACCATCATTTTGGTTTTTTTATGTTGATACTTTTAATTGATTCTTAATGATCAATATCTGGTTCTATTACTGTTTCTCATGGGATTTCTCTTGTTGTTTATTTACATCTCTTTTGACAAGTTATTTATTTGATGATTTATTTTTGGAACACTGAGTAGCCGATATGATTTGATTAGTACATTATATATGCTGTTGAATTAGTTTAAAAGTTGGAGATTTATGTGTGGAGAAGGAACTCTTGCATAATAATTGTCAATTTATTATGTTTGTGGACAAATATGGAGATGTACATGAGAGTGCATTTTCCCTTGTTTGTTGATAATTCTGTTGGAGCTAGGGCTTAGTCGTTAATTCGTTGGAGATATTATATTTTTATAATAAAATAAAGGGAATCATATGTAGAATTCGACAGCTAACGGTGTCTGATACTCGACTATTCTGGCTGGAGATATTATATCTTTATAATAAAATAAAGGGAATCATATGTAGAATTCGACGACCGTTGAAGTATTAAAGCAACGGTTGCCTGCTTAGAAAGTAGTTAAATCAGTATACATGCTTGAAAACTCAAATTTGTCCGAATAATTTGAAAATCTATTTTCTCAAGAAGCGTATGAGAAAGTTGTTTTTTCAAGCGGGTTGCAACCCGACCCTTCGGAAGCAAGATTTTGTTGGTCCGTTAAAATTGGTATCAGAGCGGTTCCAGTTTCAACATATGCATTTGGAAATCACCGGTTTTCTGCTCGTGCAACGACTACTGGTAAGTCTCTTTACTTCTAAGATTTATTTTGAATTTTGGAAACAATTTTTTTTTAGGGGTAATGGTGTGACACTTTGATAGCCAAATTCTGCATTTAGAATGCCTAAAACTATATTACTAAAGTGTTTCTC
Source organism: Papaver californicum (assembly GCA_023531435.1). Taxonomy (NCBI): domain Eukaryota; kingdom Viridiplantae; phylum Streptophyta; class Magnoliopsida; order Ranunculales; family Papaveraceae; genus Papaver; species Papaver californicum. The sequence goes on from JAJJMC010020031.1 coordinate 12,748,162, forward strand.
ACGCTTTTAGGTTGGCCCATAGTAGCGATGCTGGGTGTATCTAGTGATGACTATGGAAATATTTGGCTTCTCCTACACGGCTACGCATGTAAATACACACTTAGAATGCTTTGTCACGTGTCTAGAAAGGAAATAAAAAAAAGTTTATTTTACCTGGCCATTTTAAGGACTATTTAAAATTAATTTAGGACGACTAATAAAATAAAATAAGATCACTATGAAGTAATGTTAATATATTTCTTATTCATATATTTTTTTAATGGCTAATCTATCCTTGTTTAATCAGGTGTTGATTAATTAGTTAATTAATTTGGTTAATTGAGATAGAAATTGAGAGTGTTTTAGATTGATTTTTTTGAGTTATAGTTTTGTACAATTGGTAGTCTAGTGATTTTTATTCCTACCGATTGTACATAATTCCTAGATTGATTTTTGGATTTTGATGTCATAATCGGTAGTTTAATGGAGTACCATAACTACTGATTATAGGTGTCGTCCCAAAAATGAATTTCTCAAAACTTACAAAATTTCTAACTCTTCTTCTTTCACAATCGGTAAAAATTGAAATTTTATATCTTCCGATTGTAGCCAGAATTGAATTAAACTTTAAAATTTTAAACTTTGTAATCTGTAGTTTAATATCTACCGATTATACTGTTTTTTTTGTCCAGGATTTTTCTTGCCATAATCGATGGTAAGTGAACATAAATAACTACCAATTATGGTTAATCGGTAGTACGGTAAATTAATAACTACCGATTGTATTTAATCGGTAGTATATAAACATAGTTATCTACCGATTATGCAGATTGTACTTCACATCTAACTTCATAATACTACTTCAACATCCAAAGAAAAACTTGTCGAAAATAACTTACTACATATTGTTCATAAAACTTGTTTAAAAAAACTAAAAACATTCGAAAAAAATGAAACAAAACACATCATAGAAATTCAAAGTGATCAATCTTATTGATCTCATGAAATTCTTCCACTCCTTGTTACTCTCGACTTGGTCTTAGTTTCAACCTTCTTCTTCTTCTTCTACTCCTTCCCCTTAGGATCAGCAACAACTTTCATCATCCTCAACTGGACCTATGTACTCTCCAACTTCGTTGTAGTATGGGTTGAGGGGAAGTCCTTTTCCCTGAAAAAGAGTCGAGGATCAAAATCCGGATCGGCCTCTATCGTTCGAATCATTTCTGCCTCAGATCCTTCATCCGAAGATGGAAGTTCATCGAAGTTGAGGGGATTGTCAGTACTGTTGAACAACAATCAGGATCGTTTATCATTTGATATATTTGTACATAGAAACTCCTTTCGGCAAATTGAAAAGAGGACGAGAAAGCAATTCAACCTTTCGAGCCGGAGAAAGACCTTCATCTTCATCCATAACCCTAATGAACATACCCAAACATTGATTATTAACTAACTACACAATAGCTATTATAAAAATAAACAAAAACACATAATCGGTAGTTACAATTGTGAAATATCAACCGATTACACACAATCGGTAGGGCGTGTTTTCAGTATATGTCTGATTATATAATTGGTAGATACAATTATGCAATATCTACCGATTGTGCATGATGTTCTTCAGGAATGAAACTCGAGGCATAATCGGTAGATAAAGTTCGTATGATTTCTACCGATTATAAAAAAAATTATCATGATTTCTTCAAAGTAATGACTAAAAACATAAAAGTTCGATGTAACTTACTTTCCCTTTCCCTTCTTTGATTGTGTAGGAAATTTTTTTGGTCGGAGGGTCATATCGTCGGAATAAGTTGACGAATTGATTTCAATGATTTTGGACTCCCCGATCACCATCTTTTCCTTTCCCTTCTTTGATTGTTTAGGTAAAGTTTTTGGAGCCATTTTCAATGGAGAATGAGAGTAAAGGGAGTAGAAAAATCGGTAGAGGAGAAGAAATGGAAAAGGAGTCTGTTTTAGTCGTGAATAGGTAGAGGTAGAGAAGGAAATGAGAAGAAAAAGAAGCGTGAATAGGTAGAGAAGAAGAAGAATTAGGTTTTGGTTTCTGTTTATAAGCCTGGCGTTTTACACTATTATTATATTAATTATTATTTTACAATGTCTTGGAAAATTCCCTTCAGCTTAAGCGGCATGGACGAAGCTTAAACGGTGAATCTGTCCATCACCTTAATGATATTGAAATGAGCTTCGTAACGGTAATTTGATCGTTTCAATCGTCGCCATTCCTCGAGAGATCTCGCTATAACTTCATCATTAGTTTCACCCCTCAAACGATATCGATTGAAAAGATAAGTTAAATTCACAAATGGATCAACTTCTCTGCCTATAGAATGAAATTGACAAAAAAGATCAGCTCTATTACGGTTATTGGGGTTCCCGGTTTCAACACAAAAATGTTCATGAAAACTCTCCAAATAACTCATACTCATTACACCATTTTGCCTACGTTCTTCTCCTCGCCTCGGATGGAATTGCACATAGCGCCTACATAGCGATAAATCTTCCTCTACCGTGAACGGTTGAGCCATTAATCCATACGATGATTTCTTCGATGTTGGAGAGTTAAAATGTATTGGAGGTGCATAAATGAGAAGAGGTCACCCTACTTATATAGATAAGAGTCTTAACGACTTTTTTTTTCCAAAAAAAAAGTCGTTGAGGCCTGGTGTAACAAGAGTGTACAGAAAATATGTACACTAAGTTCGTACGATTATTCAACATTTTGAACATACATAATCAGTAGTTTAAAAAATTCTTAAACTACCGATTATGCATTTTCAAAATGTTGGAATTTTAAAAAATTTTGCGATTTTCAATTTGGGGCGACATACATAATCGGTAGGTTAAAAAATTCTTAGCCTACCAATTATGCATTTTCAAAATGTTGGAATTTTGATTTTTTTTTCGATTTTCAATTTGGGACAACATACATAATCGGTAGTTTAAAAAATTCTTAAACTACCGATTATGTATGTTGCCCCAAATTGAAAATCGAAAAAATATCAAAATTCCAACATTTTGGACATGCATAATCGGTAGGCTAAGGATTTTTTAACCTACCGACTGTATATGTTGCACCAAATTGAAAATCGCAAATTTTTTCAAAATTCCAACATTTTGAAAATGCATAATCGGTAGTTTTAAAAAAATTTAAACTACCGATTGTATATGTTGTCCCAAATTGAAAATCGCAAAATTTTTCAAAATTCCAACATTTTGAACATGCATAATCGGTAGGCTAAGAATTTTTAACCTACCGATTATGTATGTTGCCCCAAATTGAAAATCGTAAATTTTTTCAAAATTTCAACATTTTGAAAATGCATAATCGGTAGTTTAAATTTTTTTTAAACTACCGATTGTATATGTTGCCCCAAATTGAAAATCACAAAATTTTTCAAAATTCTAACATTTTGAACATGCATAATCGGTAGACTAAGAATTTTTTAACTTATGGATTGTTATCTACCGATTGTTGATGAACATACTTAATCGGTAGGTGATGTAAACCACTTATCTAGCGATTATAATTTCAAAATTTCAACAAAATAACTTGTTAAAAAGAACATAAAATCAATTGATAACTCACAAAAAGAACATAAAATCCTTTCAAATGTTAAAAATTAAACACCAGTAATGTTAAACACCAGAGACATATCCATAAAGTAAACAACCACAATCTAATTTCTAGGCATTTTGGTTTTGGTACGAGGACGACGAGCACCAGGGGCTAACAATCTTTCAGCATCAGCGGCATTGGCTTCACCCTCAGGGACATTTGCTTCAGCATCAACACTCGATGAATCGCGAGATCTTTTAGTTTGCTTTGCTGCTAGCCTCTTAGGCTTATTCGCAGATTTCTCCCCAAACTTGCTAGCATAGGCTTCATTATCAATGTTTTCAATGAGGTCTTTATGCTCTCTCATTATCTTCTCAATTGATCGAGGCACTCCCGCATTTATGCACCCAGCTATCTTCTTTGAGAAAAATGCAAACCTTTTTTTTTCCTGTTTTTAGGCGATAACAATCAAACGAGTATTATCTAAAATATTGAGCCGTAATACTAAAATCAAAATGAAATAACATTGTGTACCATCCTTTCATAACTAGAGGGTTTGTCTTTGATGATGCAAGTATATTCGGACACCCTGGTGGTCTTTACTTTGTCTTCACGGATCACATGAAGATGAGAATGTTGTCGGTACCATACTATATAGCGTGGATCTACTTCATCACCTCGGTTGACACGTATCCCCTCATTGATCATATATTGCATCCTGTTATTCCAATCTTCAATGGATGAGTTATCAGAGTAAACTACTGTGATAGAGTCCTTACCACAAGTAGATTTCTCGACGTCCAATTTGAACCTGCCGCGCATGTGACTCATAGGTTATTCTTGGACATAGCCGAGTTGACGCATCACCCTAGAGGCATTGTACATGACATATCCAGTGGGATGTCATGATAGACACATTTTAGTGTCTAAATTGCACTTTAGTTTCTATTAAGTTAGTATTCGATTTTGCGTTTATTACGTGTTTTTATGCTTTTGTAGGTACATTAGAAGAATAGAAATTGGGAAAAAATTGGCTCAAAAAGTGATAAAGGCACCCAAGGACAAGTGTTATTGGCACCCCAAGAATGGATAAGGGACACCCTAGAATCGGACGAGTCAACCCAGCGAGTCAGCGAGTTAACTCCGAGTCGCCGATCCAACTCATCGGGTTTCCTGTTTCAAACAGGAAAAGGAATTGGTTATCAGAAGTTACGAATTTTGTGGTTGTTTTCGACAATTAAAGGTAACCCATTGCAACTATAGTTCAGAGCAATCGAGAAACAGCAGAGAATCCCGGAAAATCATCTCGGAAAATCATGAACTTGGCCGGAATCCTGTTTCGATTGGGAATGGAATTTGTGAGTTGTTTGAGAGAGTTCTATTAGGTTTAGAACTCTCTCTAGGGTTTGTAGACCCTATATAAACCAAGAGAAGCGAAGAAAAATTACGACACAGCCTCAGAAATCAAATCAGAGAAATTCCGGCCAACTTGCGTCATCGCCGATCACCTGCTACTGCACCGGCCGGCGTGTTCTTCATCCAGCCATCATCGGAGAAGAAGACTCAGCAACATCTACATCTGTTGCTGATTCAAACTGTTCTGTTGCCTATTGTTTCGTTTCCTTTGTTGCTTAGACTTTTCTGTAACAGCTGAACCTTCTTCTGTAACGCATATACGCGTATCAAATCAGCTGTTACACCAATATTCAACCTTGTAATCGATATTTTGAGCAATGAAGAGATCCTTTGAGCAAGTTTTCTCCACTATGAGCTAAGTTTATTTACTGGGATGATGGAGGAGGTTTTTCTCTCAATTTTATGTGGTAAGTCTATTTTTAATTAATTATTTACAATTCTTTACTTGTTAAAACTGCATAGTTTCGAAATAGAAAAACGGTTTTCATTCAGTAGTGGTGTTTTTGTTTGATGGGTCATGATGGGTTGACAACCTCTGATGTCCCATGCTTGTGATTTACCTCTGCTTGTTTGCATAAAAACCTATTTTGGTAATATTTGAGCTTAATTTATTTAAAAGAATTGCATGATTAATCACATAAATTGTTGGAAATAACTGAGTCCTGATTTCTGGTTATCTCCATATTTTCTAAAAATCATCTGTAGTTTATTTTCCTGATTTTTATTAGTTTAGATTAAATCCATTATTTTCTAAAATCATTACCTTCACAAGTTCGAGAATCGAACACTTTATTTACCACTTTTAAAACTACATCATGTCACAAGGGTCCATAGTAAAACGACAACTCAGACCTTCTCGCTATATGACCACTAGCTCGGTCTTCCATGTATGGATCAAAACATACATCTTTGGACGCCATCGAGTCTAATTTCCTCCTCAAAGAAATCAACTCCTGCTCCTTAGACCCTGAATGGTTGTTGTCAAAGATGTATTTTGTTTCTCGGGGTGTTCCTTTCTCCCATGCCGGATTCTCTTTGGCCAACTCGATGGACGGGAGTTGTCATAGATCCATGTCTAGTGAACATATCAAACAAAGTATGAGAAAATTGATTCTTAAAAGAGAAAAAAATAAATAACAATCAAACCATCAATAGAGTTACCAAAACACCTGTAGTAGGCTCACGTTCCCGACAATTTGGCTAGTTAATTCCCTTGATGCCTTTCTCAACTCTTCCATCAAGAACGCATGACATGCGGTGCACCACGAATAGTCACGAACTTTGTTGAGAGGATGCAAAAGTTGTAGAAGGTTGGCGTCGACCCGGTTGCCACTAGCATTAGGGAAAATGACACATCCCAAAACACAGAGAAGATATGCAGTGGCTGCAGCATTGACTTCGTCATCGCTAAACTCTGGATTCATTTCTTCTTTAGCCTCTGTGCCTTTGAACATTTTCATCAGTTGAACCATGCTGAACTGTCTGGTTTTGTAAGGAAAGCACCGTTTGAACTCATCGTCGGATGTCGCTCGATCCCAACCAATGCACTTCTGAGTGTAAAAATAAAGTTGTTCCCAGCTTAACTGCTTCACATAATCAAACTTGACCGCCGTACCATGGTCAGCGAGACTTAAAATCTGGACAACATCATCGAGGGTGATCGTCATCTCTCCCCACGGCATGTGGAAGGTATCAGTCTCAGGATACATCCTCTCCATGAAGGATGATATCGACACCCGGTCATTATGTAACATTGAATTCTCGGCAGCCGTAGATAACCCCGAGTTCGGTATAATTTGATTGAACCGTTCACACTCACCATCTAACGGCCAATCTTTCATCTTTGTTGGTGCACCCGTAGGTTTGAGTTGACGAACCGCATCAGAATGGTCCTAATATACACGACGAATTAAAAAGTAAGTAAAATAACATTTAACACTTCTACGAATAAAAAGACAATATGTTGAGAATTGTGTTTTATAATTATTACCTCAGTTGAGTAAATTTCTTTCGCCCAAGAGTATTTGTACCCAAATAATAGATCTCCTTCATCTCTTGGTAACCAGGGATTTGGCCTTCTTGTATACCCTTCATCTTCAAAGAGGCGGGGACCTTGTGTCCTCCTTTCTTCTTAAATGGCTTCTTTGTACCACTTCTTTCTCCTTCTCTACCACTTGGTTCTCCTTCATCTTGGCATTTATCTTGTGGAGCACTTGGTTCTCCTTCCTTCTTGGTTTCTACTTCTTGGAACACTTGGTTGAGTTCCTCCGGTGATAACAATTCCGCTAGCGCCCGTTTGTCTTCTTGCACTAGCAGTTACTTTCTTACCCCCTTCATGACGAGGCCCCGAAAGAATTGTATCGTGGGAATGCTTAGATCTCTTTTCCATAAAAAAATAAAAGAAAAAACAATTATTTCCAACAAGACACCGTTTAATTACTACATAATCGGTAGACAAAGTACATTAAACTCAACCGATTGTTCATAATCTGTAGTCAAAAAAACAAAGTAACTACCGATTGTGCATAATCGGTAGCTCGGGTTCTACATTATCTACCGATTGTGCATAAAAAATAGAACAGAAAATTCTAACCTATGGACACACATACAACCGGTAGTTACATAAAAAAATTAACTACCGATTATGTGTAAATTTTGGTACAAGAGGACAACCGGTAGTTAGTGACTAAATATAACTACCGATTATGTAGTATGTTTTGAGGAATCACTAACTTGCATAATCGGGAGTTTAACCCTATACGAAACTACCGATTATGTGTAAATTTGGGTCCAGGAATATAATTAGTATTTAATGACTAAATATAGCTACCGATTGTGTAGTATGTTTCGAGGAATCACTAACTTTCATAATCGGGAGTTTAACCCTATACGAAACTACCGATTATGACTAAATTTTGGTCCAGGAATATAATCGGTAGTTAATGAATAAATATAACTACCAATTATGGTCGATGTTCATGATTAATGAAGAACACTAACATAATCGGTAGTTAAAAACAAACACGAAACTACTGATTATGACATATAACCTAAAACCCTAGATATTCTATTGACGATTTCATTCGATTGAAGCAAAATAAACACAAATAATGGTAAACCCTTACCTTTTTGGAGCCGTTATAAAGTTCTGGAGAGGCTGATTGTCGGAATCAGTCTCCGTTTTTAGGTCATCATCTTCGTGTTCTTCACTATGTTCTTCAACGATCTCTCTATTTCTTATTCTCTCGGAAAAATTCGGCCAATAGTATTAGCAGATTGACGGGTTGTTTGCCTTTTTATTGCCATCTTTATATTGTAATTACGACGATGAATTGGTTTACGATTATACGATGAATTGGTTTACGATTAATCGGTTTACGATGAATTAGATTGTGCCACAATCGGTAGTTTGAAAACAAGAGAAGAAGAAGAGAAAATAGTGAGAATCGGTAGAGAAGAAGGTGAGAATGGTAAAGGTTTAGATTTTTAATCTTTTATTAGTGAAAGGGTTAATGCCAATTGTTTGATTACTAAGAGGATATATAGGTATTCTTACATACCATTAGGTTATCCCATATCCACATCCATGGGATGGGTTTGAAATAGTCGTCCCAAATTGGTTTTGGATAGCCCTCAAAATGGCTAGGTTATTTCGGGGGATTTTATTTTATGGGATTTTTGATCCTCCCCTTCTCTGTTTTTGCCTCATGCATTTCAGCGTTTTTCAACAAGAAACCCTTGATAAGAATTTCTATGTTCATTCCAACCACCTCTTTATTTGTTATGGTGGAATTTTGTTAAGAAATTTTATGGAATTCATGGTCAACATTTGAGAGAAACTAACAAGGGTGTATGGTGGATCTTTAAGAGTTATTTTAGAGTTTCAAAGGATCAGGAACATTGGGTATGAATCATATTTAGTTGTGGACATGATTTACTGAAGGTTTTGGACTTGTTTTCGTATCCATGAAAACAACCAAGGATGTGTGTCCTTGCTGTTGAGATGGGTGTTGAATGACGAAGATATTAGTGATTTAAGATATTGAATGGGTTTAGGATTTTTGTGTTATACTTGAACTCAAAATTTGCAGGTGAAGAAATTGTTAAGAGTAGCTCAATGCAACAAGGAAAAACTCACCATCTCAAGCAAAGATAAATAAATATTGCACATATGTTCAAGGAAATGCTCGAAAGAAAATAAAAATGGCTAGGGGTTCTTATCACTTTCCTTGCACGTTTTTATGAATTTTGATGTGTTGAATTTATAAAAGTGGTTTCACTGATAGTTATATAATTGATGAAATTTTTCGTTAGCTACATTTTGTCTGCTTGAGCACAAAATATAAGAAGACAAGAAAATAACTAGAAAAAAAAAGGGTTTCCGTTTAATCAAGTGGGTGTATCAATTTTGGAATCCACTTTTGTTTATATGCGTCTTTAGAAATTTAGAACTAATTTCTTTAACTAGGGGAAGGAGAAATGAAATCTATAGTTTATTTGATTTTTACTTGCTAGCATGTTTAGGAATGTTCATGGCCGGTTTCGGTTCGTTTTCTGGCCAAACCAAAACCGAAACCGGTATAGTCGGTTTTCCAAAAACCTTTCCAAAACCGTTCCATTTACCACCGGTTCGGTTCTTAGTCGGTTTCTTTCAGTTTCGGTTTTTTCCATCCGGTTTCGGTTAACCGGCTGGTTGTGTCAGTTTCATGAAACTGACAGTACAAAATTCAGAAAAAACCAAAAAAACAGACATTTTTACATCCATTCTTCATAAAATTCCTGCAGACATTTAAGCAATAAAAACAACATAAAATTCCTGCATACTTGGAACACAAATACATCCAAAAAATTCACAATTGTTTGCACACAATTGAAACAACATAAAATTCCAAACAAACTTGTTTGTTGCCTGTTGTTGTTGTTGTTGTTGTTGCTGTTGTTGTTGTTGCTGTTGTCTATTGCCTGTTGCTGCTGTTGCTGTTGTCTGTTGCCTGTTGTTGTTGCTGCTGTTATTGTTGTTGTTGTTGTTGTTGTTGCTGCTGTTGTTGTTGTTGTTGCTGCTGCTGTTGTCTGTTGCCTGTTGCTGTTGTTGCTGTTGAAGTAAGCCCTAGGTTTCTGATCTTTGAGGAAAGCTTGCACATAACCAATTTCAATCAAATACAAGTGATTCTGAATTGCTCAAGAAGGATAACAAATTTGAGAAACAACAAAAACATATAGAAATTACATCAATCAACATGAACAAGTAGTAGAAATTACACTTACATCATATTAGTTATTAGTTATCACAGAGAAACTATCCTACACATATATGTTGTTAACTAGTCAAAGTGATTTATGTAAGTAAAACAAAACAAGACTGATAGTTCTTTCCAGAATTCAGAAAGCAGAAAAAAATGGTTGTAAATGAGATAAATGAAGGTTAACATATCACTGATTCATTATGTTTGGTGTTGACATGATTTCAAAAAAAAAAGGGTCTACATAAATTTAAAGAGTTGAACTCAGCGGAATCTTCAATGAGAATACAAACCACAAAGAAGCAACAACTCAAACAACTTCCAAAGGCATAAAATTAAATTGAATCTAAACAAGTTCAACAAAGAAAACAGACAATAAAGTCAAAATAAAAAATTATCAACGCTTTGAAACTACAAATTAGGTCAAAATCAAACATGATTAAGCAACAAAATTTAGGGTTTATACCTGACGATAAATCAACTATCCACAAAGTTAGGGTTTTCGATTTCAGAAACAATTTTTTTTCTAGGGTTCTGAAAATTTCAAAGTTGGGTTTACAGATCTAAATTTCTGGTAGATGGATTTTGTTTAAAATATTAGGATTTAGAAGTATAAGGTCTTGATTTATGGTTTTTGTGAAATCATAGCAGCTCTCATTTGGTTCTCGGTTATGAAAAAAAGAAGGTTTTGGAAAGATTGGTCTTGAGAGAGACGGCTGGAGGGCTGGAGGTGGAGGCTGCTGCAAAAGAAATTTGGAAGAGAAGATCGGAAATGAGAATTAGGTAAGAGGCGCCTTATATATGAAGGTTAATGGAAGGTGTAGATTTAATCTATCAAGATCTATATCAACGGTCTAAATTACTCGGTTTTCCATGGTATAACGGTTCATTTTTTTGTCAAACCAAAACCGAAACCATGACTATCGGTTCCTAGGTTTTTTTTTCCAAAACCGTTCCATTAACAAACGGTGCGATTCGGTTCGGTTTCCGCGGAAACCCGTTACCATGTACAGCCCTAAGCATGTTTTCCTGCTTAACATTCATTCGTTGTATTACGCTATAGTCCATCTATTTTATAGGGCGTAATCTTGTATTCCGGAGCCGTGATTACTTTTGGTTTGGATGGATTGTTATATATATATGGTGATGGTGACGAAATGGAGTACCACCACCGGTTGTTGTACCATCATTTTGGTTTTGTTTATGTTGATACTTTTAATTGATTCTTAATGGTCAATATTTGGTTCTATTACTGTTTCTCATGGGATTTCTTTTGTTGTTTATTTACATCTCTTTTGACAAGTTATTTATTTGATGATTTGTTTTATGAACCCTGATTTGAACACTGGGTAGCCGATATGATTTGATTAGTACATTATATATGTTGTTGAATTAGTTTAAAAGTTGGAGATTTATGTGAGGAGAAGGAACTCTTGCATAATAATTGTCAATTTCTTGTTTATGTGTACAAATATGGAGAATGTAAATGTGAGTGTGTTTTCCTTGTTTGTTGATAATTCTGTTGGAGCTAGGGTTTGGTTGTTAATTCGTCAGTAACCCGGAAGACCGTTAGTTATAACTGTGGCTGGTATCCAATTATTTTGGCAGGAAATATTGTATTTTTACAATAAAACGAAAGGAATCATATGTACGATTCGATGACTGTTAAAGTATAAAAAGAATGGTTGCCTGCTTATAAAACAGTTTGGATAAGTCATTATACATTTGCTTGAAAAATCAAATTGGTCTGAATAATTTGAAAATCTGTTTTCTCGAGTGGCGTATCAGAGAGTTGGAGTTTTCCAAGCGGGTCGTAACCCAACCATTTGGATGTAAGATTTTTCTGGTCCGTTACAAACCAATCTTTTCAGTAGTAATTCTGACCAGATCTTCATGAAACTTATATCCTACATATGTCACATAATGAAACATGACATGCTCAATTTTCATCATAATCCAACCACTGGATCTAATGATATTAAAAGATAAAAAACATAAATTTGAGGGTCTTCAAGTGGAAAAGAGAAAATGATAAATTCTCTTCAATACCACATGAATTAGCTGAAACTACACAAACTCATACCGTATATTTACATGATCTTGAAGTTTGAAAAATAAATTATGATAAATTCCCAAATACTATAAGAGCCCTAATCGGAGAATTTAACAATTTCAAGTAAGACCAATTGAAATTAAATTTCTAAAATTTGAATTGCCCCTTATTTGAAAAGGAAGAACAACATCAATTATGGACAAAGATTTAAGGAAGGGTGAAACTGAAATTGAGAAAAATAAGTTTTCCTTTACCTCTTTGCTATTCCAAGTCCAACATTTCACTATAACAATACCATAGTAACGAAATTCATTTTATAGAATCACTAATTTCTCCATTGCTAGAGATAAAAGAGATGGAAGAAGAAGGGAGAATAAAATGACGCCGAGTTCATATTTGTGTTATTTTTATTTTTTGAATCTCAAAGAAATTCACAATCCTTGACGGTTCCTTTGGCAAACACGTGTGTGAGGATTAATCCAATATTGTCACATAATTTTACACTTGATTTAAACCTACTAATATCTAATATTAGTTCTTTTTAAACTAAACCTATAAATTAAGGTCTATCCTTTTACAAAAGTAGTAGTAGCACGTATTAGCTTTAGTATAAATAACACTAATACTACTAATACATATTATATTTTCTGATGTATATACAAAGTATATTTATATTTTTTGTAGTAAATACGGAGGAAGAGTAAATATTATTACTATATGTGTTGGTACAGAAGATACCACAACCGAATATAACTATAGTTTATTTATAGACGTGATTGCATGACTAGCTAAAACAAATTTATGACACCTAATGAACAAGTGTCTTTAATACTAAACTTAGACTCAATTACTTGTCAACGAGGAAGAAAAAGATAATCATAAATGATGAATCGCCCATGGAGTGGAATATATATATTTTTGTAGTGGGTCATCCACCAATGTTCGTATTTGTATAACACTCCCCCTTGATGACCATCATTATAAGTATGTTCACTCATTAAAACATTATCGTTAAAAACCCAATGGGACAAAATCCAGACGAAGGAACAAGAGTACAACAAAGATATCTTAGAACAATGTTGAACACGCATATGCTGCCTCATTAAAACCTTTACAAGGAAAACCCAGAGAGACAAAAACTTGACAAAGGAAATGCATCGGTTTATGGTCCATAACTCCCCCTTAACAAAATCTCCATCAATTTGTCTACTTGTATATGTGGTACATTCCGATTTCATAAACCAACTTCCGGAAGAGCTTATTCGGTAATGACTTGGTGAACAGATCAACATAATTCCCACAAGATTGCACCTTATGGATATCAATCTCGTTGTTTACCTGGAGGTGGTGAGAATGAAATAAATTTCGGCGAAATATGCTTCGTTTTATCACCTTTGTTGTAGCTCTCTTTAGTTTGTGTTATGCAAGCCGAGTTGTCTTCAAAAATTATTGTTGGCATGCCAATAATGGATGGTAGACCACAAGAGCTCCTGATATACTCGATTAATGATCGTAACCACACATACTCTCTACTTACCTCATGTAGAGCGATTATTTCAGAGTGATTTGAGAAGGTACCTCACATGTTCTGCTTACAAGATCGCCATGAAATTGCAGTGCCTCCGCTAGTGAAGACATATCTTGTATGGGAAAGTGCCTTGTGGGGGTCCGAGAGGTAACCAACATTTGTGTAACCCTAAATTCTTGAGAAGCCTTTTGAGTCTTTCCAGTAGAATAATCCTACATACGTAGTTCCATGCAAGTAACGAAAAATATGCTTTACTCCAGTCAAATGTCTCTTTGTTCGCGCAGAGATATACCTGGTTAACAAGTTTACTACAAAAGAAATGTCATGTCTAGTATATTGAGACAAATACAATAACCCACCGATAGCACTCAAATATAGCACTTCCTGACCAAGGAGGGGTTCTCCTTTTATTTAGGGTGAAACAGATATCTTTGAGATCAAAATATCTTACAACCATCAGTGTGCTAAGCAGATACGATTTTACATATTGAAGCGCTTAATACGTTTCTATGTGTACGCTGACTGATGGACAAAAATTTCTCTTTCATAATGCTCGAGTTGTAGACCATGATAAAAAAATTTTTTACCAAGATCTTTCATCTCGAACTCCTTCTTTCAACATTTTTGTGTTTTGGAGAGCTCTTCAGGAGTTCCAATAAGATTGATGTCATCTACATATACAACAATTATAAAAAATCAAGTGTTTTCCTTTTTAATGAAAATATATGGGCATATAGGATTGTTTACATAACCCTGACCTAACAAGTACATTCACTTAGACGATTGTACCACATTTATCCAGATTGTTTCAAACCATTCAAGGTTCAATTTAGTTTTTGTGAACACGTGACATGGTTTTTCTGCTGATATCTGAAAACCTTCAGGGATTTTCATATAGATATCCATATCCAGTTTTACATACAAATACGCATTAACCAGTTCCATTAGATGCATGCCAAGTCCTTCATGGACTACGAGACTAATCAAACACCGAAAGGTAATTGCATCCATTACAGGAGAATATGTTTCCTCGTAATCAATCCCCGGTTTCTACGAGAAACCTTGTGCCACTAATATCGTTTTATATCGAACGACTTCATTTTTATCATTTTGTTTGCGGACAAACACCCATTTGCAGCCAACCTGGATTACATTATCTGGTGTTTGGACTGCAGTACCCAATACATTTCACTTAGCGAGAGAAGTTAATTCTGCTTGGATTGCCTTTTTCCATTCCGGCCAATCATCCCTTTGACGACATTCCTCTATAGAGTGTGGTTCAACACTATCCGTATCCAAGGCAATGTCAGTAGCTACTGTAAATGAAAATATGTCGTCAGCGATCATTGTGTTTCGATCCCAAAACTTTTATATTGTATAATTAATAGAGGCTTCCTCATTTTAAGGTTCTATTGTCTCTGTGGAGATATTCTTCTTGTCAGGAGATCTATTTTTCCAACAGTTTGAATCCTTCTTTGATGGTCTCATCAAGAGCACCATTAGTCAATGATTGAGATTGGTTTTTCCTCTTTGGAGGAGCAGAATCCTTTGAACAACCTGGTCGTCCATGCTTACTGTGTGCCTTAGATGACTCATTTGCTACTACATCCACGGTTTGTCCCATAGAAATATCAATGTGTGATGGATCATTTTTAACTGGCACATTTACTTTTATTATTTTTTTTATATAGGTGAATGCATCAGGCATTTTATTTACAATATTTTGAAGATGTAAAATCTTTTGCACTTCAATTTTACAACGACTAGTGTGCACATCAAGATAAGATAGCTCTGGCATATACCAGGATAACTCACACCGTTGTTCCGGCGATGACTTTCCTCCCTCTAACAGCGGGAAGACTGTCTCATCAAAGAAATCTACAATCTTGTCATAAAAATATCCCATGTTAATGGTTCAAGATATTGAATTATAGACAATGAGTCAAAACCAACATATATCCTAAGTCGACATTGTGGGCCAAACTTGGTGCATTGTGGTGGTGCAACAGGAACATAAACAACATAAACAAAAACATGCAATTATGATATGTCTGGTGGATGACCTAGCACATGTGGAAAAGGGGAATACTGATTATTTGCTCAAGGTCGGCAACATACCAGTGCAGCAGCGTGGAAAATAACATGTCCCCAAGAAGTAACAGGGAGCCATTCTGGGTATCCACATGAGAAACATGATACTTAATATCAATTCCTTACGACATACAATATGCATCAAATGCCTTTTAAGAAAATTTTGTTGCACCATCAAGTCGAATAGACTAGATAGAATAATCAGGAAATGAGCACGTAATCTAATAATTTGGGAGAACAGCCGAGAAAATGCTAAATTATGTGTCGAAAGTAAACATACATGTGACCATCTCGCAGAAGCATCGATTAGAACCATAAAATACTGAAAGGGTCCACTATATGGGTGTATGGGACCACATATATCACCTTGTATTCTTTGTAAGTAAGAAGGTGATTCCAGAACTATTTTTGTCAAGGACGGTTTCGTAATCAATTTCCCCAAATAACAAGCAGTACAACCAAGTTCTTTTTTAAGCAGAAGTTTATGTAAAGGATGTCCCTGACAGTTCTGAATATTTCTAGTTATCGTAGTAGAACATGGGTGTCCAAGTCGATTGTGCCATAGCGTAAATTTATTTGGGTCATAAAACTTTTGAACTATGACCAAATAAGATTTAACTTTTAGAGTATTTGTATGGTACAACCCAGAAGAGAGAGATTCAAGATTTTCACTAACATACTTTTCGTTAGGCAATGCAATATACAAGTACTTCTTATTGTCTTCATCAAGCGCTTTAATGTGGTATCATTATGGCGTCTATCTTTGAAGCGTAAAAGATTCCTATGGGATCCGGAGGAATATAACGCATCGTTGATAGTGAATATGGTACAACTTGGTAATGAGACACAGGCTTTACCAGCACCTTCAACAAGGTTGCTGAACCATTGATGGTAATAATATCAGCCTTGAACCTTTTCAAGGTGACAAAATACTTAGTACTTCGAAATATTGAATTTGTCATTACACTATCAACAAAACAAAATTCACCATTGGTATTGCTTTCGGAGTCCATACCCTTCCATATACACAAAGAAGGTATAAGATGGTAGCACAAAGTAAATTTAGCAAAACATGAATATTACACATATTCATAGATGTTACACATATGCAAACCAAAAATATTAGTACAAGTAAAAGAACAAAAAAAAGATAAGAACGAGATACTAACACCATACATAATATGATACAAAAACTTTAATTCACACTAAACCAACCACTAGTGAAATGATCAAACTTAGTCTGGTATTCAATACCCTCAAAGTCAAGCAAGTAGTTGGAAACCTATAATTTTGGAGATTCTGTGGAAATATTGTTTTCTGCCAAATTCATCTCGATGTTTGCTTCTTTTCCCTTCTGAGCTTTCATGTGAGTTTCATAGAGATGTGTAGAAGCTCGACATGCTTTATACCAATGGTTTGTACCACCACAGCGGTACCAACCCTGGTCATTTTTCATTGG